>CM051235.1:294419082-294929969 GCA_027917425.1 Gastrophryne carolinensis | reverse complement strand
TTGCTGCTGGGTGTGTGTGAGGTGAGCTCCTCTCCTCAGCAGTGGCCATGACAGCTGTGCTGTGTGTGTACAGGACTCTCTTCTCTCTTCTTGGTGTACATTACCAATAGTAACAGATTGCAGCACAGAACACTGCTGCTGGGTGTGTGTGAGTGAGCCTCCTCTCCTCAGCAGTGGCCATGACAGCTGTGCTGTGTGTGTACAGGACTCTCTTCTCTCTTCTTGGTGTACATTGCCAATAGTAACAGATTGCAGCACAGAACACTGCTGCTGGGTGTGTGTGAGTGAGCCTCCTCTCCTCAGCAGTGGCCATGACAGCTGTGTGTGTGTGTACAGACTCTCTTCTCTCTTCTTGGTGTACATTACCAATAGTAACAGATTGCAGCACAGAACACTGCTGCTGGGTGTGTGAGTGAGCCTCCTCTCCTCAGCAGTGGCCATGACAGCTGTGCTGTGTGTACAGGACTCTCTTCTCTCTTCTTGGTGTACATTACCAATAGTAACAGATTGCAGCACAGAACACTGCTGCTGGGTGTGTGTGAGTGAGCCTCCTCTCCTCAGCAGTGGCCATGACAGCTGTGCTGTGTGTGTACAGGACTCTCTTCTCTCTTCTTGGTGTACATTGCCAATAGTAACAGATTGCAGCACAGAACACTGCTGCTGGGTGTGTGTGAGTGAGCCTCCTCTCCTCAGCAGTGGCCATGACAGCTGTGCTGTGTGTGTACAGGACTCTCTTCTCTCTTCTTGGTGTACATTACCAATAGTAACAGATTGCAGCACAGAACAACTGCTGCTGGGTGTGTGTGAGGTGAGCCTCCTCTCCTCAGCAGTGGCCATGACAGCTGTGCTGTGTGTTTACAGGACTCTCTTCTCTCTTCTTGGTGTACATTGCCAATAGTAACAGATTGCAGCACAGAACAGACTGCTGCTGGGTGTGTGTGAGTGAGCCTCCTCTCCTCAGCAGTGGCCATGACAGCTGTGCTGTGTGTGTACAGGACTCTCTTCTCTCTTCTTGGTGTACATTACCAATAGTAACAGATTGCAGCACAGAACACTGCTGCTTGGGTGTGTGTGAGTGAGCCTCCTCTCCTCAGCAGTGGCCATGACAGCTGTGTGTGTGTGTACAGGACTCTCTTCTCTCTTCTTGGTGTACATTGCCAATAGTAACAGATTGCAGCACAGAACACTGCTGCTGGGTGTGTGTGAGTGAGCCTCCTCTCCTCAGCAGTGGCCATGACAGCTGTGCTGTGTGTACAGGACTCTCTTCTCTCTTCTTGGTGTACATTACCAATAGTAACAGATTGCAGCACAGAACACTGCTGCTGGGTGTGTGTGAGTGAGCCTCCTCTCCTCAGCAGTGGCCATGACAGCTGTGCTGTGTGTGTACAGGACTCTCTTCTCTCTTCTTGGTGTACATTGCCAATAGTAACAGATTGCAGCACAGAACACTGCTGCTGGGTGTGTGTGAGTGAGCCTCCTCTCCTCAGCAGTGGCCATGACAGCTGTGTGTGTACAGGACTCTCTTCTCTCTTCTTGGTGTACATTACCAATAGTAACAGATTGCAGCACAGAACACTGCTGCTGGGTGTGTGTGAGTGAGCCTCCTCTCCTCAGCAGTGGCCATGACAGCTGTGCTGTGTGTGTACAGGACTCTCTTCTCTCTTCTTGGTGTACATTGCCAATAGTAACAGATTGCAGCACAGAACACTGCTGCTGGGTGTGTGTGAGTGAGCCTCTCTCCTCAGCAGTGGCCATGACAGCTGTGCTGTGTGTACAGGACTCTCTTCTCTCTTCTTGGTGTACATTGCCAATAGTAACAGATTGCAGCACAGAACACTGCTGCTGGGCCATGTGTGTGAGTGAGCCTCCTCTCCTCAGCAGTGGCCATGACAGCTGTGTGTGTGTACAGGACTCTCTTCTCTCTCTTGGTGTACATTGCCAATAGTAACAGATTGCAGCACAGAACACTGCTGCTGGGTGTGTGTGAGTGAGCCTCCTCTCCTCAGCAGTGGCCATGACAGCTGTGTGTGTGTACAGGACTCTCTTCTCTCTTCTTGGTGTACATTGACCAATAGTAACAGATTGCAGCACAGAACACTGCTGCTGGGTGTGTGTGAGTGAGCCTCCTCTCCTCAGCAGTGGCCATGACAGCTGTGCTGTGTGTGTACAGGACTCTCTTCTCTCTTCTTGGTGTACATTACCAATAGTAACAGATTGCAGCACAGAACACTGCTGCTGGGTGTGTGTGAGTGAGCCTCCTCTCCTCAGCAGTGGCCATGACAGCTGTGTGGTGTACAGGACTCTCTTCTCTCTTCTTGGTGTACATTGCCAATAGTAACAGATTGCAGCACAGAACACTGCTGCTGGCCGAGTGTGTGAGTGAGCCTCCTCTCCTCAGCAGTGGCCATGACAGCTGTGTGTGTACAGGACTCTCTTCTCTCTTCTTGGTGTACATTGCCAATAGTAACAGATTGCAGCACAGAACACTGCTGCTGGGTGTGTGTGAGTGAGCCTCCTCTCCTCAGCAGTGGCCATGACAGCTGTGCTGTGTGTGTACAGGACTCTCTTCTCTCTTCTTGGTGTACATTACCAATAGTAACAGATTGCAGCACAGAACACTGCTGCTGGGTGTGTGTGATGAGCCTCCTCTCCTCAGCAGTGGCCATGACAGCTGTGTGTGTACAGGACTCTCTTCTCTCTTCTTGGTGTACATTGCCAATAGTAACAGATTGCAGCACAGACACTGCTGCTGGTGTGTGTGAGTGAGCCTCCTCTCCTCAGCAGTGGCCATGACAGCTGTGTGTGTACAGACTCTCTTCTCTCTTCTTGGTGTACATTACCAATAGTAACAGATTGCAGCACAGAACACTGCTGCTGGGTGTGTGTGAGTGAGCCTCCTCTCCTCAGCAGTGGCCATGACAGCTGTGCTGTGTGTGTACAGGACTCTCTTCTCTCTTCTTGGTGTACATTGCCAATAGTAACAGATTGCAGCACAGAACACTGCTGCTGGGTGTGTGTGAGTGAGCCTCCTCTCCTCAGCAGTGGCCATGACAGCTGTGTTGTGTGTACAGGACTCTCTTCTCTCTTCTTGGTGTACATTGCCAATAGTAACAGATTGCAGCACAGAACACTGCTGCTGGGTGTGTGTGAGTGAGCCTCCTCTCCTCAGCAGTGGCCATGACAGCTGTGTGTGTGTACAGGACTCTCTTCTCTCTTCTTGGTGTACATTGCCAATAGTAACAGATTGCAGCACAGAACACTGCTGCTGGGTGTGTGTGAGTGAGCCTCCTCTCCTCAGCAGTGGCCATGACAGCTGTGCTGTGTGTACAGGACTCTCTTCTCTCTTCTTGGTGTACATTACCAATAGTAACAGATTGCAGCACAGAACACTGCTGCTGGGTGTGTGTGAGTGAGCCTCCTCACCTCAGCAGTGGCCATGACAGCTGTGCTGTGTGTACAGGACTCTCTTCTCTCTTCTTGGTGTACATTGCCAATAGTAACAGATTGCAGCACAGAACACTGCTGCTGGGTGTGTGTGAGTGAGCCTCCTCTCCTCAGCAGTGGCCATGACAGCTGTGTGTGTGTGTACAGGACTCTCTTCTCTCTTCTTGGTGTACATTGCCAATAGTAACAGATTGCAGCACAGAACACTGCTGCTGGGTGTGTGTGAGTGAGCCTCCTCTCCTCAGCAGTGGCCATGACAGCTGTGCTGTGTGTACAGGACTCTCTTCTCTCTTTTGGTGTACATTGCCAATAGCAACAGATTGCAGCACAGAACACTGCTGCTGGGTGTGTGTGAGTGAGCCTCCTCTCCTCAGCAGTGGCCATGACAGCTGTGCTGTGTGTACAGGACTCTCTTCTCTCTTCTTGGTGTACATTGCCAATAGTAACAGATTGCAGCACAGAACACTGCTGCTGGGTGTGTGTGAGTGAGCCTCCTCTCCTCAGCAGTGGCCATGACAGCTGTGTGTGTGTACAGGACTCTCTTCTCTCTTCTTGGTGTACATTACCAATAGTAACAGATTGCAGCACAGAACACTGCTGCTGGCCATGTGTGAGTGAGCCTCCTCTCCTCAGCAGTGGCCATGACAGCTGTGCTGTGTGTGTACAGGACTCTCTTCTCTCTTCTTGGTGTACATTGCCAATAGTAACAGATTGCAGCACAGAACACTGCTGCTGGGTGTGTGTGAGTGAGCCTCCTCTCCTCAGCAGTGGCCATGACAGCTGTGTGTGTGTGTACAGGACTCTCTTCTCTCTTCTGGTGTACATTGCCCAATAGTAACAGATTGCAGCACAGAACACTGCTGCTGGTGTGTGTGAGTGAGCCTCCTCTCCTCAGCAGTGGCCATGACAGCTGTGTGTGTGTACAGGACTCTCTTCTCTCTTCTTGGTGTACATTGCCAATAGTAACAGATTGCAGCACAGAACACTGCTGCTGGGTGTGTGTGAGTGAGCCTCCTCTCCTCAGCAGTGGCCATGACAGCTGTGTGTGTACAGGACTCTCTTCTCTCTTCTTGGTGTACATTACCAATAGTAACAGATAGCAGCACAGAACACTGCTGCTGGGTGTGTGTGAGTGAGCCTCCTCTCCTCAGCAGTGGCCATGACAGCTGTGCTGTGTGTACAGGACTCTCTTCTCTCTTCTTGGTGTACATTACCAATAGTAACAGATTGCAGCACAGAACACTGCTGCTGGGTGTGTGTGAGTGAGCCTCCTCTCCTCAGCAGTGGCCATGACAGCTGTGCTGTGTGTACAGGACTCTCTTCTCTCTTCTTGGTGTACATTGCCAATAGTAACAGATTGCAGCACAGAACACTGCTGCTGGGTGTGTGTGAGTGAGCCTCCTCTCCTCAGCAGTGGCCATGACAGCTGTGCTGTGTGTGTACAGGACTCTCTTCTCTCTTCTTGGTGTACATTGCCAATAGTAACAGATTGCAGCACAGAACACTGCTGCTGGCCATGTGTGAGTGAGCCTCCTCTCCTCAGCAGTGGCCATGACAGCTGTGCTGTGTGTACAGGACTCTCTTCTCTCTTCTTGGTGTACATTGCCAATAGTAACAGATTGCAGCACAGAACACTGCTGCTGGGCATGTGAGTGAGCCTCCTCTCCTCAGCAGTGGCCATGACAGCTGTGCTGTGTGTACAGGACTCTCTTCTCTCTTCTTGGTGTACATTACCAATAGTAACAGATTGCAGCACAGAACACTGCTGCTGGGTGTGTGTGAGTGAGCCTCCTCTCCTCAGCAGTGGCCATGACAGCTGTGTGTGTGTGTACAGGACTCTCTTCTCTCTTCTTGGTGTACATTACCAATAGTAACAGATTGCAGCACAGAACACTGCTGCTGGCCAGTGTGTGAGTGAGCCTCCTCTCCTCAGCAGTGGCCATGACAGCTGTGCTGTGTGTGTACAGGACTCTCTTCTCTCTTCTTGGTGTACATTACCAATAGTAACAGATTGCAGCACAGAACACTGCTGCTGGGTGTGTGTGAGTGAGCCTCCTCTCCTCAGCAGTGGCCATGACAGCTGTGTGTGTGTGTACAGGACTCTCTTCTCTCTTCTTGGTGTACATTGCCAATAGTAACAGATTGCAGCACAGAACACTGCTGCTGGGTGTGTGTGAGTGAGCCTCCTCTCCTCAGCAGTGGCCATGACAGCTGTGCTGGTGTGTACAGGACTCTCTTCTCTCTTCTTGGTGTACATTACCAATAGTAACAGATTGCAGCACAGAACACTGCTGCTGGGTGTGTGTGAGTGAGCCTCCTCTCCTCAGCAGTGGCCATGACAGCTGTGTGTGTGTGTACAGGACTCTCTTCTCTCTTCTTGGTGTACATTGCCAATAGTAACAGATTGCAGCACAGAACACTGCTGCTGGCATGTGTGTGAGTGAGCCTCCTCTCCTCAGCAGTGGCCATGACAGCTGTGCTGTGTGTGTACAGGACTCTCTTCTCTCTTCTTGGTGTACATTGCCAATAGTAACAGATTGCAGCACAGAACACTGCTGCTGGGTGTGTGTGAGTGAGCCTCCTCTCCTCAGCAGTGGCCATGACAGCTGTGCTGTGTGTACAGGACTCTCTTCTCTCTTCTTGGTGTACATTACCAATAGTAACAGATTGCAGCACAGAACACTGCTGCTGGGTGTGTGTGAGTGAGCCTCCTCTCCTCAGCAGTGGCCATGACAGCTGTGTGTGTGTGTACAGGACTCTCTTCTCTCTTCTTGGTGTACATTACCAATAGTAACAGATTGCAGCACAGAACACTGCTGCTGGGTGTGTGTGAGTGAGCCTCCTCTCCTCAGCAGTGGCCATGACAGCTGTGCTGTGTGTACAGGACTCTCTTCTCTCTTCTTGGTGTACATTGCCAATAGTAACAGATTGCAGCACAGAACACTGCTGCTGGGTGTGTGTGAGTGAGCCTCCTCTCCTCAGCAGTGGCCATGACAGCTGTGCTGTGTGTACAGGACTCTCTTCTCTCTTCTTGGTGTACATTGCCAATAGTAACAGATTGCAGCACAGAACACTGCTGCTGGGTGTGTGTGAGTGAGCCTCCTCTCCTCAGCAGTGGCCATGACAGCTGTGCTGTGTGTACAGGACTCTCTTCTCTCTTCTTGGTGTACATTACCAATAGTAACAGATTGCAGCACAGAACACTGCTGCTGGGTGTGTGTGAGTGAGCCTCCTCTCCTCAGCAGTGGCCATGACAGCTGTGTGTGTGTGTGTACAGGACTCTCTTCTCTCTTCTTGGTGTACATTACCAATAGTAACAGATTGCAGCACAGAACACTGCTGCTGGGGTGTGTGTGAGTGAGCCTCCTCTCCTCAGCAGTGGCCATGACAGCTGTGTGTGTGTACAGGACTCTCTTCTCTCTTCTTGGTGTACATTGCCAATAGTAACAGATTGCAGCACAGAACACTGCTGCTGGGTGTGTGTGAGTGAGCCTCCTCTCCTCAGCAGTGGCCATGACAGCTGTGTGTGTGTACAGGACTCTCTTCTCTCTTCTTGGTGTACATTGCCAATAGTAACAGATTGCAGCACAGAACACTGCTGCTGGGTGTGTGTGAGTGAGCCTCCTCTCCTCAGCAGTGGCCATGACAGCTGTGGTGTGTGTACAGGACTCTCTTCTCTCTTCTTGGTGTACATTGCCAATAGTAACAGATTGCAGCACAGAACACTGCTGCTGGGTGTGTGTGTGAGTGAGCCTCCTCTCCTCAGCAGTGGCCATGACAGCTGTGCTGTGTGTGTACAGGACTCTCTTCTCTCTTCTTGGTGTACATTACCAATAGTAACAGATTGCAGCACAGAACACTGCTGCTGGGTGTGTGTGAGTGAGCCTCCTCTCCTCAGCAGTGGCCATGACAGCTGTGCTGTGTGTACAGGACTCTCTTCTCTCTTCTTGGTGTACATTGCCAATAGTAACAGATTGCAGCACAGAACACTGCTGCTGGGTGTGTGTGAGTGAGCCTCCTCTCCTCAGCAGTGGCCATGACAGCTGTGCTGTGTGTGTACAGGACTCTCTTCTCTCTTCTTGGTGTACATTGCCAATAGTAACAGATTGCAGCACAGAACACTGCTGCTGGGTGTGTGTGAGTGAGCCTCCTCTCCTCAGCAGTGGCCATGACAGCTGTGTGTGTGTGTGTACAGGACTCTCTTCTCTCTTCTTGGTGTACATTACCAATAGTAACAGATTGCAGCACAGAACACTGCTGCTGGGTGTGTGTGAGTGAGCCTCCTCTCCTCAGCAGTGGCCATGACAGCTGTGCTGTGTGTGTACAGGACTCTCTTCTCTCTTCTTGGTGTACATTGCCAATAGTAACAGAATGCAGCACAGAACACTGCTGCTGGGTGTGTGTGAGTGAGCCTCCTCTCCTCAGCAGTGGCCATGACAGCTGTGTGTGTGTACAGGACTCTCTTCTCTCTTCTTGGTGTACATTACCAATAGTAACAGATTGCAGCACAGAACACTGCTGCTGGGTGTGTGTGAGTGAGCCTCCTCTCCTCAGCAGTGGCCATGACAGCTGTGTGTGTGTACAGGACTCTCTTCTCTCTTCTTGGTGTACATTACCAATAGTAACAGATTGCAGCACAGAACACTGCTGCTGGGTGTGTGTGAGTGAGCCTCCTCTCCTCAGCAGTGGCCATGACAGCTGTGTGTGTGTGTGTACAGGACTCTCTTCTCTCTTCTTGGTGTACATTGCCAATAGTAACAGATTGCAGCACAGAACACTGCTGCTGGGTGTGTGTGAGTGAGCCTCCTCTCCTCAGCAGTGGCCATGACAGCTGTGTGTGTGTGTACAGGACTCTCTTCTCTCTTCTTGGTGTACATTGCCAATAGTAACAGATTGCAGCACAGAACACTGCTGCTGGGTGTGTGTGAGTGAGCCTCCTCTCCTCAGCAGTGGCCATGACAGCTGTGTGTGTGTACAGGACTCTCTTCTCTCTTCTTGGTGTACATTGCCAATAGTAACAGATTGCAGCACAGAACACTGCTGCTGGGTGTGTGTGAGTGAGCCTCCTCTCCTCAGCAGTGGCCATGACAGCTGTGCTGTGTGTGTACAGGACTCTCTTCTCTCTTCTTGGTGTACATTACCAATAGTAACAGATTGCAGCACAGAACACTGCTGCTGGGTGTGTGTGAGTGAGCCTCCTCTCCTCAGCAGTGGCCATGACAGCTGTGTGTGTGTACAGGACTCTCTTCTCTCTTCTTGGTGTACATTGCCAATAGTAACAGATTGCAGCACAGAACACTGCTGCTGGGTGTGTGTGAGTGAGCCTCCTCTCCTCAGCAGTGGCCATGACAGCTGTGCTGTGTGTGTACAGGACTCTCTTCTCTCTTCTTGGTGTACATTGCCAATAGTAACAGATTGCAGCACAGAACACTGCTGCTGGGTGTGTGTGAGTGAGCCTCCTCTCCTCAGCAGTGGCCATGACAGCTGTGCTGTGTGTACAGGACTCTCTTCTCTCTTCTTGGTGTACATTGCCAATAGTAACAGATTGCAGCACAGAACACTGCTGCTGGGTGTGTGTGAGTGAGCCTCCTCTCCTCAGCAGTGGCCATGACAGCTGTGCTGTGTGTGTACAGGACTCTCTTCTCTCTTCTTGGTGTACATTACCAATAGTAACAGATTGCAGCACAGAACACTGCTGCTGGGTGTGTGTGAGTGAGCCTCCTCTCCTCAGCAGTGGCCATGACAGCTGTGCTGTGTGTGTACAGGACTCTCTTCTCTCTTCTTGGTGTACATTACCAATAGTAACAGATTGCAGCACAGAACACTGCTGCTGGGTGTGTGTGAGTGAGCCTCCTCTCCTCAGCAGTGGCCATGACAGCTGTGCTGTGTGTGTACAGGACTCTCTTCTCTCTTCTTGGTGTACATTGCCAATAGTAACAGATTGCAGCACAGAACACTGCTGCTGGGTGTGTGTGAGTGAGCCTCCTCTCCTCAGCAGTGGCCATGACAGCTGTGTGTGTGTACAGGACTCTCTTCTCTCTTCTTGGTGTACATTACCAATAGTAACAGATTGCAGCACAGAACACTGCTGCTGGGCATGTGTGAGTGAGCCTCCTCTCCTCAGCAGTGGCCATGACAGCTGTGCTGTGTGTGTACAGGACTCTCTTCTCTCTTCTTGGTGTACATTACCAATAGTAACAGAATGCAGCACAGAACACTGCTGCTGGCCATGTGTGAGTGAGCCTCCTCTCCTCAGCAGTGGCCATGACAGCTGTGTGTGTGTGTACAGGACTCTCTTCTCTCTTCTTGGTGTACATTACCAATAGTAACAGATTGCAGCACAGAACACTGCTGCTGGGTGTGTGTGAGTGAGCCTCCTCTCCTCAGCAGTGGCCATGACAGCTGTGTGTGTACAGGACTCTCTTCTCTCTTCTTGGTGTACATTGCCAATAGTAACAGATTGCAGCACAGAACACTGCTGCTGGGTGTGTGTGAGTGAGCCTCCTCTCCTCAGCAGTGGCCATGACAGCTGTGTGTGTGTACAGGACTCTCTTCTCTCTTCTTGGTGTACATTGCCAATAGTAACAGATTGCAGCACAGAACACTGCTGCTGGGTGTGTGTGAGTGAGCCTCCTCTCCTCAGCAGTGGCCATGACAGCTGTGTGTGTGTACAGGACTCTCTTCTCTCTTCTTGGTGTACATTACCAATAGTAACAGATTGCAGCACAGAACACTGCTGCTGGGTGTGTGTGAGTGAGCCTCCTCTCCTCAGCAGTGGCCATGACAGCTGTGCTGTGTGTACAGGACTCTCTTCTCTCTTCTTGGTGTACATTACCAATAGTAACAGATTGCAGCACAGAACACTGCTGCTGGGTGTGTGTGAGTGAGCCTCCTCTCCTCAGCAGTGGCCATGACAGCTGTGTGCTGTGTGTACAGGACTCTCTTCTCTCTTCTTGGTGTACATTGCCAATAGTAACAGATTGCAGCACAGAACACTGCTGCTGGCCATGTGTGAGTGAGCCTCCTCTCCTCAGCAGTGGCCATGACAGCTGTGCTGTGTGTACAGGACTCTCTTCTCTCTTCTTGGTGTACATTGCCAATAGTAACAGATTGCAGCACAGAACACTGCTGCTGGGTGTGTGTGAGTGAGCCTCCTCTCCTCAGCAGTGGCCATGACAGCTGTGCTGTGTGTGTACAGGACTCTCTTCTCTCTTCTTGGTGTACATTGCCAATAGTAACAGATTGCAGCACAGAACACTGCTGCTGGGTGTGTGTGAGTGAGCCTCCTCTCCTCAGCAGTGGCCATGACAGCTGTGTTCTGTGTACAGGACTCTCTTCTCTCTTCTTGGTGTACATTACCAATAGTAACAGATTGCAGCACAGAACACTGCTGCTGGGTGTGTGTGAGTGAGCCTCCTCTCCTCAGCAGTGGCCATGACAGCTGTGCTGTGTGTGTACAGGACTCTCTTCTCTCTTCTTGGTGTACATTGCCAATAGCAACAGATTGCAGCACAGAACACTGCTGCTGGGTGTGTGTGAGTGAGCCTCCTCTCCTCAGCAGTGGCCATGACAGCTGTGCTGTGTGTGTACAGGACTCTCTTCTCTCTTCTTGGTGTACATTACCAATAGTAACAGATTGCAGCACAGAACACTGCTGCTGGGTGTGTGTGAGTGAGCCTCCTCTCCTCAGTAGTGGCCATGACAGCTGTGCTGTGTGTGTACAGGACTCTCTTCTCTCTTCTTGGTGTACATTGCCAATAGTAACAGATTGCAGCACAGAACACTGCTGCTGGGTGTGTGTGAGTGAGCCTCCTCTCCTCAGCAGTGGCCATGACAGCTGTGCTGTGTGTGTACAGGACTCTCTTCTCTCTTCTTGGTGTACATTGCCAATAGTAACAGATTGCAGCACAGAACACTGCTGCTGGGCATGTGTGAGCGAGCCTCCTCACCTCAGCAGTGGCCATGACAGCTGTGTGTGTACAGGACTCTCTTCTCTCTTCTTGGTGTACATTACCAATAGTAACAGATTGCAGCACAGAACACTGCTGCTGGGTGTGTGTGAGTGAGCCTCCTCTCCTCAGCAGTGGCCATGACAGCTGTGTGTGTGTACAGGACTCTCTTCTCTCTTCTTGGTGTACATTGCCAATAGTAACAGATTGCAGCACAGAACACTGCTGCTGGGTGTGTGTGAGTGAGCCTCCTCTCCTCAGCAGTGGCCATGACAGCTGTGCTGTGTGTGTACAGGACTCTCTTCTCTCTTCTTGGTGTACATTGCCAATAGCAACAGATTGCAGCACAGAACACTGCTGCTGGGTGTGTGTGAGTGAGCCTCCTCTCCTCAGCAGTGGCCATGACAGCTGTGTGTGTACAGGACTCTCTTCTCTCTTCTTGGTGTACATTGCCAATAGCAACAGATTGCAGCACAGAACACTGCTGCTGGGTGTGTGTGAGTGAGCCTCCTCTCCTCAGCAGTGGCCATGACAGCTGTGCTGTGTGTGTACAGGACTCTCTTCTCTCTTCTTGGTGTACATTGCCAATAGCAACAGATTGCAGCACAGAACACTGCTGCTGGGTGTGTGTGAGTGAGCCTCCTCTCCTCAGCAGTGGCCATGACAGCTGTGCTGTGTGTACAGGACTCTCTTCTCTCTTCTTGGTGTACATTACCAATAGTAACAGATTGCAGCACAGAACACTGCTGCTGGGTGTGTGTGAGTGAGCCTCCTCTCCTCAGCAGTGGCCATGACAGCTGTGCTGTGTGTGTACAGGACTCTCTTCTCTCTTCTTGGTGTACATTACCAATAGTAACAGATTGCAGCACAGAACACTGCTGCTGGGTGTGTGTGAGTGAGCCTCCTCTCCTCAGCAGTGGCCATGACAGCTGTGTGTGTACAGGACTCTCTTCTCTCTTCTTGGTGTACATTGCCAATAGTAACAGATTGCAGCACAGAACACTGCTGCTGGGTGTGTGTGAGTGAGCCTCCTCTCCTCAGCAGTGGCCATGACAGCTGTGTGTGTACAGGACTCTCTTCTCTCTTCTTGGTGTACATTACCAATAGTAACAGATTGCAGCACAGAACACTGCTGCTGGGTGTGTGTGAGTGAGCCTCCTCTCCTCAGCAGTGGCCATGACAGCTGTGTGTGTGTACAGGACTCTCTTCTCTCTTCTTGGTGTACATTACCAATAGTAACAGATTGCAGCACAGAACACTGCTGCTGGGTGTGTGTGAGTGAGCCTCCTCTCCTCAGCAGTGGCCATGACAGCTGTGCTGTGTGTGTACAGGACTCTCTTCTCTCTTCTTGGTGTACATTACCAATAGTAACAGATTGCAGCACAGAACACTGCTGCTGGGTGTGTGTGAGTGAGCCTCCTCTCCTCAGCAGTGGCCATGACAGCTGTGTGTGTACAGGACTCTCTTCTCTCTTCTTGGTGTACATTGCCAATAGTAACAGATTGCAGCACAGAACACTGCTGCTGGGTGTGTGTGAGTGAGCCTCCTCTCCTCAGCAGTGGCCATGACAGCTGTGTGTGTACAGGACTCTCTTCTCTCTTCTTGGTGTACATTACCAATAGTAACAGATTGCAGCACAGAACACTGCTGCTGGGTGTGTGTGAGTGAGCCTCCTCTCCTCAGCAGTGGCCATGACAGCTGTGCTGTGTGTGTACAGGACTCTCTTCTCTCTTCTTGGTGTACATTGCCAATAGTAACAGATTGCAGCACAGAACACTGCTGCTGGGTGTGTGTGAGTGAGCCTCCTCTCCTCAGCAGTGGCCATGACAGCTGTGTGTGTGTGTGTGTACAGGACTCTCTTCTCTCTTCTTGGTGTACATTACCAATAGTAACAGATTGCAGCACAGAACACTGCTGCTGGGTGTGTGTGAGTGAGCCTCCTCTCCTCAGCAGTGGCCATGACAGCTGTGTGTGTACAGGACTCTCTTCTCTCTTCTTGGTGTACATTACCAATAGTAACAGATTGCAGCACAGAACACTGCTGCTGGGTGTGTGTGAGTGAGCCTCCTCTCCTCAGCAGTGGCCATGACAGCTGTGCTGTGTGTGTACAGGACTCTCTTCTCTCTTCTTGGTGTACATTGCCAATAGTAACAGATTGCAGCACAGAACACTGCTGCTGGGTGTGTGTGAGTGAGCCTCCTCTCCTCAGCAGTGGCCATGACAGCTGTGTGTGTGTGTGTGTACAGGACTCTCTTCTCTCTTCTTGGTGTACATTACCAATAGTAACAGATTGCAGCACAGAACACTGCTGCTGGGTGTGTGTGAGTGAGCCTCCTCTCCTCAGCAGTGGCCATGACAGCTGTGTGTGTGTGTACAGGACTCTCTTCTCTCTTCTTGGTGTACATTACCAATAGTAACAGATTGCAGCACAGAACACTGCTGCTGGGTGTGTGTGAGTGAGCCTCCTCTCCTCAGCAGTGGCCATGACAGCTGTGTGTGTGTACAGGACTCTCTTCTCTCTTCTTGGTGTACATTACCAATAGTAACAGATTGCAGCACAGAACACTGCTGCTGGGTGTGTGTGAGTGAGCCTCCTCTCCTCAGCAGTGGCCATGACAGCTGTGCTGTGTGTACAGGACTCTCTTCTCTCTTCTTGGTGTACATTGCCAATAGTAACAGATTGCAGCACAGAACACTGCTGCTGGGTGTGTGTGAGTGAGCCTCCTCTCCTCAGCAGTGGCCATGACAGCTGTGCTGTGTGTGTACAGGACTCTCTTCTCTCTTCTTGGTGTACATTACCAATAGTAACAGATTGCAGCACAGAACACTGCTGCTGGGTGTGTGTGAGTGAGCCTCCTCTCCTCAGCAGTGGCCATGACAGCTGTGCTGTGTGTACAGGACTCTCTTCTCTCTTCTTGGTGTACATTGCCAATAGTAACAGATTGCAGCACAGAACACTGCTGCTGGGTGTGTGTGAGTGAGCCTCCTCTCCTCAGCAGTGGCCATGACAGCTGTGCTGTGTGTGTACAGGACTCTCTTCTCTCTTCTTGGTGTACATTGCCAATAGTAACAGATAGCAGCACAGAACACTGCTGCTGGGTGTGTGTGAGTGAGCCTCCTCTCCTCAGCAGTGGCCATGACAGCTGTGCTGTGTGTACAGGACTCTCTTCTCTCTTCTTGGTGTACATTGCCAATAGTAACAGATTGCAGCACAGAACACTGCTGCTGGGTGTGTGTGAGTGAGCCTCCTCTCCTCAGCAGTGGCCATGACAGCTGTGCTGTGTGTGTACAGGACTCTCTTCTCTCTTCTTGGTGTACATTACCAATAGTAACAGATTGCAGCACAGAACACTGCTGCTGGGTGTGTGTGAGTGAGCCTCCTCTCCTCAGCAGTGGCCATGACAGCTGTGCTGTGTGTACAGGACTCTCTTCTCTCTTCTTGGTGTACATTGCCAATAGTAACAGATTGCAGCACAGAACACTGCTGCTGGGTGTGTGTGAGTGAGCCTCCTCTCCTCAGCAGTGGCCATGACAGCTGTGCTGTGTGTGTACAGGACTCTCTTCTCTCTTCTTGGTGTACATTGCCAATAGTAACAGATTGCAGCACAGAACACTGCTGCTGGGTGTGTGTGAGTGAGCCTCCTCTCCTCAGCAGTGGCCATGACAGCTGTGCTGTGTGTGTACAGGACTCTCTTCTCTCTTCTTGGTGTACATTGCCAATAGTAACAGATTGCAGCACAGAACACTGCTGCTGGGTGTGTGTGAGTGAGCCTCCTCTCCTCAGCAGTGGCCATGACAGCTGTGCTGTGTGTACAGGACTCTCTTCTCTCTTCTTGGTGTACATTGCCAATAGTAACAGATTGCAGCACAGAACACTGCTGCTGGGTGTGTGTGAGTGAGCCTCCTCTCCTCAGCAGGGGCCATGACAGCTGTGTGTGTACAGGACTCTCTTCTCTCTTCTTGGTGTACATTACCAATAGTAACAGATTGCAGCACAGAACACTGCTGCTGGGTGTGTGTGAGTGAGCCTCCTCTCCTCAGCAGTGGCCATGACAGCTGTGCTGTGTGTGTACAGGACTCTCTTCTCTCTTCTTGGTGTACATTACCAATAGTAACAGATTGCAGCACAGAACACTGCTGCTGGGTGTGTGTGAGTGAGCCTCCTCTCCTCAGCAGTGGCCATGACAGCTGTGTGTGTACAGGACTCTCTTCTCTCTTCTTGGTGTACATTACCAATAGTAACAGATTGCAGCACAGAACACTGCTGCTGGGTGTGTGTGAGTGAGCCTCCTCTCCTCAGCAGTGGCCATGACAGCTGTGCTGTGTGTGTACAGGACTCTCTTCTCTCTTCTTGGTGTACATTGCCAATAGTAACAGATTGCAGCACAGAACACTGCTGCTGGGTGTGTGTGAGTGAGCCTCCTCTCCTCAGCAGTGGCCATGACAGCTGTGTGTGTACAGGACTCTCTTCTCTCTTCTTGGTGTACATTACCAATAGTAACAGATTGCAGCACAGAACACTGCTGCTGGGTGTGTGTGAGTGAGCCTCCTCTCCTCAGCAGTGGCCATGACAGCTGTGTGTGTGTGTACAGGACTCTCTTCTCTCTTCTTGGTGTACATTACCAATAGTAACAGATTGCAGCACAGAACACTGCTGCTGGGTGTGTGTGAGTGAGCCTCCTCTCCTCAGCAGTGGCCATGACAGCTGTGTGTGTGTGTACAGGACTCTCTTCTCTCTTCTTGGTGTACATTACCAATAGTAACAGATTGCAGCACAGAACACTGCTGCTGGGTGTGTGTGAGTGAGCCTCCTCTCCTCAGCAGTGGCCATGACAGCTGTGCTGTGTGTGTACAGGACTCTCTTCTCTCTTCTTGGTGTACATTGCCAATAGTAACAGATAGCAGCACAGAACACTGCTGCTGGGTGTGTGTGAGTGAGCCTCCTCTCCTCAGCAGTGGCCATGACAGCTGTGTGTGTACAGGACTCTCTTCTCTCTTCTTGGTGTACATTGCCAATAGTAACAGATAGCAGCACAGAACACTGCTGCTGGGTGTGTGTGAGTGAGCCTCCTCTCCTCAGCAGTGGCCATGACAGCTGTGCTGTGTGTGTACAGGACTCTCTTCTCTCTTCTTGGTGTACATTGCCAATAGTAACAGATTGCAGCACAGAACACTGCTGCTGGCCATGTGTGAGTGAGCCTCCTCTCCTCAGTAGTGGCCATGACAGCTGTGTGTGTGTACAGGACTCTCTTCTCTCTTCTTGGTGTACATTACCAATAGTAACAGATTGCAGCACAGAACACTGCTGCTGGGTGTGTGTGAGTGAGCCTCCTCTCCTCAGCAGTGGCCATGACAGCTGTGCTGTGTGTACAGGACTCTCTTCTCTCTTCTTGGTGTACATTGCCAATAGTAACAGATTGCAGCACAGAACACTGCTGCTGGGTGTGTGTGAGTGAGCCTCCTCTCCTCAGCAGTGGCCATGACAGCTGTGCTGTGTGTGTACAGGACTCTCTTCTCTCTTCTTGGTGTACATTGCCAATAGTAACAGATTGCAGCACAGAACACTGCTGCTGGGTGTGTGTGAGTGAGCCTCCTCTCCTCAGCAGTGGCCATGACAGCTGTGTGTGTGTACAGGACTCTCTTCTCTCTTCTTGGTGTACATTGCCAATAGTAACAGATTGCAGCACAGAACACTGCTGCTGGGTGTGTGTGAGTGAGCCTCCTCTCCTCAGCAGTGGCCATGACAGCTGTGCTGTGTGTGTACAGGACTCTCTTCTCTCTTCTTGGTGTACATTGCCAATAGCAACAGATTGCAGCACAGAACACTGCTGCTGGGTGTGTGTGAGTGAGCCTCCTCTCCTCAGCAGTGGCCATGACAGCTGTGCTGTGTGTACAGGACTCTCTTCTCTCTTCTTGGTGTACATTGCCAATAGTAACAGATTGCAGCACAGAACACTGCTGCTGGGTGTGTGTGAGTGAGCCTCCTCTCCTCAGCAGTGGCCATGACAGCTGTGTGTGTGTGTACAGGACTCTCTTCTCTCTTCTTGGTGTACATTACCAATAGTAACAGATTGCAGCACAGAACACTGCTGCTGGGTGTGTGTGAGTGAGCCTCCTCTCCTCAGCAGTGGCCATGACAGCTGTGCTGTGTGTGTACAGGACTCTCTTCTCTCTTCTTGGTGTACATTACCAATAGTAACAGATTGCAGCACAGAACACTGCTGCTGGGTGTGTGTGAGTGAGCCTCCTCTCCTCAGCAGTGGCCATGACAGCTGTGCTGTGTGTGTACAGGACTCTCTTCTCTCTTCTTGGTGTACATTGCCAATAGTAACAGATAGCAGCACAGAACACTGCTGCTGGGTGTGTGTGAGTGAGCCTCCTCTCCTCAGCAGTGGCCATGACAGCTGTGCTGTGTGTGTACAGGACTCTCTTCTCTCTTCTTGGTGTACATTGCCAATAGTAACAGATTGCAGCACAGAACACTGCTGCTGGGTGTGTGTGAGTGAGCCTCCTCTCCTCAGTAGTGGCCATGACAGCTGTGTGTGTGTACAGGACTCTCTTCTCTCTTCTTGGTGTACATTGCCAATAGTAACAGATTGCAGCACAGAACACTGCTGCTGGGTGTGTGTGAGCGAGCCTCCTCACCTCAGCAGTGGCCATGACAGCTGTGTGTGTACAGGACTCTCTTCTCTCTTCTTGGTGTACATTACCAATAGTAACAGATTGCAGCACAGAACACTGCTGCTGGCCATGTGTGAGTGAGCCTCCTCTCCTCAGCAGTGGCCATGACAGCTGTGTGTGTGTGTACAGGACTCTCTTCTCTCTTCTTGGTGTACATTGCCAATAGTAACAGATTGCAGCACAGAACACTGCTGCTGGGTGTGTGTGAGTGAGCCTCCTCTCCTCAGCAGTGGCCATGACAGCTGTGTGTGTGTGTACAGGACTCTCTTCTCTCTTCTTGGTGTACATTGCCAATAGTAACAGATTGCAGCACAGAACACTGCTGCTGGGTGTGTGTGAGTGAGCCTCCTCTCCTCAGCAGTGGCCATGACAGCTGTGTGTGTACAGGACTCTCTTCTCTCTTCTTGGTGTACATTGCCAATAGTAACAGATTGCAGCACAGAACACTGCTGCTGGGTGTGTGTGAGTGAGCCTCCTCTCCTCAGCAGTGGCCATGACAGCTGTGTGCTGTGTGTACAGGACTCTCTTCTCTCTTCTTGGTGTACATTACCAATAGCAACAGATTGCAGCACAGAACACTGCTGCTGGGTGTGTGTGAGTGAGCCTCCTCTCCTCAGCAGTGGCCATGACAGCTGTGCTGTGTGTACAGGACTCTCTTCTCTCTTCTTGGTGTACATTGCCAATAGTAACAGATTGCAGCACAGAACACTGCTGCTGGCCATGTGTGAGTGAGCCTCCTCTCCTCAGCAGTGGCCATGACAGCTGTGTGTGTGTACAGGACTCTCTTCTCTCTTCTTGGTGTACATTACCAATAGTAACAGATTGCAGCACAGAACACTGCTGCTGGGTGTGTGTGAGTGAGCCTCCTCTCCTCAGCAGTGGCCATGACAGCTGTGTGTGTGTACAGGACTCTCTTCTCTCTTCTTGGTGTACATTGCCAATAGTAACAGATTGCAGCACAGAACACTGCTGCTGGGTGTGTGTGAGTGAGCCTCCTCTCCTCAGCAGTGGCCATGACAGCTGTGCTGTGTGTGTACAGGACTCTCTTCTCTCTTCTTGGTGTACATTACCAATAGTAACAGATTGCAGCACAGAACACTGCTGCTGGGTGTGTGTGAGTGAGTCTCCTCTCCTCAGCAGTGGCCATGACAGCTGTGTGTGTACAGGACTCTCTTCTCTCTTCTTGGTGTACATTACCAATAGTAACAGATTGCAGCACAGAACACTGCTGCTGGGTGTGTGTGAGTGAGCCTCCTCTCCTCAGCAGTGGCCATGACAGCTGTGCTGTGTACAGGACTCTCTTCTCTCTTCTTGGTGTACATTACCAATAGTAACAGATTGCAGCACAGAACACTGCTGCTGGGTGTGTGTGAGTGAGCCTCCTCTCCTCAGCAGTGGCCATGACAGCTGTGTGTGTACAGGACTCTCTTCTCTCTTCTTGGTGTACATTGCCAATAGTAACAGATTGCAGCACAGAACACTGCTGCTGGCCATGTGTGAGTGAGCCTCCTCTCCTCAGCAGTGGCCATGACAGCTGTGCTGTGTGTACAGGACTCTCTTCTCTCTTCTTGGTGTACATTACCAATAGTAACAGATTGCAGCACAGAACACTGCTGCTGGGTGTGTGTGAGTGAGCCTCCTCTCCTCAGCAGTGGCCATGACAGCTGTGTGCTGTGTGTACAGGACTCTCTTCTCTCTTCTTGGTGTACATTACCAATAGTAACAGATTGCAGCACAGAACACTGCTGCTGGGTGTGTGTGAGTGAGCCTCCTCTCCTCAGCAGTGGCCATGACAGCTGTGTGCTGTGTGTACAGGACTCTCTTCTCTCTTCTTGGTGTACATTACCAATAGTAACAGATTGCAGCACAGAACACTGCTGCTGGGTGTGTGTGAGTGAGCCTCCTCTCCTCAGCAGTGGCCATGACAGCTGTGCTGTGTGTGTACAGGACTCTCTTCTCTCTTCTTGGTGTACATTACCAATAGTAACAGATTGCAGCACAGAACACTGCTGCTGGGTGTGTGTGAGTGAGCCTCCTCTCCTCAGCAGTGGCCATGACAGCTGTGCTGTGTGTGTACAGGACTCTCTTCTCTCTTCTTGGTGTACATTGCTAATAGTAACAGATTGCAGCACAGAACACTGCTGCTGGGTGTGTGTGAGTGAGCCTCCTCTCCTCAGCAGTGGCCATGACAGCTGTGTGTGTACAGGACTCTCTTCTCTCTTCTTGGTGTACATTGCCAATAGTAACAGATTGCAGCACAGAACACTGCTGCTGGGTGTGTGTGAGTGAGCCTCCTCTCCTCAGCAGTGGCCATGACAGCTGTGTGTGTGTGTACAGGACTCTCTTCTCTCTTCTTGGTGTACATTGCCAATAGTAACAGATTGCAGCACAGAACACTGCTGCTGGGTGTGTGTGAGTGAGCCTCCTCTCCTCAGCAGTGGCCATGACAGCTGTGTGTGTGTACAGGACTCTCTTCTCTCTTCTTGGTGTACATTGCCAATAGCAACAGATTGCAGCACAGAACACTGCTGCTGGGTGTGTGTGAGTGAGCCTCCTCTCCTCAGCAGTGGCCATGACAGCTGTGCTGTGTGTGTACAGGACTCTCTTCTCTCTTCTTGGTGTACATTACCAATAGTAACAGATTGCAGCACAGAACACTGCTGCTGGGTGTGTGTGAGTGAGCCTCCTCTCCTCAGCAGTGGCCATGACAGCTGTGTGTGTACAGGACTCTCTTCTCTCTTCTTGGTGTACATTGCCAATAGTAACAGATTGCAGCACAGAACACTGCTGCTGGGTGTGTGTGAGTGAGCCTCCTCTCCTCAGCAGTGGCCATGACAGCTGTGCTGTGTGTGTACAGGACTCTCTTCTCTGTTCTTGGTGTACATTGCCAATAGTAACAGATTGCAGCACAGAACACTGCTGCTGGGTGTGTGTGAGTGAGCCTCCTCTCCTCAGCAGTGGCCATGACAGCTGTGCTGTGTGTGTACAGGACTCTCTTCTCTCTTCTTGGTGTACATTACCAATAGTAACAGATTGCAGCACAGAACACTGCTGCTGGGTGTGTGTGAGTGAGCCTCCTCTCCTCAGCAGTGGCCATGACAGCTGTGCTGTGTGTACAGGACTCTCTTCTCTCTTCTTGGTGTACATTGCTAATAGTAACAGATTGCAGCACAGAACACTGCTGCTGGCCATGTGTGAGTGAGCCTCCTCTCCTCAGCAGTGGCCATGACAGCTGTGTGTGTGTACAGGACTCTCTTCTCTCTTCTTGGTGTACATTACCAATAGCAACAGATTGCAGCACAGAACACTGCTGCTGGGTGTGTGTGAGTGAGCCTCCTCTCCTCAGCAGTGGCCATGACAGCTGTGTGTGTACAGGACTCTCTTCTCTCTTCTTGGTGTACATTACCAATAGCAACAGATTGCAGCACAGAACACTGCTGCTGGGTGTGTGTGAGTGAGCCTCCTCTCCTCAGCAGTGGCCATGACAGCTGTGTGTGTGTACAGGACTCTCTTCTCTCTTCTTGGTGTACATTACCAATAGCAACAGATTGCAGCACAGAACACTGCTGCTGGGTGTGTGTGAGTGAGCCTCCTCTCCTCAGCAGTGGCCATGACAGCTGTGTGTGTACAGGACTCTCTTCTCTCTTCTTGGTGTACATTACCAATAGTAACAGATTGCAGCACAGAACACTGCTGCTGGGTGTGTGTGAGTGAGCCTCCTCTCCTCAGCAGTGGCCATGACAGCTGTGCTGTGTGTGTGTACAGGACTCTCTTCTCTCTTCTTGGTGTACATTACCAATAGTAACAGATTGCAGCACAGAACACTGCTGCTGGGTGTGTGAGTGAGCCTCCTCTCCTCAGCAGTGGCCATGACAGCTGTGCTGTGTGTACAGGACTCTCTTCTCTCTTCTTGGTGTACATTACCAATAGTAACAGATTGCAGCACAGAACACTGCTGCTGGGTGTGTGTGAGTGAGCCTCCTCTCCTCAGCAGTGGCCATGACAGCTGTGTGTGTGTGTACAGGACTCTCTTCTCTCTTCTTGGTGTACATTACCAATAGTAACAGATTGCAGCACAGAACACTGCTGCTGGGTGTGTGTGAGTGAGCCTCCTCTCCTCAGCAGTGGCCATGACAGCTGTGTGTGTACAGGACTCTCTTCTCTCTTCTTGGTGTACATTGCCAATAGTAACAGATTGCAGCACAGAACACTGCTGCTGGCCATGTGTGAGTGAGCCTCCTCTCCTCAGCAGTGGCCATGACAGCTGTGTGTGTGTGTACAGGACTCTCTTCTCTCTTCTTGGTGTACATTGCCAATAGTAACAGATTGCAGCACAGAACACTGCTGCTGGGTGTGTGTGAGTGAGCCTCCTCTCCTCAGCAGTGGCCATGACAGCTGTGCTGTGTGTGTACAGGACTCTCTTCTCTCTTCTTGGTGTACATTGCCAATAGTAACAGATTGCAGCACAGAACACTGCTGCTGGCCATGTGTGAGTGAGCCTCCTCTCCTCAGCAGTGGCCATGACAGCTGTGCTGTGTGTACAGGACTCTCTTCTCTCTTCTTGGTGTACATTGCCAATAGCAACAGATTGCAGCACAGAACACTGCTGCTGGGTGTGTGTGAGTGAGCCTCCTCTCCTCAGCAGTGGCCATGACAGCTGTGCTGTGTGTACAGGACTCTCTTCTCTCTTCTTGGTGTACATTACCAATAGTAACAGATTGCAGCACAGAACACTGCTGCTGGGTGTGTGTGAGTGAGCCTCCTCTCCTCAGCAGTGGCCATGACAGCTGTGCTGTGTGTACAGGACTCTCTTCTCTCTTCTTGGTGTACATTGCCAATAGTAACAGATTGCAGCACAGAACACTGCTGCTGGCCATGTGTGAGTGAGCCTCCTCTCCTCAGCAGTGGCCATGACAGCTGTGCTGTGTGTACAGGACTCTCTTCTCTCTTCTTGGTGTACATTGCCAATAGCAACAGATTGCAGCACAGAACACTGCTGCTGGGTGTGTGTGAGTGAGCCTCCTCTCCTCAGCAGTGGCCATGACAGCTGTGCTGTGTGTACAGGACTCTCTTCTCTCTTCTTGGTGTACATTACCAATAGTAACAGATTGCAGCACAGAACACTGCTGCTGGGTGTGTGTGAGTGAGCCTCCTCTCCTCAGCAGTGGCCATGACAGCTGTGCTGTGTACAGGACTCTCTTCTCTCTTCTTGGTGTACATTGCCAATAGTAACAGATTGCAGCACAGAACACTGCTGCTGGGTGTGTGTGAGTGAGCCTCCTCTCCTCAGCAGTGGCCATGACAGCTGTGCTGTGTGTGTACAGGACTCTCTTCTCTCTTCTTGGTGTACATTACCAATAGTAACAGATTGCAGCACAGAACACTGCTGCTGGGTGTGTGTGAGTGAGCCTCCTCTCCTCAGCAGTGGCCATGACAGCTGTGCTGTGTGTACAGGACTCTCTTCTCTCTTCTTGGTGTACATTGCCAATAGTAACAGATTGCAGCACAGAACACTGCTGCTGGGTGTGTGTGAGTGAGCCTCCTCTCCTCAGCAGTGGCCATGACAGCTGTGTGTGTGTACAGGACTCTCTTCTCTCTTCTTGGTGTACATTACCAATAGCAACAGATTGCAGCACAGAACACTGCTGCTGGGTGTGTGTGAGTGAGCCTCCTCTCCTCAGCAGTGGCCATGACAGCTGTGTGTGTACAGGACTCTCTTCTCTCTTCTTGGTGTACATTGCCAATAGTAACAGATTGCAGCACAGAACACTGCTGCTGGGTGTGTGTGAGTGAGCCTCCTCTCCTCAGCAGTGGCCATGACAGCTGTGCTGTGTGTACAGGACTCTCTTCTCTCTTCTTGGTGTACATTGCCAATAGTAACAGATTGCAGCACAGAACACTGCTGCTGGCCATGTGTGAGTGAGCCTCCTCTCCTCAGCAGTGGCCATGACAGCTGTGTGTGTGTGTACAGGACTCTCTTCTCTCTTCTTGGTGTACATTACCAATAGTAACAGATTGCAGCACAGAACACTGCTGCTGGGTGTGTGTGAGTGAGCCTCCTCTCCTCAGCAGTGGCCATGACAGCTGTGCTGTGTGTACAGGACTCTCTTCTCTCTTCTTGGTGTACATTACCAATAGTAACAGATTGCAGCACAGAACACTGCTGCTGGGTGTGTGTGAGTGAGCCTCCTCTCCTCAGCAGTGGCCATGACAGCTGTGTGTGTACAGGACTCTCTTCTCTCTTCTTGGTGTACATTGCCAATAGTAACAGATTGCAGCACAGAACACTGCTGCTGGGTGTGTGTGAGTGAGCCTCCTCTCCTCAGCAGTGGCCATGACAGCTGTGCTGTGTGTACAGGACTCTCTTCTCTCTTCTTGGTGTACATTACCAATAGTAACAGATTGCAGCACAGAACACTGCTGCTGGGTGTGTGTGAGTGAGCCTCCTCTCCTCAGCAGTGGCCATGACAGCTGTGTGTGTGTACAGGACTCTCTTCTCTCTTCTTGGTGTACATTGCCAATAGTAACAGATTGCAGCACAGAACACTGCTGCTGGGTGTGTGTGAGTGAGCCTCCTCTCCTCAGCAGTGGCCATGACAGCTGTGTGTGTGTGTACAGGACTCTCTTCTCTCTTCTTGGTGTACATTACCAATAGTAACAGATTGCAGCACAGAACACTGCTGCTGGGTGTGTGTGAGTGAGCCTCCTCTCCTCAGCAGTGGCCATGACAGCTGTGTGTGTACAGGACTCTCTTCTCTCTTCTTGGTGTACATTGCCAATAGTAACAGATTGCAGCACAGAACACTGCTGCTGGGTGTGTGTGAGTGAGCCTCCTCTCCTCAGCAGTGGCCATGACAGCTGTGTGTGTGTGTACAGGACTCTCTTCTCTCTTCTTGGTGTACATTGCCAATAGTAACAGATTGCAGCACAGAACACTGCTGCTGGGTGTGTGTGAGTGAGCCTCCTCTCCTCAGCAGTGGCCATGACAGCTGTGTGTGTGTACAGGACTCTCTTCTCTCTTCTTGGTGTACATTGCCAATAGTAACAGATTGCAGCACAGAACACTGCTGCTGGGTGTGTGTGAGTGAGCCTCCTCTCCTCAGCAGTGGCCATGACAGCTGTGTTGTGTGTACAGGACTCTCTTCTCTCTTCTTGGTGTACATTGCCAATAGTAACAGATTGCAGCACAGAACACTGCTGCTGGGTGTGTGTGAGTGAGCCTCCTCACCTCAGCAGTGGCCATGACAGCTGTGTGTGTACAGGACTCTCTTCTCTCTTCTTGGTGTACATTACCAATAGTAACAGATTGCAGCACAGAACACTGCTGCTGGGTGTGTGTGAGTGAGCCTCCTCTCCTCAGCAGTGGCCATGACAGCTGTGCTGTGTGTACAGGACTCTCTTCTCTCTTCTTGGTGTACATTACCAATAGTAACAGATTGCAGCACAGAACACTGCTGCTGGGTGTGTGTGAGTGAGCCTCCTCTCCTCAGCAGTGGCCATGACAGCTGTGTGTGTACAGGACTCTCTTCTCTCTTCTTGGTGTACATTACCAATAGTAACAGATTGCAGCACAGAACACTGCTGCTGGGTGTGTGTGAGTGAGCCTCCTCTCCTCAGCAGTGGCCATGACAGCTGTGTGTGTACAGGACTCTCTTCTCTCTTCTTGGTGTACATTGCCAATAGTAACAGATTGCAGCACAGAACACTGCTGCTGGGTGTGTGTGAGTGAGCCTCCTCTCCTCAGCAGTGGCCATGACAGCTGTGCTGTGTGTGTACAGGACTCTCTTCTCTCTTCTTGGTGTACATTACCAATAGTAACAGATTGCAGCACAGAACACTGCTGCTGGGCATGTGAGTGAGCCTCCTCTCCTCAGCAGTGGCCATGACAGCTGTGCTGTGTGTACAGGACTCTCTTCTCTCTTCTTGGTGTACATTACCAATAGTAACAGATTGCAGCACAGAACACTGCTGCTGGGTGTGTGTGAGTGAGCCTCCTCTCCTCAGCAGTGGCCATGACAGCTGTGCTGTGTGTGTACAGGACTCTCTTCTCTCTTCTTGGTGTACATTGCCAATAGTAACAGATTGCAGCACAGAACACTGCTGCTGGGTGTGTGTGAGTGAGCCTCCTCTCCTCAGCAGTGGCCATGACAGCTGTGTGTGTGTACAGGACTCTCTTCTCTCTTCTTGGTGTACATTACCAATAGTAACAGATTGCAGCACAGAACACTGCTGCTGGGTGTGTGTGAGTGAGCCTCCTCTCCTCAGCAGTGGCCATGACAGCTGTGTGTGTGTACAGGACTCTCTTCTCTCTTCTTGGTGTACATTGCCAATAGTAACAGATTGCAGCACAGAACACTGCTGCTGGGTGTGTGTGAGTGAGCCTCCTCTCCTCAGCAGTGGCCATGACAGCTGTGCTGTGTGTACAGGACTCTCTTCTCTCTTCTTGGTGTACATTACCAATAGTAACAGATTGCAGCACAGAACACTGCTGCTGGGTGTGTGTGAGTGAGCCTCCTCTCCTCAGCAGTGGCCATGACAGCTGTGTGTGTGTACAGGACTCTCTTCTCTCTCCTTGGTGTACATTGCCAATAGTAACAGATTGCAGCACAGAACACTGCTGCTGGGCATGTGAGTGAGCCTCCTCTCCTCAGCAGTGGCCATGACAGCTGTGCTGTGTGTACAGGACTCTCTTCTCTCTTCTTGGTGTACATTACCAATAGCAACAGATTGCAGCACAGAACACTGCTGCTGGGTGTGTGTGAGTGAGCCTCCTCTCCTCAGCAGTGGCCATGACAGCTGTGTGTGTGTACAGGACTCTCTTCTCTCTTCTTGGTGTACATTGCCAATAGTAACAGATTGCAGCACAGAACACTGCTGCTGGGTGTGTGTGAGTGAGCCTCCTCTCCTCAGCAGTGGCCATGACAGCTGTGTGTGTACAGGACTCTCTTCTCTCTTCTTGGTGTACATTACCAATAGCAACAGATTGCAGCACAGAAGACTGCTGCTGGGCATGTGAGTGAGCCCCCTCTCCTCAGCAGTGGCCATGACAGCTGTGTTGTGTGTACAGGACTCTCTTCTTGGTGTACATTGCCAATAGCAACAGATTGCAGGTAGCGAAAACTGCTTCCATAAAAGACACCTTTGCAAACATAAAAGAAATACTTGCTCAGCTCCACACCTTGAGCACATCCTTTGTGGCAAAAAAAAAAAAAAAAAAATCATTTTCAGAAATTTCATTGAAAGTGGACTTTAAAGTGGACCAACACCCAGGATTTTGACTATCCTGGGTTTTGGTCCACTTGGGCGGGGCACCCCGATCGGGGGTGCCCCGCTGTGTGAAACCCCCCAGAAAGCCCCAAAATCTTACCTGTCCCCGCTCCCACGTGACTGGACGGTCCAATCCCCGCCAACGTCCAGGCGGGGATCAGGAACGTCCAAGCGGCTGCCGCCGCCGCCGCCTCCCTCGCGTCACTTTCGGCGCGCGCGCGCCCCCGCCGGCCCGCGGGGTGGGAGGTGATCGGCCCGGGAATCTTATAGATTTCCGGGCCGATCACCTCTCGGTGTTGGTCCACTTTAAGCACCTTGGCCAAATTGCTCCACCTACTGTACAAAATACACCAGCTAATGATAGAAAATCCAAAACAAAATCCTAAATATGCTGCTACCGAATCTATAAAAGCAATTTTCCTATTATGTTGTAAAGGCAGTAAAACCCCCGTGTACTGTAGCTGCTGCCACTGCTAACAATTTAGGAATGATGAGCCTGGTAGTAACTGCACTTGTTGATGATCCGGTACTGAAATAGCCAACAAAGTATTCAGTCGAGGGGACTTGGCAGACTGAGGTCAGAGGCTGTTTTGCGTGGTCTGACATCACCTGTGCTTGACAGCAGAGCAAGTTACAGATATGTTGTGGTCAGCAATGGGGTTTGGCATCTGAAGTTTTTCATTTTATACTGCTCCCAAACGGTTCAAGGTGAGAGAAAATTAATGTGTGCCTAGACGGGGACTTTAAAACTTACTAAAATGAATGTGAGTGACCTGTTGCTTGACTACTCTGTTTCTATGCAGAATGAAGAGGATTTGATGTACACAGCCCAGCGCTTACTGAATTTTTTGAAAATATGTGCCGGATTGGTACCTGGTATTTCATCCGTTTATGTTGGGTCATTGATGAAACTTTTCTGATGCATAAAGCTCAGAGTATCCAAATAAAACTGCAGCAGTAAGTATTCAAAAGATGTATTCCTAGAACAAAGGCAATAGTATCCCTGTGTTACTTCCCTCAACCCTGTAATTTGGTAGGAACCAGAAGCCACAGCACCTGGCACCTCCTTCCAATAGGATGTAGCCTCTGCCTCAACTGCCCAGTGCATCTAAAATGAATCTGATTTTACCAATAATGTAAAATACTGTTTGACAAGAACAAACTTTCTCAGAATCACTATGGTATGTAGAAAGTTCCCCTTTCCCCGTTTCTTTTTTTCCTTGCTTAATTTAAGTGGACCCAACTCTTCCCAGAACTACTAGCAAGTCTTGACCCTTGGGGCACCAATGTAGGTGGCCCCAGCCGTCCTAAGGGGACTTGGCACCCTTAATTCCTCTGGTCACAGAGTCCATATGTTTGTCAGCAGGGGTACAGCTTTCCAGGCAAAAATGTTAGCGACCGCTGCTTGCCCATACTGCAAGACTATTTTCACTTTGGTTGTGCAACACAGGCTTGTGTGTAGGTAACAGTATGTTGGCCACAGATAGCAGCAGAGGAGTGATTGTTTGAGCAGTCACCAACCATTTTTATAAATGCTAGTGGCTAATTGTGTCCAACAGTAGTCTTTCTCAAATACTATAGAGCTGAGGAAGAAGTAACTTCCTGTTTGAGTTACAAAAGTCACAAAAGGGAATTTAAAGTCACCATAGGCAAACGAAAATTTGATTAGTGATACACAGCTACAGGTCATTCTTGCTCTGAATCCCTAGTCCTTATCCAATGAGATTTGGATGCCTTGCACACCCCCCTCTGGCTATAGCATGGCTTAGTATAAATGACTTACAACAAGATATTAAAAAGCATGGACGAAAACATGATCTTTCTCCCTCTGTCATTCAGGATGGCCACTTGAGAGAAGACTCCTTTCCCTAGATAAGAAACATAAACTGGGACAAGTTTAAATGCCCTAGCACCTCATCATTTTGTTTCCTCTCCAAGGAAACGGCTGGGACTACGGATTTTATCCTGTTTATTTTTTTTTACCCCTGGGATGGGGTTCGCCAACCCCGGGCTTTACTTCCCAGGATTGTCTTCCTGCAGCCCAAGGGGTCTGCTGAACTCCCTCTTTCCCACCTATTTTTTTGCTACCAGAGGGTGCTGAGGATTCTGTTGTCTCCTGTGACCATCCAGCAGTGTTCACAGGCGGGGGAGGTCCTGTTCCGGGGGTACTGCAGTCCAGGCTCTGAAAGGGGTGAATGGGATTCTGGGTCCCGGGCTATACTTCCAGTCGGTGTGCACTGCTGGGGGCAGAGTGTGGTCGCTCCGGATGGCGTAGCTCTGAAAGAGGCAAAGCCGAGACTCCAGGCACTCCCAGGTCAGGGGCGCACTAGAAACCCTTGCATTAACTTGGGCCGGGTGAAGCTGGCTGTCAGGTAGGCCCGCGGAGGAGCAGCAGCCTTGCCTCACGAGAAGTATATTTTACATGTTCATTATGAGCCTTAATTCTCACTGTGGGTGTTAACTTAGCCTGATATTTTTTCGTATTCTTAGTATACAGTACGTCCTGCTCCAAATAGAATACTTACACTTGGGTATTACTCCGCCAGATGGTGCTGGACTGCAGAGACATCGAAAATAGGCTCCTCCCGGCCCCTCAAATACCCAGGGACCTCCCACAAATCCCCAGATTTTCTCTGCAGTCTGGACTGCTAAGGACAAGAAATGGCTCTCTCTACTCGCAGGTGAGCGGGGCTATTAGCCTGCGGCCCTGTAGGACTATTCCCACCCGTTCCATTAATTATATGCCTCCCAGCCTTGGCTGCGCTGGTCGGGTGATGGTAGGCAGCACCGCTAGCAGGCGCTTAGGAGCTCCACCGCAATCCCCCCACCAAAGGGTAGGCGGTTCAGGCTTATGGTGAGCCTCTATGGGATGCCCCTCCTGCAATATTGCCCCTGCCCATCGGTGGGCCCTATTTAAGTGGCCGCTGCCCCCCCCCCCCCCCCCCCCCCTTTCTCCTGTTAACCTTCTGGGGAAAAAAGAGGGGAGGTGTCGGTATGAATGCTTTGCATTTACGTGTTTCAGACATTTTTATTTTTTATTCATTGTCTTGTGCCAGCCGCTGCGCTGTCTCGCTTTACTTTTACTATATTTAAAGTTACTGCCGCGGTGTTACCTCAGGTCCCGGTGCGCCGTCATTGGCTGCTTGTCATGTGCTGGCTTCGCGCTCTTCGGGGGGGAAGCGGGGCCCGCCTAAGGCGCGTTCCGCGTCATTGCTGTTACCGGCCCCTCGAGGTATACCGACGCCATCTTGTCTGCTTGGCTGGCTTATGCGCAACGGTCCCCTGCCTACCGCGGTCTGTAAGTGCTTTCGCGGGCGGTTTTATTATCTAATTTTTTTAATACGGTCTGCTTACGGCCCCCTTTTTAGGTCTTTCAGGCGGGCGAATCCATTGGCTTCTCCCGGCCATCTTAGTTTGCTAATTTTTATAGGCCTAATTGTATTTACTCCCACTCCCTGGCGGGCTATTGGGGCATCCAGGGTCGCTTTATAGCGTTAATCCCTATCGGCCTAAAGCGCCACTATAATCACCATATGGAGGCATCTCAGTATAATGTGACCAGGGTTCCTTCGGGACAAGACCTGCTGTGTGTAGCGTGTGGGCAGCCTCATGCTGACGCTGACAAGGCGCGGGTCTGTGTACCCTGTGCTGAGCAGGTGCTTGCATTGCAATCTGGCCTGCCAGTGGCTGCACCTCGTTTCACTTCACCTACTCCCCCAAGCCTAAACCTCACTCCTACTGAGTTGCATACTTGTGGGGATTCTCAGCCTGATGTGTCTTCTAGACTGGCTACTGTTGAGCAGTTGATTGCGAAGTCCTTAGCGCGTAAGGCCCCTGCTAAAAAAGCGGCACTTAACGCCTGATGTCTCTCTTTCCTATGGAAGCTGAGGAGTTTTTTGATCTTTGTGGCTATACCCCTTCGGATGAAGGGGAGCTTTTCTCTGACACGGGGTCCTCTGATGAGAGGCCCAGGGGTCATGACGAGGCTGGCTCTGACCCCTGGACCCCGGATGACGCTGACAGATTGCTGACCCAGATTTTTGAGGTTCTGTCCATTTCTCCCCCTGTTGCGGCTCCCAGGCAAAGGGGGGAACTCTTCCATACAGCTTAATCACGTTTGGAATTTCCTGAGCAAGCACATTTCAATAACCTTGTGCTCAAGGAATGGGAGCGCCCCAGTAGACTTCCCGGGGGGACCTAAAAGTTGGGATAAGAAGTATCCCTTTCCTGCTGATGTTGTAAAATGTTGGTCATCCCCTCCCGAGGTGGATGCCCCGGTCCTAGGGTTATCTAACACCTCTGTCATGCATCCCCCTGACTCTACTACCCTGCGGGATGCTGAGGACCGGCGCATTGACCAGCTGGCGTCCCATGCCTTTGCATGTGCGGGGACAGCGCTGCGCCCGGTCTGTGCTTCTGCCATTACCGCTGTGGCCACTAGAACCTTTATCAGAAATCTACTTGATGGTTATCCTGATTTGCCTTGTGAAGTGTTCAATGCATTCTCCAGTTGTGATGTTTTTGTAAATGTCGTCCTCTCTGCCATGGATGACACCATCAGAATGTGTGCCAGGACATCTGCCCTTGTGGTGGCTATACGCCGCTCGGTTTGGCTACGCCAGTGGGCTGCTGACAATACTGCTAAGAAGGCCCTCACTGGGTTTCCCTTCAAAGGAATAAGCCTGTTTGGGGACCGCCTGGATATTTTTGCTAAGGGAGGCAGGTTACCCCAGCGCAGGCGGCAATCTCTGCCCTTTCGGGGTCAGGGCTCCTTCAACTCCCCCCCCCCCCCCTGTGGTGCAAGACAAGGGAGGGGGGTTTCCTTCACTAGGGCCCGGGGAGATTTCTGGGGTAGGGGCAGAGGACGTGGAAGTCCTGGCTCCTCCTGGGGCCCCAAGGCAAAATCCTCTCCCAAGCCACTTCAGGCATGATGGGGCGCCCTCACCCATCCGGGTGGGGGGACGGATTCAGCACGTCTGGAGGCTTCATGTCTCAGACCGGTGGATTCAGGAGGTAGTGTCCTCCGGTTACAAGAGTTTGCTGCCTGGCTGCCCCCAAGATTCATCAGATCCCGGATTCCCTAGGACCCTGTGTCATCTCAGGAGCTATTGCAGGCAATGCAAGGCCTCCTGGTGCTTGGGGTAATCTGCAAGGTCCCTTTAAGAGAAAAAGGCAAGGGCTTCTATTCCAATCTATTCAGTTCCCAAAAAAGATGGTTCAATCAGGCCCATCCTGGACTTAAAGATCCTCAACAAATTTGTCAGGAGCAGGCGCTTTCGCATGGAAACTCTGCGCTCTGCCATAGGTTCCCTGCATCCAGGGGATCATGATGTCTGTGGACATCAAGGATGCTTACCTTCATATTCCTGTTTTCCCAGGTCATCAAAGGTCCCTCAGGTTCGCTCTGGAGGATCAACGCTACCAATTTGTGGCATTGCCATTCGGTCTCCCCTCAGCTCCCAGGGTGTTCACCAAGGTGCTGGCTGCCGTGATGTCTCTGCTCAGGTATCGGCGTCCGCGTGCTGCCTTATCTGGACGACATTCTCATCACCTCCCAATCTCTACATCGGGCAGAAGTGGATACTCAGCTGGTGGTTTCCACCCTGGAGTCATTTGGATGGGTGATCAACCACCCCAAGTCTTCACTGTTCCCCTTCCTTTGTGACTCCATTCCTAGGAATGAATCTGGATACAGTTCAGGCAAGGATTTTCCTTCCTCAACAGAAGGTGGACAGTCTGATTGCACAGGTCCAGTTCCTGCTATCTTGTCATCCCTCCATCAGGCAGGGAATGCAGCTGGTGGGCCTGATGGTGGCGTGCTTCGAGGCGGTCCCTTATGCTCAGTTGAGACCTCTGCAACTCCACCTCTTGTCAGTATGGGACAAGGATCCCGCGTCCCTGGACCAGGTCCTTGTGCTTTCCCCCCTAGTCAGGCGGTCCCTCTCGTGGTGGCTGGACTCCAGAAACCTGTTGGTGGGCAGATCCTTTCTGGCCCCCTGCTGGGAGACGGTCACCACGGATGCCAGTCTGACGGGTTGGGGGGGTTTCTGGAAGTCCCTGCAGTTCCAAGGGAGGTGGGGCCCTAAGGAGGCCCACACACCTATCAACATTCTGGAACTGCGGGGGATCAGGTTAGTTCTGGCCCAGTTGACTACTCACCTTCAGGGCCTGCCTGTTCAGGTGCGCTCGGACAACCACACGGCGGTTGCCTACATCAATCATCAGGGAGGGACCCGGAGCAAGGGGGCCCTCCAGGAAGTGTCTCTGATCCTGACCTGGGCGGAGACCAATGTTCCCTGCATATCAGCTGTGTACATCCCGGGGGTGGAAAACCTCCTGGCAGACTCTCTGAGCAGGGAGACCTCTCGCCAGGGAGAATGGTCCCTATGCAGCAGGGTGTTCCAATCTCTGTGTCGCCGTTGGGGTCAACCAGATGTGGATCTGTTTGCGTCGCGTCACAAGCTACCGGCCTTTGTCTCCCTGTCCCAGGATCCCCTGGCCTTGACCACGGATGCTCTAGCAATGTCATGGCAGGACTTTCAATTTCTGTATGTCTACCCTCCATTCCCCCTGCTGGCCAGGGTTCTGCGCAAGATTGCTCTGGAAGGGGTGCCAGCAATTCTGGTGGCCAAGAAGAGTGTGGTTTGCAGACGTGGTGCAGCTGGCAGTAGATCAGTACGCTCTGCCTCTGGTGCCAGATCTGCTCACCCAGGGCTCTCTACGCCATCCCAATTTACAAACTCTGGCTTTGACGGCCTGGCTGCTGAAACCTCCATCTTGATGGAGAAAGGGCTGTCTACTTCTGTTATTGATACCATGATTTAGGCTAGGAAGAAGTCTTCTTCTTCCATTTATTGCAGGGTTTGGTGTGCCTACATTGACTGGTGAGTCTAAGTCTCTTCCCTGTCGTGTCTTCTCTTTCTTCAGGATTCTGGAGTTCCTACAGCATGGGTTGGAGATGGGGCTCCAACTTAATACTCTGAAAGGTCAGGTTTCTGCCTTGTCTGTTTTCTTCCAGAAGTCCTTTGCTCAGCACTCTCTGATCAGGACTTTTTTCCAGGGGGTGACTCATGTGCGTCCCCCACGTAAGACTTTGGTGCCTGTTTGGGATTTGAACCTGGTTTTGTCAGCCTTGCAGGGTGCTCCTTTTGATCCTGTGCAGGATGCGTCCCTGGCCATCCTTACTCTCAGGGTTGTTTTTCTGGTGGCTACCACTTCCGTTAGGCGTGTATGTGAGTTGGCGGCGCTCTCCATTCAGCCCCCCCTACTATGAGAGACACCAGGACAAGGTGGTGTCTCGTTTCAAGCCAGATTTTCTGCCTAAGGTAGTGTCTGCCTTTCATTTGAATCAGGACATTGTTCTCCCTTCATTGTGCCCTAATCCTGGTAATGCTAAGGAGAGGGTCTTGCATTCTTTGGATGTGGTTAGGTTTCTGAAGTACTATCTGGTGGCTACTGCGCCTTTCAGAAAAACTGATGCTCTTTTTGTGGTCCTTCTGGTCCTAGGAAGGGTTTGGCTCCTGCCAAGTCTACTATCAGCAAATGGATCCGTCAGGCTGTGATTCAGGCCTATTCTGCTAAGGGGAAGAGTCCTCCCTTCCGCCTTACTGCTCATTCCACTCGTGCTATTGGTGCTTCTTGGGCTTTTCAGCACCAAGCTTCTGTTGAACAAGTTTGCAAAGTTTTACAAGGTTGATGTTAGGGCCTCAGCTGATGCTGCTTTTGGCCGCAAGGCTCTGCAGGCGGCAGTGGTCTAAACTGTCTGATGTTAGCTTTGGGGATTCCACCCTACTTTATGGACACTGCTATTGGATGTCCCAAGTGTAAGTATTCTATTTGGAGCAGGACGTACTGTATACTAAGAATAATACAATTCTGTGATTACTCACCTGTAGAATTGGTATTATGAGTATACAGTACGTCCTGCTCCACCCCACCCTTGGTTTTGCATTATCTTGGATCCTCTGTATGGTGATTATCATTGTTATAGTTACTAGTTTGGGTTGTTTAATTCTCCCGGCTTCTCGTTAACTGCTTTTCAATGCTGGGGATTTGTGGGAGGTCCCTGGGTATTTGAGGGGCTGGGAGGAGCCTGTTTTCGATGTCTTTGCAGTCCAGCGCCATCTGGCGGAGTAATACCCAAGTGTAAGTATTCTATTTGGAGCAGGACATACTGTATACTCATAATACGAATTCTACAGGTGAGTAATCACAGAATTGTATTTTTTCAGCCTGTTTCTAATCCTAGAATTAAGGTCCTTTAAGTTTTGTCTAAATTGTCAGGCTACCCTTTTGTCCAAATTGGACTGACAATAAATTTGTGGGTGAGGCAACTTCCTTTATATTAAAAACTGTTGGTTCCATGTAAATGGAACCAAGCACGGCTCTGCTGTTGGCCAGGACAACCCCCCCCCCCCCCCCCCCCCCCCCCGTAGCCATGTTTCCTCCGACACAGGATTTTCCTATAACTCAGGCGGCCACCGGTTACTCATGCACCGTGTCAGCCTGCTAGTGTTCAAAACCCCCCCCCGCTACCAGTCACAGTCAGAGAACCGAGGAAAGTAAAGGGATAATTTCCTCAGATAAGGATTCACTAAATGTGGGTTTTGGAGGGGAAGGGTCTGAGGAGGAAGGAACCCCAAAAGGCCCAAAAAATAGGATGTCGGAGGAAACTGACGCTCTTTCTCTTGAACTCCATTAAAGTGGACCAAACCCCATGGCAATCGGTCCAGGAATTCATAAGGATGCTGCACCAGGCATTTGTGAACAGGGCACACTCCCTGTTTGAGGGTAGCTGGGGGATGCAGTCGTCGGCGCACTCAAAGCCGCTCGCCTTGTATGACGGCATAGACGATGCGAGCGGATCCAAGCGCTGATTGGATGTGCATGCGCCGTAGGACCGTGAAGAGGTGAGCTGGTTTTGGGACCTTGGGGGTCAGGCTCACCGTTGGTTTCTAAGGTTTGCATTCCACCTAGATTCGGACATCCTGCACTTTCAGTATAGGGCCTTGCCATCTTTTTGGCTCCCAGGATTTTGAACTGGGTCTCTGGCAGTAAGTACTCTTCATAGATATTACTAGAAAGAGACCAATCTCCATCTCCAGATGTCCTACGTGGGATCTCACCCTTGTTCTTAAGGGTCTAATAAAAGCTTGTAAAGATGTGTTTTCCGCTTGCCATTACTTGAGCACACAGTTAGTGACTTACAGGCCCTCTCCATTCGAGGGCCCTTTTGTATAATCCTACTGCATAAGGCCATTTTCAATCCTGATCCATTTTACCTACCCAAGATAGCCTCTACCTTCCACAGATCACAAGAAATAGGCCTTGCATCCTTTCAAGGCTACCAGGAGGATGTGGAGGAGAACACATTGTTTCTAGATGTCAGAAGATCCCTCTTTTGTATTTAGAGCACACACATACCTGGAGGAAGACGGATTGGTGGTTTGTCTCCTTTGGAGGCGGCTAAACCTTTATACTTGCCACTAAAGCCTGAATAGCCAGGTGGATTAGGAAGGCCATCTCCTTAGCTTACACATGTATGGACACTCCAGCTCCTTATATTCGAGCACACTCAACCAGGACAGTATCCACCTCCTTGGCAGAAAGATCAGGGGCTTCCTTGGAGGAAGTCTGTAAGGCAGCTTCCCCCTTTTCCTGGGTATTATCGGCTTGATCTTTTGTCTGACTCTCAACAGTCTTTTGGGAGAAGAGTTCTTCATTCAGTGTCCTGCCCTTAACCTAGATTACTTGTTTATCCTCTCACTGTTACAAATACCGTTATGGTAAGACTAAAAGTCCTTCAGTGCCGCCCCAGCTACCCTCTCCATATAGTCCTTTGGTTTCTCTTGGTTGCTAATATACTGAGTGTTGGGAGTGGGGCTTTTAAACTTGTCCTAGTTTGTGTTTCCTGTCTGGGGAGGAGCCTTCTCTCAAGTGGCCGTCCTGAAGGACTCATAGAAATATTGTTACCGGTAAGACTTGGCGTATTTTTTTCTAAGAAGTGTCAATGTAAATCGGTCCCCTTTCCAACATTTTGTTCTGTTCTTCTTTTTTTTTTTTTTTTTTTTTTTTTTTTTTTTTTTTTTTTTAGGGCTACCTCGAGAAATCTTGCAATCGAAGTGGTTGGGTTGTGTTCAAGATGCATCAAACTACAGAAATCATAAAGGATGCTTCATGGCCCTTCATATTGTCTAACTTTTTTTTTAGACATAGAAAACCCAGTTGGCACTGCATCAATGAACAGTGGCCATCTTGCACACACTTTATAGGAATGGTTCTGAAAAATCCCTAGAGTCCCATTGGTGAAATTTGCCTAATAGCTCTGAGCAATCATCCTTTATTTCAAGGCAGAAGTAGTAATCCATCAGCTGTAATTACTCATTATTGCCCTGCTCTGCTGGAATCTTCTAAATACATTGTGTCTGCCTAGGTCATAGAGATCTATTGTAACAGCTTCCCATTCCTTGCAGACTTCCTTTCCTACATTATCTGTTTTTTTAGTGTGGGTGTTAAAATGGCAGGCAACAATGCAGATCATATTTCTATAGATTTGTTTAGTGTGCGCTACTGCTGGCACAGCTCCCCCTAATGCTCATGTGTAAGCAGGATTCTCAGTTGTGTAGCAAGATGTCCACTTCCATGTAGTTCAGGAGTGCAGCATCAGCCTGTGGTTAGTTCCTCTCAAGCCTCTTCTTCCATTGATCATGGGGGGGCTTATGGGAGCAAATTACTAGATTTTTTTTTTTTTTATTTGATTGGAGGTTTGCTTTAAGCAAATGTGGACTTTCTGAATGCCCAGCGTGAGCAACCCTGCACATGCACCATGGGAGCGAGGTAAAGGTGCTTTTACGGGGATCCTCCTGCTGTGTGTAACAAAACCCAAGTAGGGGAAAATCTTGGGTTTTGTACCTTCAAGGCAATTAATATAATCAATTTCTTGGCAAAGCATCTGGCTGTTCTGTTCTTGTCATCAGCACCTTATTTTAGTAAAATTATAGTAATAAATAAAATCCAGTCTTGGAAAAGTGTTCTGCGGAGTTCTGTATATTTCTCCCTCTATAAAATATTTTATGAAGGATTTGCAGAAAAAAGTTGTACATATGCTTGCAAGGCAATAAAGCTTTGTTTATGCTGACTGGTCGTCCTCTGTTCCGCTGCTTGGGCCACGTACTGCTTTGTATGAAGTATATTCATTTTTCGCATAGGCCAAGATAAGTCTATGGCAATGCAAGTGTAACAAGAGTATACTGCAGTGTATGTGTGTTTTGCTTTGGCATGAAGTGTACGCTACAAGTGCAAAAATGCATCAAAGGAACAGCACATATTTCCATACAATACACCTGGCTTGTTACCAATATTTGTCACTGTGGGTTAAGCAGTAACTTAAAAGGAAAAAAAAAAAAATCCTGCCAGCGGATATTGGTCTCTCCATTGCCCACACACAGTTCAGCTTTTCAGTCTGCTAGAAGACACTGCAGTATTGGCTGTTAAGATTTTTATTTTAGTTTCTTGCACATTTTTCTTTGTACAAAACAATTTAATAGAAAGTCTTGGCTAGCTGTTACCTTTATACCTTTGCCAATAGGTTTTCATTTGGTCACTCTACCATGGGCTCCCAGCTCCAGAAGTTCCCTAATACTGGCAGGTTGGGGGTGAGGACTAGCACACCTAGGGTTGTGTGATTCAGTTGCATGCCAACACTAGTGCTCAGTTGAGACAGGTCTTATGCTGAAGTATGAATGTGAAGTGACTAGACAACAATATGCAGGGGTATATGAGCCTGGTGTGGAAGATTGAATATGCTTTCTTTTGTTAGGTTACAATTAAACATTGGGGTGTATACTTTCTCTTGAACGGTCTTTGCAGAGCAGGATGTATGTGCTCTTCAGGTGATTTACTGTTTTATTACAATTTGACCATTATGTATTAAAGCGGACCTTCACCCTGAATAAGAGCATATCTTATATGTTTCCCACACCCCATACATACAGATTGCTCACATTAAAAATCATCCTACCTGCATCTACTGCAGGTTATAAGCCTTTAAACATCCAAGGTGGCAGCTCATGGAGCATCAGGCAGCCTGCAAACAGGAAGTGTCTTCTGACTGTGCTGCTCTGCATTATGGGGTTGCTGTCCTTTCCCTGACCCCAGCTCTGCTCTGTCTAAGCAAAGCACAGCTATAACCCCCCTGCACTCGCCCCACCCCCAGTATGTGATGCTTCTGAGTCAAGATGGCAGCGCCCATATCCTAGAGACCTGAACAGAGTCGCAGCCCGGTGGAGTAGAGAATAATAAATAAGCGACTATAAATTAAAAATATATTGATTTTAGATGCTGGGGAAAAGTTTTTTGAACGGTTTGGGCTTTTCATTAAATCATGCTGAGGGTCTGGTTTAAGTTCAGCAGGGCCGCAACTCTTTCATTTAGACCTTGGAGCCAGGCAGGATATAGAGGGTTACTGAATGGTTTTAGAGCCAGACCACGTGTGTGCAGGGAATTTGAGAAAAGAAAAGAGCAAATGGGGGTAGGGGGGTGATTGGGTTTAGACATGGGGGGGGGGTTGTTTGGCTCTTCCTGGTTTGGGGATAAGAATTGTTATGAGAGGGAAGGTGTTGGAGAATGAACAGTCCCTTCAGGCTTCTGCCAAAAGTCTGCTTTTAGCTTATAGTTCCACCTTTATAGATGGTGAGGTTGTTTGCTTTTGTGATAGCAGCAGCTCAGGAGTCAACTAAATCAACAGGCTAAGTGCCAGTTCAAGTGCAACAGAGACTTCCTTCAATAGGGTCTAGAGAATGGTTTACTTTTGAGTACTTATTTAAGGTCCATGTTTCAGTGTGGTCAATTCTTTCTCAGCGTCCCTTAGAAAAGGAACACTTTGAAGACCAAAGGAAGACCCAATGCCACCCTAGGACCTGAATTGCTTTGGGTGCTGCAGGAGGGTCTATTTTAGCCTTTGGCAGATGATCCATTCATGTTTCCCTTTTCTGAAGGTGTTTTCTTTTTCCAGCTATTGCATTAGTCAGGAGAGCGTCAGAGTTGGCAGCCTTGTTCTGAACCTGGACAAGGTGGTTCTTGGTTTTGCTCCTAAAGCCTGACCTTTTTGTTTTACCTAAGGTTGTCTGTTTACCATCTGAACAAGGGTATTCTGACACTGGCTCATTACAAGAAGAGACTTTTCCATGCCTAGGCTTGGCGACCCATCAAGAGGTGACACATCCTTCCAATGCACCCCAGTAAACAATTCCTTTCTGGGGAAACAATCCTTGCACAACGGACGGAGAGGATGCAGACAAGTAGAGGTAAGTATTAATGTTTTTCTTTTGCCTGTACTGTATCTGTTAAACCAAGTTCAGAAAATGGCTACTGTGATGTATTTGGATTCTAGTCCAGAATGTGAAATACAGTATTGTAAATATATTGTAAAATCGCATAAAATACTGATGTAAAGAAACCTCTAGATGGCTTACAAATGACTACCTTACAAATGATTTTCCTTGACCTAGCAATAGTAGGTGTTCTTGAGATAGTCTTGCTGTTAGAGCTGAATTAATCCAGACTGTGGACTCTGCTCCTCTTTCTGCGTAAATAGCAACAAGAGTTTGACTATGTGTCCATATTTTGGTCAAGGGGGCTGTAATGTTTGCTATACTCTGCAAAAAATAGGCATTAAAATAGGCTCTTCATTATTTACTTCTGTAGCTGTATTAATCTTTTTCCCAGTATTGTAAAATGCGCAAATACAGTTGTGTAAGCTTTAAGCCTTGTATTATACAGTACCTGTTCACCATGCCACTGCCAGTGGTTGGATCAAATAATGCTAAGTAACATTTTAGATTCTTAATTATATTTCAAGTAAAAGCACTGACTGGATGTTCAGACATAAATAAATACATTTGCATAGGTTTACCCAATCTCTGAAAACGTATTTTCCTCTTTCCTTTTAAAAGTATTTAAGTTTATTAAAAATGCAAAATAAAATCCCTGTTAGACTTAGTGTTAACTGCTTTTCTAACAATCCTTCAGCAGGACCCACTGAGAGAGAAGCTCCACCCATTGGGAGGAAACACAAACTGAACAGGTTAAAACCCCACCCCTTCCTCCCCACCTCAGCCTTAATCAGGTAACCTAGGTTACCCATAGGACAATGGGTGGGAACTAAGGGGTTGTTCTGAAGGATTCTTAGACTTACCGATAACAGCATTTCTAACAGGGATTTTCTCCAATCATCCTTCAGCATGACCCACTGTGAGGAGTAGGCAAGAAATCTACCTTAGGGGTGGGAAGCTGCAAGTAGCACCCTTCTACTTAAGGCCTGATGTTTTGCAGGCAGGAAATCAAGTCTATAATGTCTGAGGAAGGTGTTTGGTGATGACCACATTGCTGCTTTACAGATCTCTTCCAAAGAGACACCTGTCCTCTGCCCAGGGTGCTGACATTGCTCTCATTGAGTGGGCAGAAAGTTTGGGGGGGAGGAACTCCCCTGGATGAAAAAACTTGTGCAATAGTCTGTTTTATTCCTCTGGCTATAGTGGATTTTGAGGAAGCTAAGCCTCTTCTTTTTCTACTCAAGGTTACTAAAAGCTGCTCCTCTAATCACCATTCTCCTGGATCTTTCTAGATAATCAGTGCTCTTCTAATATCTAGAAGTGAGAGATCCTTTTCTTTGCCTGCTCAGTCTGGCAACGCTGGAAACACTATAGACGGAGACCTATTAGTTGCAGTAACTAAAAAAAAAATAGATTAGGTCTAAGGCTGACAGGCCGAACGGTAGTGCCCTGTACTGGTAGTGAAAAGTTCTCTGGTCTGTCTGAACAGCAAATCCCAGATACTTGCAGTGTGAGTTCAGAATTGTTATATGCAGGTACGCATCCTGTAGGTCCTGACTGACTGTCAACCAGAAAGCTTCCCTCTTCCTGGGGTCTTTCGGCAGCCTGGATACTAGAAAAAAAGGAATGAGGAAGGGATGAAAATTCTAACTGATACCCCCTTTCTTGTGTTTGTAGCGCAAACTGTTTTTGGGTAATTTTTTTTTTTTCTCCAGGCAGCTACAAACCAGAAGAGTCTGCCCCCCACATGGGTGTTTTGTCAGGCCTGAGATTTGCTTAATCTGAGTCAGATGCACCATAGCCTTACCTCTGTTACTGGTGCGAGCATTAAACCTCCTTTTCTTATTGGGAAACTCCCAGCCCCCCCCCCCCTTCATTTAAACGAGTCAAAATAGTATCTAGCTCTTCTCCAAAGAGGAGGCTTCCATGAAAGGGAATTCCACAAAGCTTGGTCCCTTCTAGCGCAGGAAATTGGGGCTATGGGTCTGATGGCCTCCTCTGAAGCATTAGTTAGGAGACAGAGAGTCCGCAGTGTCCCTAGTAGACTCTCCTTAGGAGTATCGCTCTCTATATACCCTTTGAGGTTACTGAGCCACATCTCCATGCTTCTGAGAACACCGTCAGATGCCAAAGTAGGCCTAAATGTAAACAAGATCACATCCCACGCTCTTTTTAGGATGTTTTAATAATCTGTTTAAACCGGACCTTCACCATGATTTAATGAAAAGCCCAAACTCTTAAAAAACAATTCCTCAGCATCTAAAATTAATATATTTTACATGTTTAGTCACTAATTTATTATACTTTCCCCCACTGGGCTGCAACTCTGTTCGGGAATTTAGGATACGGGCGCCGCCATCTTGACTCAGAAGCATCACACTTACTGAGGAGAGGAGAGTGGGATAAGGTACAGGGGGGCGGGTTATAGCTGTGCTTTGCTCAGACAGAGCAGAGCTGGGGTCAGGGAAAGGTCAGCAGTCCCAGAATGCAGAGCAGCACAGTCACTTCCTGTTTGCAGGCACTTCCTGTTTGCAGGCTGCCTGCAAAAATGGCAGCTTCCATAAGCCGCCATCTTGGATGTTTAAAGGTTCATAACATGCAGTAGATGCAGGTAGGATGATTTTTAATGTGAGCAATCTGTATGTACAGGGTGTGGGAAACATATAAGATAGACTCTTATTCAGAGTGAAGGTCCGCTTTAAGTGCTGAATGAATGGGATAAAATTTCTATACATTGTATCTTGTACGGACAGTGGCTTATCACACCCAAGTTTCATAAATATCGTTTAACAATCCTACCAATTCTTCTGGCATCCCCCCCCCCACCCCAGAATCCTTACCCTGTGTATCGTCATCCAGGGAATCCTGAGTACAAAGATAACCATCGCTCTCTTCTACAATTTCTGATCTCACTTCAATCTGAAGCGGCCCTGAACTAAATGCATTGGGGTTAGCTGATGTAAGCGAAACTGCAGGCTTTGGTACTTGACTTTCCAGCATTGACTGCAGATGCGGCAGCAGTGGATACCTCTGGCTGAGAACCAGAGGATCTATGGGCACTCCGCACTGGCAATTTTATTCCTCATGGCAAGAATCTCCCTGAAAATGGCTGCTGTGTCCTATTCCATTTTTAAATGCCTACATTCCTGCCACAAATGCCTATGCCGCAGGATTCATAATGTTTTGACATCTTACTTTTGGTGTGTTCATGTCCATCTTTATGTTTAACCTCAGATGTGTTAATGGGGTAAAATGGCAATCCTTTTATGTATACATACCCCTTTTGTATGCAGCATACAAAAACCTTTTGAATTTAGAACAAGATTTCTACAATACTATAGTTTGAGATGGGAAGGCTAATGAATGGTTTGCCTGCACCTGTTTCTTTAAGCCCAGGATGGTTGCTTCCAGCTGGACTTGGGACGGAGATTGCTGCTGCTGAGGGTTCTGCTGCCGCCTGTTGATGCTGCCTCTGTGTATCTCAAGGTGCGCTGGCTCGCTGCACGAGACCCACTGCTGAGTCCGTTCTTCTCCCTCCGACCTGCACGCTGGCTGGGGAAAAAGTGCGCCTAATAGCTGTCAGGCTATGTGGGACTACTCTGGCTGTAAAAGACCTTGGGTGAACTACACCCGGTACCTGGTCCAAGGCTCAGCGGGCTGCTCCAGAACTCTGGAGTCTGAAAATAACAAATCAAAATAAAAATTTGGCTGAAGTCTAGCAACTCTCTGTGCAGTGGTTCCTTAAGGAGGAAACGCAAAGAACTGGGGTGGGGAGAAAGGGGTGGGGTTTTAACCTGTTCAGTTCGTGTTTCCTCCCAGGGGGTGAAGCCTCTCTCAGTGGGTCGTACTGAAGGATGATTGGAGAAAAATAGGAATTTGTATTCTTTTACTCTATGGTTTAATTGTTAGCTTCATTGACCTTTATTAGAAGTTATTTATAGGACTCTAGGGCCAATGGTCTCCCTCCCAGTGGGACATCCCAATTTGGGATGCCATGCTGTGTGAAATCCCTCAGATCACCTGTAAACTCGCCTTGCAGCGATCTGTGGCATGGAAATCCTTGGATGTGCTCCTCTTTAATTCAAACAGCTTTGATACTTTAGGGCTTCAATAGTACCCCTGTGATTAAAGGGTTGCAAGGCAGATGTCTGTGTTAGGCCTATTGCTCTAAAAGAGACCAAAAAAAGCCTCCTATTTTAATTTATCCTATTCCGATTTATTTATCTGAATAGCTGTCCGTCTGAGTGGGCCTCAGCGACTGCCTTCGTGGGATGCAGCGAGTATACTGGCGATCCCAGGGGTGATCAAACAGCAGAGCATCTTAACTTCCAAGAAGAGGACTCTGGCCGGCTGGACAGGGTTTTTGTCCTCTTTTAAAATGAAGTATTTACATAGCATATACAATCCTGCTCATCATTCCCACAGCGGGAGGCTTCTCCCGCTGTGTGAAACCCCCCAGTGCACCTAAAATTCTTATCTTCCCCCAAACCCATGGTGCATGTTCGCATTGCATGCATGCATTAATATGCGCAGTGGGAGAGGCTGATTGGAGGAGCAGCGGTGCCTGTGCCATGGGCTTGAGGAGCGGTGAGTCTGCCCGGCATTCTGGGGTACTTCACACAGCGGGGTGACCCAGGGGGAAGGACCAGAACCAGGGATAGTAGAATCATCGACTCGTGCAGGAGTGAGAGATCCAGTACTTCCATGGGCGAGCCTTACCGCCCCTCGGAGCCACACTGCAGGTGTGTGCCAGGGTGTGGTCCAAATTTCCCACAGTATTAACCTATCATCACCCTTGACTCATATTATGACTCATATTATGGAGAACCATGAGGGCTCTACACTTTCATTCCAACTCCAGATGGATGTGCCTCCAAGAAATAAAAGAGCTGGCCTCCAATCCAATCCCCTTTTGGTGGTTGCTACAAATCAGACATTTTCTCTCATCCTTTAAAAATATGAATAGCCTCTTCTGTGAACTCACACCGTTTGAACAACTATGCTGGGGGAGGGTCTGGCCCGCCATGCTCTATCTTTCTCTTACGCCTTTCTTCTGAGGCGAGCTTTGTGTCTTACCTATCCAAGTGGGAGGCAGACCTGAACATTAAGTTCACGGAAGATCAAAAAACAAGAATCCTGCTTCATGCCCATACAGCATCAAAATCTAGTAGCTATCAGGATATGAACTATAGATTAATTTCAAGGTGGTATTATGTGCTGACACTTCTGCATAAATTCTGCCCCGACATCTGCCCGCTATGCTGGTGATGTGAACAAGAAGAGGGAACACTTGGTCATGCCCTCAGATACACAATTTCTGGAGGTAAGTAACAGTGATCACCACTAAGAAAACAGGTGTTACCTTAACCAATGACCCGGCGGCCTGCCTCCTTCACCTTACCCCATTATCAAAGAAAAGTTACAAAAGTTCTCTAATGGCCAACCTGCTAGCAGCAGAGCATGTCTGCATTTCCTCAACGTGGAAACTAAAAGAACCTCCCACAATCTGGCTTTGGCTATCTAGAGTAAATGAGATACACAAATTGGAGGACCTCATTGCCTCCAGCCATAACACCACCGATAAATTCATACTCGCATGACAGGGTTGGATTAAATTCCAAAACTCACCTGTATATCTGGCTCTCAAAGATTAAATTAGGAAACGGTGGGCTCCACCACCCAAACCACGTCCCAACCCTACCTTCTCCCTCCTCCACGTCCCACTGCATTACTCCCTTTCCCTCTTACTTTTCTTTCCCTTTCTATAGTTAAGCAGTTAAAATTAAAAAAGAAAACATGATTCTTCAGGTTACATACTAAGTTTACCCTGTAAAAGCAGTAGGCCATCAAGGATCCATAGCATGCTTTATTTGTAATGATGTTTTTCTTCTTGTTTTGTTGTACCACTCAACAATGCATTGATCCTGTACCTGCCTATGTAATCAGAATCTGTATGTATACCGTGGCATAAAAAAAGTTTGAGAACATAATGTTTAACTGCTAAGAGAGTGTGAAAAAATATCAGCTGAAAAGTGTTAAGAAGCTTATAGATGGCTAAAGAAATGTCATCAATGCCAAAGGGTGTGTAACCGAATATTAATCAACCCCACCGCCCTGAGAGAGACTATACTAGACTGGGGTCACAACCTTTTTTTAGTTGTTGATTTAAAGTTAACTATTGTATGGTATATTTACTCCTACAGTGCCAATGACGTCATTGATCATGTCAGGCACAAAAATTGGGCGATCTCGATTCGCCTCATTGTTTATTTTATGCTGCTACATGGGTTCTCCTGGTATGTAAGGTTGGTCCTGATGAAGGGGCATGCTGGACCCCGAAAAGTCGACTGCTTACTGACCCCTGACTGACTTGATTTGGATGATTTTGAATAAATTTGATGCTGAGTTCATCTTGTGGTGTGCTGGTTCTTTCCAAATTCCTGCATTTGTGGCGTCAACCCCGAACCGCTGCACTCACACCTTAACACAAGGGTAAGAGTGCAACAGGAAGACAATTCAAATATTAATAGATGGTGCCTTTATTTTTGCACATGCTGTTTCTCCGTTGTATTACTTTGGACCTCTAATTAAAAAATCCAGACGCTATAACTTTGGTACGTTTCCATTTATTTCTGAAGATATTGTACAGGTTATAACAAAAATGACGGGGTCATCTCTTTATGTCTCTTTGCTACTACAAGTGCTCAAACTGCAGAGCATGTAATTCCTGGATATGTATATACCCGCCTCGCATGTGTAGACTAGTGTTTTGAGCTTCTGACACTCAAAAAATACAAGGCTAGACATTAATGGCTATATGGTGGAGTGAGACGTGGGCAAGCTACCATGTGTGGTTACAAACATTTCAAGGAGACTTCTGGAGATTCCCCAATACGCAAAGGAACTGGCTCCCAGAGGGCAGCGCGTGACGTGTTTTGTTTTTATTTTTACCTACAAATACACATCTGCATTTCCTACTCCTTTTACTCTGTCACAAGACCAGACACGGCAGAAAGCTGCACTTTTTTGATCTGTCCATAGTTGCAAATTTAACGTATCGTGCCAGGACAATCCCAGAGCAAAATTAAAGGCCATGTCTGTCTTCAAGGTGGCAGACACACTGGTGCACTCATGAGATGTGCATATTCGTAAAAACTAAAACCTAATTAAAAAGGACCAGAAAAAAAAGTTTAGTTTCTTAAAGTTGTTCAAAACCTTGGATTTTCACTATCCTGCATTTTCGTCCTTTCCCCTGGGGGACCCAGTTTTGGGGTGCCCCACTGTGCGAAACCCCCCAGAACGCCATGCTGACTTGCCTCTCCTCAAGCCCGCGGCACGGTTAGAGAAGGTTAGAGAATGGAATTTCTAGCCACACTTACAAATGGTGAGCGGCATCAATTTCTCCCTTTGACGTGTGGCCACGCTTAACCATTCAGTTGAGAAGGGAGGCAAGTGATGCCGCGCTTGGGGAGCGGGTGGTAGGTGAGTTTACCAGGCTCCCTGGGGGCGTCGCACATTGAGGCATCCCAGTTCGGGGGGAGGGAGTAAGCCTGCCCTAGAGCCTAATAGACTCCAGGGTGGGTTTTGGTCCACTTTAAACAGTATTTATTTTTGTTGCCTGCTATCAATTATATAGCCTGTAATACATGACATAGTGGCTTTAAAAATATATACGTTTTACACATATTTGATGTTCTCTATTAAACTTATATTTGTTACTGTACCTTACCTAGTAAGCTTTATTTATCTGAATGGCTCTAACCTTTTACCAAAACTAAAACTCCTAGCTCGTATCCTCTGAGTGATTTTGTTTTTCTCTTATCATTCTTAGAGCATCCTTTATCCCTATTTTCATGTATTGCACTAGTCTAGTCACTTATTACTAAAAATTGCTGCTAATGCATATTTCATATTTTCTGGTGCAAATATTGAAATGTTATAAATGTGAATATTTAATTTTTATTCTAATGTGATTAAATAAATGTGCATTATGCACCTTTACAAGTGAGAAATTACAAAAATGTGTGGACATTCATCGTGGGTTGCAGAGTACAATAGCTGTATATATGGTCTTTATCTGCAATTCTTCCAATTGGGAATGTTAGTTGTAGGACTAAATCAAGTGCCTACACACCCACACAAGTATTTAGCTTGATGTGTGTGTGTGTCTTCATCCTCGGCAGTGGCTGCATCTATGGAATAGATCCCTGCTGAGCCTGGGTGCAGCAGAACACCTGCCCCATTTTCGCAGCCTGTTTATTATCGCTGTAAATGGGAGGCTTTATGGCTGTGCTGCTGCTGACAGAGGCCAGCATCTGTATTTTTAATGGGAGGAGGACAAAAATGAATTACAACCCAAGGTGGCCTTTAATCTTTCACATCTACACGCTCACACAACTACTTTGGAAAGGTGTTCCTTTGTTTTTAAGAAAAGAATGACCTCTTCAGCTTCCTTTTCTTTCGGTCAGCAGATTTTTGTTCTTGACAGTTTAGAAATGAAGCTTTTCTGACTTTTTCATTTCTCACATTTCTTGGAGTTGCACATGTTGCACCATCCTTTAAATTCAGAGTGTTAATCCATCTATAAAAAAGACAATATGATTAGACCCACAATAGCATTTTCATATACAAACTTACTTGTCAGCCCTGTGGTTTCATTGCTGTTGGTTTAAAGTGCACCTATACTCAAAGGGAAGTATATGTAGTCACCTTTAATCCCCAGCCCTGTGCCCCAAATCAGCCTTTTTTTTTTTACCTCAGCCTTTGGCCAATATTTACTGGATGCAGTCGGCCATATTGCTCCCTGGCTGAACATCCCCACCCCCAGTAATAGTGTAATTAGTACACACAGCTCAACAATGGGGGCACTTCAAATGCCATTATGTGACAGTTTGGTTGAATTAGTTATAGCATATGGCAGATTATTCACCATAATACTACTTCCTGTTTTTCCTGGTGTTATTATGGATATTGGGCAAAAGCTGAGGTAAAAAGAGAAACCCAGGGCACAGGGCTGGGGATGGAATGTTACCGCCTAAACTTCCTTTCTGAGTATAGGTGCTTTAGAAGTATAACACTCCTGCCAGTTATGTGAGAGCAGGCTCCCTTGTTGATAGGCAGCAAAGGGTGTCCACCATTGATAGGGCCTTATTTCAGTGGTTGATGTTCTATGTGCTCCAGGCCAGTCAGAAATGAGCACACAAAGCACTGCAACCAGGCAATCTCAGCTCATAGGGAGCCGGGTAATGGAGGTTTATTCTTCTTTTTACTTGCTTGAACATTCCCTTTAACCATGCTGTCAAAAAATTCAAACATATGTTTAAATGTCAATTCCTACCCATACACCAGTCATAAGACTTTGTTTTGTGTCAGTCCTTTGGCCTACTTTGTTCAAGGATATCGGAAAACCCGGAAGATAGAAGTAGCCTCCTCACTATATCCAACCATATCAATATAAAACTTCAAATGCACTGATGGATTTTATAGCCGCAGCCCAGGTGGTTCAGACTTTTTTTGTGAATAAAGTATTTATAAAAAAATTTAACCAGCTTATTGATTCAAGTAAAGGCCTATCTGCTGCTTCATGTACTAAAGCCTCCAACTGCTATCTTGAGACTTAGCCACATAGTCTTTTTTTTTTTAGCCTAACACCAGCGCTGGGGCATTTGTGTTTCTTACCTTTATGTCATGGCAAATATTACTCCTAAAGACCCTGTGTGACGCCCAACCAAGTAATGCATACAAATTAATTCTGATACTATTTGAAAGGACTTAACCCCATGTAGATGTTGTAGAATAGCCAGGCTCCTAAAGCTACATAGGAGTGGTCATCTTACTGCACACCTGACAGTACTGCTCACGCATGTTCATGAAAGGGGAGCTGAACTGAGAGAAAAATGGGGAAAGCTTGGCTATCTTTCTACACACACACTGAATAAACAGCTGCTGGAGGAATTCTGTGTGAGGGGGAAACTATTTCTTCATGTGACTGTCAATCGTGCATAACAATATAATCAGTTATCATCCCCTCTACTAAGGTCACCCATTGGCATGATCAGGGTATTTATAAAGCAGAACAAAACCAGCCCGGCCCCAGAATCTGAAAGACGGCTCGCATTGGTTGTGAGCCTGCATATGTGCCACTGGAACGAGGGAGAGGTAAGTTTACTGAAGCGATTTGGGATGCCCTGGGGAAACGGAACATAACTCAGGAAAGTCTAATTCAAATGTGCCAGCTGACATGCACAAGCCCACTGACCGCATCTCTGACTTTCTTCTAGTCTGAGGCATGCTCGCCCCCAGCCCAATGGCTGGGTGCTAAAGCGCTCCTCTGCCAAAGGGAAGACGCCATAGGAGCCCAGGGAAAAGTAAGATTCGTGGGCGTTCAGCAGGGTTTCTCACAGCACAGTATTTAAGCATACACCTATAAAGCAACATACTTGTGAAGGTGGAGCAGGCGACAATCACATCGAAAAGGATTATTGGACAAATTTATTACTTCTAAGCCATTAAAATTTTTCATGTTTGGGAAGGTTTCCAATTTATTATTTTCCACCAACAGGCTTTTAATACCAGGGCCAAGACCTATGAAGGCTCCATCTGAAATCTGAAGAAAAAAAAAGAAGAATGCATATAGGTATTATTATATAGCACCCAATATTATCGATTTTTAAAAGCCATCACCATCTGAAGACTTGCAATGAGAAATCAAATACCTTATTGGAAAAATGGTTCTTGTGAATTCAGTAAAAAAGCTTACTCAGGTTGCAAATCTCAGAGTGACTCTTGCTTCAGCAAATAATTAGCATTACCCACTAAACTCGCTAAAACTCCGGCCCCAATATTAGCTTTCTAGGGATTGCAGCGGCTCTGGTTTTACTCTCCGCTCCAATGCTGATCAAGTTTTCCCTCACTGGCCTTGGCGCACAAAAACAGGACCTCTGCGGGATCAAGCCGGCAGCTTTATTGTTTCCCCTAGTTAATGCACCCTATAACATGTATTCAAATCACAAACCTCTCTGTTCCCATCTACTAAATGATGCAAATATCCTAATAAGTATTTTGGTGAGTTGTTCCTCAGGATAGCTGTGTAAAATAGCTTAGGAGGTCTATCCAAAGGATTTTGAGAGCCTCTTCAGTTTTTGCAGAGGCTGAGTTTTGGAGTCCTCTCAATTACACAATACAGTGGGAAAACAATATTTTCTTTTCTTCAAAATTTTAAGAAAATAGACATTTTTCCAAACTAAATAACAGCAGCTCAGAGAGGCACATATTTTGATAAGGCTGGAATCCCATTTATAAATTTGTAAAAAATAAAAAACTTGTAGAACTGTCAGGGGTGTGCTGTGCGCTCAAAAGCCCTCAGATAGCTAAGAAGCTGAGAATTCCTGGGGCCTGGGTGAACTCCTACCAGCCCAGTGGTTTACATAAATGTACTGTATGAAACTCTTAAACCGGACCTTCACCATGATTTATTGAAAAGCCCAAACCCTTAAAAAAACTATTCCCCCAGCATCTAAAATGAAGATATTTTAAGTTTTTAGTCACTTATTATTCTTTCCCCCACTGGGCTGCATCTCTGTTCAGGACTTTAGGATATGGGCGCCGCCATCTTGACTCAGAAGCATCACATTTACTGAGGAGAGTGGGATAAAATACAGGGGGCGGGTTATAGCTGTGCTTTGCTCAGACAGAGCAGAGCTGGGGTCAGGAAAAGGTCAGCAATCCCAGAATGCAGAGCGACAGTCAGAAGGCACTTCCTGTTTGCAGGCTGCCTGATGTCCCATGAGCCGCCATCTTGGATGTTTAAAGGCTCATAACATGCAGTAGATGCAGGTAGGATGATTTTTAATGTGAACAATCTGTATGTACAGGGTGGGGGAAACATATAAGATAGACTCTTATTCAGAGTGAAAATTTACATACTTGCTGTATAAGAACAATCATTCATACAGTAAATCATTAGAAATAGTATGGCTATGTAAAGTGTAGCCTGTATATTGTATATGCAATTATTTAGAGGATCAACGATTAAGGAATATATATGCTGGCCTTTATCCAGTTTAAGAAGTACAGTACTTAACTTAAATTTTATGTTTTCAATATGGCTATTGTATGCTTGCACAAACATAGGATTTGTTTCCGCATTTGCCCCGCTGCATGTATTACGGGAAGTAAACCCTTTTGGGCTTCGTTTTTTTAGTACAAAAGTGGTCATGAACACAACCCAAAACCGCAAAAATAAACTCCCTAATTGAGCTATAATGCATAGTTGGAGGGGGGGGGGTAAAAGCAAGACTTTGATCTGTGACTTTGACATGTTTGCTACTTTGCTGCCTGATAGGAGAATATTTCACATAGAAATGGTGCAGAAAGTTTAAATACCCCAATAATAAGTAGGGATGAGCATATCAATTTGGATACAATTTAAATTGGTCGAAATTTCCCAAAAATTCTAGCCAAAACAGATCTAAAGACAAAGTGCTCACCTTTTCTGGGTCCTCTTCTGTGACTGCTGTCTAGCAGCCTATCAGCTTCGAAGGCCAGCGCTGGTAGGCTCGGTCTCCAGCTGCGCTGATAGGCTGCTCGGGGTGACTCGCCGCAAGCAGCCTATCAGTGCTGGCCAGCGCCGCCCATGGCCGCGGATAGGGTGCTTCACGGCAGCTGTAGAACAGGACCCGGAAGAGGTGAGTTCACAGATGTCCGTTCTTTATTGTTTTATTGGCACCGATGCACAGTGGGGCAGCCGTGGTCGTCCTGTCCCTCTGCTGCATGTTCAAGAGGGACTATGGCCATTTTTGACCATAGTTCCTTTCTAATAATAACATCAGCAACAAATGGGACATTTTTTCCCCAAGCACTTAAAAAGATCACACTACTTCACCTGTTGCAGTCCCATGTCATTGATATATAAATGCTGCAATGACCGTGATATCGGTAAAAAGGCTCCATTTCCAATAGATTTGATAGGATTCTTGGATATTCTTAACTCTGTCAGTATAGCCAAACCTTTAAGTGCTTGTGTTGGCACGTTTTTTAGCTTATTTTCATCGAGATAGAGTTTTTCTAGAGCTTTCATAGTTCTGAAAGCTGTTGGTGCAATAGAAGTGATGCCATTTCCTGTCAAGTGTAACTGGTGCAGCTTTTCTGCACCCACCATATTATTAGCAGAGAGCGTGGTAACTGAATTTCGCTGCATGTGGAGGGATAAAAGGTTTGGAAGCAGTTTGAACATTTCCTTTGGAATTTTAGAAAGCTTGTTATGGTCCAAATACAGATATTCTATTTTCGGTGCGCCTTGGAAGACATCTGGGTTTAAAGTTGAAATCTCATTATGTGACAAGTAAAGGTATACCAATTTCTTCATACCCAGGAATGCCCCTGATTGCAAATCTTTAATGCGGCAATTTTGGAGATGTAGTGATAAAACATTTTCCATAGGCAAGAAGGCTCCTTTAGAAATGGAGGTAAATTCATTTCTACGTAGATCAATTAAGCTGGTGTCCACGGAAAAGCCTTGTGGGATCTTCTGTAAAGCTCGGTTTTCACAAATGGCATGCTTGACATCAGGTTTGCAGTCACAACCACGTGGACATTTTTCTTCTGGCGGTTTTTCTGTAGCTGGTAAGATATTATGAACTTCTATAGGGAAGATTCCACATTTTAGGTCCATTGCTCTAAGAGAATCCAAGTGATCTCCTTGAAAATGACTAGGGCCAAAACAGGTCAGATCAACCTTTAGTCTTAACCTCTCAGCCCATTCTTTAAATGGCCGTAATTGGCAGTCACAGGGTATGGTATTTCCTGTCAGGTTTAGATGTTTCAGCTGTTTAAGACCTGTCAATGGCTGCGCTGATCTAATATAATTATTACTCATGTCAATTAAAGAAATCTGTTTACTTCTTTCGAATGCCATAAAGGACACTTCCTGCAAAGCCATATTATTCATTATTAACTGTTTGAGAGACGCCATTTGAAAAGCTTCTTCTGGGAGGAAGGTCATTGGATTCCACCCAAGTTCTAACCTTGTAAGCCCAGACATTCTAGAAAAAGCCTCTGTTGGCAGGAACTGAAGCTCATTATGGTCTAAGCTCAACCTTCTGAGGCTTGGTAGCCCTGCAAATGCCTCATTTGATATAATGTTTATCATATTGTTTGAAAGACCTAACCATTTAAGCTGCATCAGGCCCTGAAATAACATATCTGGCAAATAGACCAAAAAGTTATTTCCAAGATTTAAGAAGTTCAGAAAGCCTAACTGGCTAAATGCTCCTGGCTTTATCTCCTCAAGGCGGTTTTTCTCAAGGTTTAGATGTTGCAGAGATGGTAGTCCATCAAAAGCCTCCTGATATATGAAGCCTATCTGATTGGAACCCAAATTAAGGTACAGCAAACGTCCAAGGCTCCGAAAAGCTCCCTCTTCTATTGTTTCAATACTACAGTTGTGTAGATTGAGATGTGTTAGGTAAGGTGTTGCAATAAAAGCTCTTCCTGGAATGTTTTTTAGATGATTTCCTTGAAGATTTAGCTTTTGTGTATACTGGAAAGACAAATACAATCATTTTAACATGTTGGGTATTCGATGCCCCAATATGTGAAACCCCCCCAGATTGCCCAAACGACTCACCACTCCTACGCATCTCCAGCATACCTCTAGCTGCGGGCTTTGCTGCACCAAGTCTTTTCGAATGCACGCAGCAAGAGGCAGGGGCAGGGATGTGGCTGTTGGAGCTTGCTCCATTCGGATTTCTGAAATCTGCATGGAACGAGCATGGCTGAGTGGCTCACCTGGGAACCAGGAAGAGGTGAGTTTTTGGGCAATCCATGAGGTGGAACACACACACACACACAAAGTCATTTAGACATTATACAAATTATTGATGGCATATAATTGGCATTTATATAGCTAAAAAATTCAGTACCCTGTGTAATAAAACCGGGACAGAAAGAATAGCATTCTTCTACTAAAGAGAGCGTCCATGCAAGTAAATATTTTCCCATGTTTGTCTCAGAAGTTGGGTTTTCTTGTCTGTTGTTTTCTTTTTTTTAAAGCTGGAGAAGCTCCTGACCTCACACTGCTCCTGAGTCCTTTACTGAATTGCCTTTGTCTTCAGGCAGTTCAGTGAGGGACGCTGAGGGGACACTGAGCAGTGGTGATCAGGAGCTGGGAGGAAGTTATCACTGAATAAAAGGAAACTTCAAGCAATGGCTGATTAACAACACAGCCCCTGACGTAAACAGGAGAAAAGTAAACACACCTTTTTAAATGGTTCACCCAGGCAAACGGTTAACTAACGGCAGGCTGGTACACCAGGCACATTTTCTTATTGTGTGACTGTTGTCATACTGTGGATTATCCATGTCAGATGCTGTAACTCTTGTCACTCTATACCTTACCTTTGGTGCTAGCACCCAGGAAGGTGGCACTTATGTTAACTGGATATGCATAAAGGTTTAGTATGTGTAATACTCATTTAACAAACCTGAGTGGGTGAGCTGTATTATTGGAACGTCTTTACTGCGAAAATGCACAATTAAACTGGCATTATATTTCTGTTATAGAAAAATATCTCACCAGACCGTTATCCCAAATGCTTTTAGATACTTTATGGAAAACAGCCAGAGGCAAAGGATCGGGTTTGGCTCATGGGTAAAATGACCAGAACTCGACAAACTCTCTCACTTTAGATGCTATATAATACCCTTTACATTAGGCTAATACCAGCCTGACAGTAACTTCTTTAAAATATCATTCTATATGCATACTAACCTGAGGTATGGCAGCAGGGATTTCAGATAAGTTTTTGTTGCTACAAGCCACAAATGTTTTAATGTTGTCACAAATACAAACTTGAGGACAAGGATCACAAGCCATTGGAAATGCGAAGGATACCACAAATAAACCATACAATAAGAACATTTTTAAAAACCTAAAATAAAAAATGATCAATTAATATACATGTAACAGAAAAAAGTATATACATAAATGAAAATAGTCTAATATTGTCAGCAGTAATTTACAGAATCAGATGTATTTTAGCTATTGCTTTAGGGTAGTAGGTGGAATAATACTTTGCCAGGGTAGGTCAGATCTCTAATGATCCTCAGTTCCTGAGGTTTACAGCTTGTTTCATAAAAGTCCTGTATGACAGGAAGTAGGTGAACCCTGTTTTATTTTCTGACCTCCTAATAAACCTCTGAAGATGGGACTGGTCCCTGCTGGAAGCACTTCTATACCACGCCATGAAAACGGATGGTTTTCATTTGCTGTCTGCAAGATAAGGGGGCCATAAGCCAAAATCAGGTGATTACCATACCAATACTAGCTGTGTGCTGCTAGATCGAGGCATACACCAAATGACTGCAACAGTCATTGGTTTCTGCTCAGCAGTTTGATTGCAGCCAGCATAGGGAAGGGAGGAATTCTGGAAGTCACATTTCCCCATATTTAAAAAAGAAAAGAATAAAACTACATCAAATTCAACTTAAAGCATAACAAAACCCAAATCAGACAGCTTAGACTCTAAATGGCCCCATGCCTGGCTGCTGGACTTCCCCTGGGCCATGTCCCACTGTGTGAACCTCCCCCCAGGATGCCAGTAAACTCGCCTTTCCTGTGGCTCCCTTGTAAATAGTCAGAATCTCAGGTTGTTCCGCTTTAACCCTTCCATGCTCCCCATTGACGATGAGACAGGAAAAAATTAGATTATTTAGAGTAATTGCATATGACCAGTAAAAGTTTCAGGTTTTAAATATATCTATAACTAAACATTAAGGCAAATAGCGGATAGGATGTTTCACTAATCATCCTAATGGCTGCCATTACTAGAGATATTCCATGGATGAATAAGAACCAGGTTTATATATATTTCTTAACTTAAAGAGGATCAATACCCTTGGCAACTGGCCCTGAAATCTAAAAGATTTTAGGGGTGTCCGCTAGCCGACCCCCCAGAGCATCCTCTATGCCCTGCTGTGTTAAACCCACGGTGTCACCGCCACGATGTTTGCGCGTCATCCGCACTTTTGAGATCAGCCAATCAGCAACTCAAAAGGGTCGGGTGGGCGTGGCCTCAACGGTGGAAAACCCAGTTTTTATCGAAAACCGGGCCACCACCAAGAGAACAGCATGGCTGCAGGTACTTTGGCGTGTAGGGCTCCGGAGGGGTCCAAAGAAATGGGTTTCAATTTGCTTTAAAGGACAGTTATTTTCTAATTGCATTTTTTTTTCGAAATATAATATTGTTTTATGTATCAATCTTTAGTGGTTCAGTGTTTTTCATGTATATGCCCCTCTCAGTTTTTTTGTTTAGGTTGTTTTGCATTAACCAGAGAAGGGATGTGCTGGGAAGGCACTTGTGAAGTGGGACACTTGCTCTCCCTCTGTGGCATCCCTACAACAGTATGAAGATACATGTTTGCAGTGTGAGGCTATCAGCAACATGCATCACAGAGCTGGGGAAGGATCTTCTTAGAATGCTTCTGTGGCCCCACATGACAGCTTCCAGATTTGATCTGCTTGGCTGATGGCACCACAAGGACTAGTTTTTAAGTGTAAAGAAGAAAAAAGGAGACTTTGGATGATATGCTTGTGGCAACTTCAGACTGGAAAACACAAAAAACACATGAAAGTATCAGGAAGGTCACAATATTATGGAGGAGCTCATGTGGTGTCTCTGTACCATATTGCTTTGTACTAAAACTGCCCTGTGAACAGTTTCAGGCATCAGGTAAACACAAAACCTGTATCTGCACAGCATGCTTAGGGCAGCCCACTGCCATATATGCACACCCATCAAAACAAAAACAAAGTGACTAATGTTACCATCAGGGCTGTGGAGTCAGTAAGCCAAAGTCCAACTCTGACTCCTCAGTTTTATCAGGCCCCAACTCGTTCATAAATGGCCAATAGTAACGGCCATTAGTAAGACATTTCCTGTAGCAAAATTGTTACATGGGGCTTTTTTCTCACCATTATATAAGCAATAGGGCGACTTATATAGAACATAAAGCATATTTATTGGAACACAAATTCGGAACAAATATCAATCCCAAATTCTAACCATATTCCCAGTATGCAACCCAAACTCCAACCAATGCTAAACATACCTGTACAATTAAATGTAGAATTTTTTTATCTTGTTATGGTGCCAGAGATATCACCCAGGGGTGGTGTTGCACTATCAATATCAACACAGTCCTCCAGTCCACTGCTGCCACCTCTATTTGAGAATGGGCCCCTCCTATATCACTCTCCATGAAACCTCTCATCCTTACTGAGCCTTTCCACATCAGTTCTATTAACCCCTCCTGCTTTCTCCACAGCAGGTTAGGGGCCACAGCATATGGCTTAAGCATATGTGACTTAAAGTGGACCAAAACCCACCTGGAGTCTATGAGACCCCAGAGCAGAGCGTTCCCATCGGGGGCAACCCGATCAGGGGTGCCCTGCTGTGTGAAACCCCCCTAGTTGCCAGAAAACTCACCTTTGTTCCCGGTCCAAAGGCGCATGTGCGAGCAGTGGTTGCTTCCCCACTAACAATTTATCAGGGCGCGTGCCCACGCCAGGTATTTGTGAATGGCAGGCGCGGGCATGCTCCCTGTTAACGAGTAGCATGCCAGATCTGCTCACATTAGATGAGCTCCTGGACGCAGGGGCTTGAGCCGATCCGAGCGAGCTGATTGGACGAGAGGGCTGTGCATGCGCCGTAGGGCTGGGGAAGGTTAAGTGAGATCGAGCAACCTGGGGAGTTTCACACAGCGGGGCATCCCCGATCAGGGTGCCCGGGGGGCAAAGACCAAAACCCAGGATAGTCAAAATCCACCAATGGTTGACTTAAAGCGGACCAACACAATGAGCAGTGCTCATATGCATCCCTCCCTAGGGCAAATTAGATTGCTTAAAAATACATTTACTTTTTTCTAACTGCTGCTGTAGTAAAAATTGCATTTGCAGGCCACCTGCAAACAGGAAGTGCTGCTAGGCTTCCTGTTACTGTGCTTTGTCAGTTGAATCCAGGTAGCAACATGGCTGAGATGCTGGGAGAGGAAGCTCCAAAATGGCCGCTACCTTTTTTTTCTAACTGTGCCAGGCAGTTGGTCCTGTTAAAAAAAAATGACAGAGTACAGCGTGCCCCTGATTACCACTGAGCCATCAATAATGATGCCTTGAAACAGCATGATGACACTGATTATAATGGACAGGGGAGATTGGAGAACATGTTATCTATTACCACTAGGGTTGCAACAAGCAATGTATGTGCAGTGTGGTATTCAAAGTTGGGATACCAACACTAGGGGAGATAGAGGTGGTGTTCAAACAGTATGCAGAAATCCACTTAGGGTGGAGGTTCCCTTTAACCCTTTCAGTATCAGCCTACCTAGAGGTTTTTTCACCTCTTGTTGCCAAGCATTTCTTAACCATTTTGTACTATATATGTTTAACTGTGATTTCTTTCAGGAATTTCCAGATCAGTTATATATTATTTTACTGCTTTCTTAGTAGTGAAATATGTGGTATTTTTAATAGAAAATTTATGTTTTTCAAGAGAATCATATTGCTTGTAAAAGTTCCATTCTTCCTGATTGCAATGGTACCACATGTATCAGTAGGTACCTGTGCCTGCCCAGAAGACACCCCAAACTGAAAACAGTATTTTATGAGATAAAATAAAATACTAAAAAAACCTAACTGCACCTTGCTATAAACTTACAATTACTATCAAGGATTAAACACTTTAAAACGTTTAAAAAAAAAGTTGGGTTCCCGCTCTCCAGCAAAACCAGCCCGGGCACCAGCTATGTGGGCTGGTAGACCAGGGTGTGGATGCCACGAGCATCCTAAAGGCTACCAGCCCACATAGCCCACTCAGGTATGGGCTCATCTGCAGCCCCTAGGCCTTTGGGTATGCAGGTATTGGGATGGGGGGTTGGCAAGTCGCCTGCTTGTTGGCACGTGACATACTGTCCCCTCCTGCCCTGCACCCGTCAGGCACGCCTGCTGCAGGAAGGGGCCTTTTTATACCTGCGGATTGAGCTGATGCCCCCCCTGTGGTGGAGAGCAAGCTGTCAGAAGCCGAGCACAGGACAGTGATGGTGAAGATTAGTGTTCACTGCTCCACTGAAGACCCCAGTTGGAGGTGCAGCCCTGTAAATTTTACGCGGCTGGCAGTTAAGGGTTACATCTTCTGAGGAGTATCCTGTCCCACATTGATATGCTTCCTCTCAGTACATTTAAAGTGATATAATTTACCTAACTGGAAATTGCAGGAAACACTGCAGCACCCACCACCTCATTCTGCTGCAGTGTTCAATGCAGCTTCTGGTCTGTCTATTGATAAAAGGTATCACTTCCTGGGGCAGTAGAGTTATGCAGAGGTGCACTTAATAGGGTGGAGGTCTCCCTTACACTATCCCACTATCAAGGTCGGGTAAGGGTATTTCAAAGTTTGATAGCAATACAGTAGTAGCTCCTTTTGTTAGCATTACTGCTACTCCATACTACTCCTTACATCGTCTCACCGAGTGTTCACGGGTAGCGGCCATTTTGGAGCTTCCTTTCCCAACATGCTGCTTCCTGAATTGAACTGACATCGGCAGCGGCAGGATACTTCTCTTTGCAGATGGCCTGCAGCTCCATGAGACCACATTTTGTTTTTAAAATTAACTACAGTGGGAGTTACAAAAAGGTAAATTAATTTTTATGTGCAACAACCTGAACTATCTTGGGGAGGGGTGCATATGACCACTGTTTCTTTTAAAGCTGTTGGTCAAAGCATGTTCCTAATTTGTACCCCTTTTCAGGTGGAGTCTTACTAGTGATTTACTTAAGTGTATTCTTGCTACTGGTAAAGTGCTAGACTTTGCCCGAACACATGGCCGTTTCTGGAACAAACTATGGACTTTATGCTTTTATGTGCAGCTGGGATTTGTTCATAGACTTTTTATAGGCTGATATAAAGTGAATGCTTTTGCAGAGGACTACCAATTCCACAGGTAGCCGCAGACTGCAATGGTAATAAAGACAGTTGTTTACTTGTCATGGTCAGAAGTACAGTCCTTATAATCCAAAGGCTGTATGTCATTAGTTTAGTTAGTGGTTCTAGCAATCCAACAGATCTATGTATGTCATGAGTATAGCAATCCAACAAATCTATATACTGTATATCACAGTCAAGAAATAAGACATAAGCTCATATCACATTCATGAAAAAAGAAGACTTTACCTTCCAAGGAACAGATCTCAGCACAGTTCCAAAATATTCAGTGAATCCAAACCAGGCTCAGTTAGTACTCAGTTAACTCTTCCTTCACAGTTCACCATAAAAGAGAGCAATACAGGCATAGACCACCCCATTTTGATGGGACTACTCACTCGTGGTCAACAAAGGCAAAGGATCATGCAGGACAATATGCACTAAGGGAGACCTTCTGCACCTTAGGGCTATGGGCTACTTAGTTATGTTCCAATTTTGCTGTAGACAACAGAGACAACATGCCCAACCTGGTTCTACACTTTCCCGGGTCCTAAAGGTTTCCAATCGGGGCAGCCAAACCTTAACGGCACCTCTCGCAGGCCTTGAACACTTCCGGTCCAAGGTGGCTCCATATATCCACGCCACAGGAACCTCTCACTCTCCCGACCAAGTCCTCTCTAGGCGCCCTGAAACCATTGTGTCTTGGAGCAGTTTTTCTTCCTGCATTGCATTAACTGTTCCCTCCACTGCTGTAGACTATAGAGTACTCAGTATATATGAAGACTCCTCCCACTTTCTATTTCCAAGGTTAAACTCCACACTCTTTCTTCTAGCCTAAAGGCTAACTCCTTCCACTCTGTTCTCTTGTTAAAGGGAATCCAACCCCTTCTCTCTGGTTTAATACTAACCCCACCCTCTTACCCACCAAATATAAGATTATTACGCCCATTTGTTCCCCTTTTATAGGATAGCCCCTCCCTTCCCTTCTTCCCACCAGCATGACGAAGGCCCCACAGCCTCAGGCTAGAAAGGAGGCCATCTGGAGAAAGGGGCTCCCATGTCATCCCCGAAAGACTGTGGCATCACTCACCAAGGATTGGGACTAGATTAGAATTGAGGCTGCATGTTCTCAGCCAAGGAAAGCACACTCCTTGTCTCACCCTACTAGGCCTGAGAACCCCTGGGTGCAGATCCTGGATGGTTCCACCAAGGTTTCCTGAGGATGTCACGGGGCCCTCCAAAGAGACCCTAGCTGACCCTGGTTCACCATCAGGGTGTACAGCTTCCCCGTTTGGGCACACATGACCCTACATGCACCTACCTGGTTAAGTTGACCTTAATTATATTTTTGGGATGTTCCTTGGGTAGGAATCAGATTCAGTCCCCTTAAGTAACTGAATCCTTTGTTTTTCCCATAACAGGCATCTCCAACTCTTCTCCTTCCCAAGACCCAGAGGAAGAAACCCACCTGGACCTTGTTAACCATTTCCTCCCCCTTGTACCCAAATAAACCCCGTTCAAAGGCAAAAGTTGGTGTGTGATTGTTTTTGTTATATTTATTTTTTTGTTCCTACCACACTTTTCAACTGCATTCCTCACTGGACATTCACTTTTCTTATCATTGTACTGGAAGTGAATGTGTCTGGTGAAAACAGTATTGGGAGAGTTTGGATCTGACCCAGTTTGTTTTAATTTTTTGTTATTATTTTTTCTTTTTTATTCAGTACATTTGTACTATACATAATGACCATGTAAAATCTTTATTGGTAAGACGAAGGTGCATTATCATTAGCACATTTTATCTTTTTTTTAGGTTTTATCTTGTTTAGGCATATGGAAACTTGAACCCACTTTTGGATATAATACAGTAAGACCTAAAGTCACCAAGTTGTGCAACACAAATGGCTCACATTTATATAGATTTATAAGGGATTATACTACTTATTCTAATGATGTGTGTCATTTTTCCCTGGTTTTGATAACTGGCTCAAATCTTAACAACCGGTTCTGCAGAACTGGGGAGAACCTGCTGAATCCCACCCCTAATTCTAACAATTCAGCATTATTTACCGCACTTCTTCTGCAAACATTGGCATATGACATTACTTTTAATTCCACACATCAGGTCATTAAGAAAAAGATTAAGAGATTAAAAGATTTAATCAGGCCAAATATAGAAACCTGTGCCCCCTGCCAGTAACTTTAGCCCTTGCTGATCACGATGACTTTTTTCACCCTCATTGAACTCTGCATCAGACAGGTATTTACCATGTCCTGGGGTGGGCATAGATCTCCTCCCCCTGGAGCTTTTAGGTTAAACTTCCAAGCCTAGTATGAATCACAACTTTGGGGCAGATGTTCATGGTTCCAGCGCAGGTTCTCATTAGATGTAACCGGGTTCTGGTTACCGCTTTCCTACCTGGTTTCAAATATGAGTTCTCCGTATCTCCACAACCCAGGACCCCAGAAAGGCAAGAGTCCCACAAGGACATTTGTTTTTGCCCCTAGAACGTAAAAAATGTAACCGCTTAATTGCTAGGACACATAGTAGCTTTATAAATCCTTATGAAATGACTGCACTTTTCTGTCTGCATGAATGCTTTTTAGTTAGTTGGCTGCATGTCCTGTCAGCAGGAGGTTGTTACTGGGTTTGTGTCCCCACTAGCTACATGAAATATGAACCTTATCAGCGTGGTTTCCTGAGCTGAGGCTGGGCATTTTAAACAAGGTCTATGGCTCCTGATCTGCAATGGGCAAGGCAGTAGTTAGGGAACTTTTTTGTATTTCCTATATTCCTCACACTTTTCAGGTCAAATAGGTCATGTTTAATTTAGAATGTATTTGTTTGGACCAAAACTAATCTTCCTCTTGGAGCCAAATCACCTCTCTAACGTTTAATTCAAAATTAGGGAGGACAATTTCTCATTCCAACAATTTCCAGCTATTTTTAGACAGATTAGAATTTTTTTTACACAGGAATAATGATAGTACAAATAGAATCATTTATTGCCTAAAAGGCAACTGATGTGGGTTTATACATCCTGAGGGGGGACACGAAACAGGTAGAACCATCTTGGAGATATACCTTGGGGATACGTTGAACTCTCCACAGGGTGAGGTCTTTCAATCTTTTCTTTGTTTTTGCACATGCTCCTTAAACTTGTATTATGCTATTAGCACCGTATTATCATATTCAGCAGAGATTATAATTTTTTTTAAAGGGGGCTGTTCCGAGGGATTGGCACTTGGCAAATGTGGTGCCAATATATGGGATCTAGGGGGGAATCTGGGAACTTCAGACCGGTAAGCTTAACATCTGTGGTGGGCAAGCTGTTTGAAGGTTTCTTAAGGGATACTATCCTGGAGCACCTTGGAGAAAGTGACATTACTCTATATCAGCATGGATTTATGAGAAATCGCTCCTGCCAGACAAACCTAATCATATATCTATATCATATATCTTGACTTTTCTAAAGCATTTGATACTTTGCCACATAAAAGGCCGGTACAAAAGATGAGAATGCTTGGACTGGGGGAAAATGTGTGTAGATGGGTGAGAAATTGGCTTAATGATCGGAAGAAGAGGGCGGTTATCAATGGAACACACTCAGATTGGGTCACCATTACTAGTGGAGTACCACAAGGGTCAGTTCTGGGACCAATTTTCTTCAATATATATATTAATGACATTGGGTACGGATGAAACAGTAAGTCTCAATCTTTGCAGATGTTAGTTAGACGTGTAAAGTAATTAAAACAAAAGAGGACAGCAGGCAGCTACAAACAGATTTAGATAAATTGGAAGCATGGGCAGTTAAATGGCATTTGAAGTTTAACACAGATAAATGTAAGAAGGAGAAGGAGAAATCTGTGTCATGATTACACTTAGTAAAAAACAACAATGGAAAAGGACCTAGAGGTTTTAGTTAACAATAATCTCAACTGTAGTAATCAATGCCAGGCAGCTGCTGCCAAAGAAAACAGGATCATGGGGTGCATCGGGAGGGGCATAGGTGCTCATGACCAGAGCATCATTTTACCCCTGTATAAGTCACTGGTCAGACCCCAGATGGAGTGTAAAGTACTGTGTAAAGTTCTGGGCACCTATGCTTAAAAAGGACATATCAGAACTGGAGCATGTTCAAAGGAGGGCAACTAAGTTAATTAAAGGAGTGCGGGGACTATAGTACCCTGAAAGTTAGGTTAATTTAGTGTGGTAAATTGTACAAAAATGTCATAAATGCCAGTCTGTATAAGGCACGATCCGTGCCGGGTTTTCAGGATCCAGGGCACTTTCCCCAATCCCTTTCAGGTTTGTTCCATGATCTAAGGCCGTGCACAGGTGTTCAGGCTGATTACAGGGGAAGCCTGAATAAAAAGGAGGAAGGATGTAGGAGGGAGCCCAGGCTGAGGTGCACGTGTGGTGAAGGAAAAGTCTGTATGCAAGCCGAAGAACTTGGCTTTTGCGCCCCCTAACTGTGGACTTGTGGGGATGAGCAGCAAAGGGCTGAGACGCCCTGCAAAGTGGATTTGGACTTACCTGGAAGTGACAGCTTGCTGGAGTACCCAGCCCTGGACTTACATTTGTTTGGTGAAGTAACCACTTTTGATTTACTGCATTTATGCTTTTTGCTGTTTAAAAACTGTTGTCTGTGTCACTGCTGATCGCCCAACCGCTCACAATTGGAGGAGAATGCGGGTACAGTGACTGTTGCTAGGGGCAACGGAGTGACAAAAACGCGCTGCATTTTGGATGTCGTGGGTGAAAGCGGCGACTAAGATGTCTCACCAAACGCAAATGGATGAAGTGGTTAAACAGCTAATACAGGCTAATAGCAGCAAGCCATGGCACAGCAGCAGCAAGCCATGGCACAGCAGCAGCAAGCCATGGCACAGCAGAAGCAAGCACAGCAGTAAGCCATGGCACAACAGCAGCAGGCCCTGGCACAGCAGTACCAAGCGCAGCAGGAGACAAATCGCCTGTTGATAGAACAGATTGCTGCGCTCAAAGAGACTGTTGTGGCTCAAGTTTTACAACCAGAGAGAAGCCCGGTTGAGACGGGTGGTGCAAGGAGAGCCTTACAGCGGGTCCTACAAAAGATGACCCCTGAGGATGATGTTGAGGCCTACCTCACGGTGTTCGAGTGCATGGCTGAGAGAGAGCAGCTGGCAGTTGCAGAGCGGGCAGACGTGATTGCACCGTTTCTGGCAGGTGAGCCCCAAAAAGCTTACTTTGACCTTAGGGAGCAAGATGTACGGGACTATGCTAAACTCAAAATGGAGATCCTTGCTCGCCTGGGAGTCACGCCAGCGGTTCGGGCCCAGAGAGTGCATAACTGGACTTTTGCTGTGGATAAGCCTGCTCGGTCGTAGATGTTTGATTTGGTTCACCTTTTGCAAAAATGGTTGGAGCCGGAGCAGTCCACACCGGCGAAGATCGTCGAGAAGGTCGTGGTGGACCATTTCTTTTGGACCCTGCCGCCAAAGCTACAGCGGTGGGCTGGACAAGGCGACCATCAGACTGCTGAACAGTTGGTCAATGTCGTTGAGAGATACATTGCGACTGAGGACCAACTTCGGGATGCCCCTGCAGCACCAGCAACCGCTATGAACAGCAGACCGGTGGGTAAGCAAGTTCTCTGGGGAGGTGTGTGGAGCAGTGTAAGAGGGCAAAAGACTGACCCTGACCCCCAGAGGCCCCCTAATCTTAGAGAAGATGCCCGGGCAAGGAGGTTCCGGGGTCCCCAGTGTTGGAGGTGCCGTGAATGGGGACACATAGCCATGGATTGCCCCCTCTCCCCTGAGCCCATGGAATGTGACACTGCCCGCAGAAGATCCCTGTTAGCAGAACCCGGTTGTGCCGCCAGTTAACGGTCAGAGCCTGAGACACAGATTGTGACTGTGAAGACGAATAGTCGCCCAGTAAAGGCACTATTGGACTCAGGTAGCCGGGTAACTTTGGTCCGGGCCAACCTGGTGCGTGGTGGTTGCAAACCAAAGAAAAAGCTTAGTGTGCTTTGCATCCACAGGGATATCGTGGCTTACCCTGTAGCCGTGGGTAAGTTTGAGACCCCCGCGGGAACAGTGACCCATGAAGTTGGCGTAGTAAAACGCCTTGTATATGATGCTGTAATTGGGCGTGACTTTCCCTTGTTCTGGATCTGCCCCACAATCTATTTATACCCCAGAGTGTAACCATAACCCAAGGGCACCCACTAAGGATAGAAGAAAGGTGCTTTTTCCACCAACATAGGAGGAGATTCTTCTCTGTAAGAGAAATGAGACTATGGAACTCACTGCCAGAGGAGGTAGTAATGAAGGATACAGTAAAAACGTTCAAAAGTGGCCTTGATGCCTTCCTGGCATGTAATAACATTTCCAGCTATGGCTACTAGACCACTGGAAGGAGATGAACAGGCTGAACTGGATGGACTAAAGTCTTTATTCAACCTTACATACTATGTTACTATGAAATTCTGATTGATATAGCAGTTTCATATGATGTGTTACTTTAAGTGGTCCCAGGTGATATGTGTCATTGCATTTTCGTTGGCAAAACCAAAAGCAGTTGTTTTTTGGATGTGGGATTATAGAATGTGTCTCTGGCAGAGAGAGCCTATTAAAGTGGACCAAAACCAACAGAGATCTATAAGATTCCCAGGATGAGTGGGGTGGGGGACAAGGACCAAAACCCAGGATTGTCAAAATCCTGGGTTTTGGTCCACTTTATTTTTACACAATGAGATTATCTAGTCTCCATGAAACTACGGGTTAAAATTAGAAAAAAACTGAATGTAATCAAAGAATAATGGTTATTTTTCTTTGTGATATTCATCATGATATCTATTGGAAATATATGCCCTAAGATGCCCAACCTGTTCTGGAAGTCAAACTGGCAGCTGTGTTAAGAACAGTCACTGCAGGCCAACCAATGATAACGGTAACCATATACACACATTGTCATCATACCTCCACTTTCCAAGCAGAACAACATAATGTCCTTTATGAATTGTGTTCACATTACCCAACATACTTACAAGGGGGAGGTAGTGGTTTGGTGGCATGCATAATAATTCCATGATCCCAATCTGGACAGTTTCAATACAGCACTGGTGTGGAGCCCTTGGGTAATGGTAAATCAAACTTATAAATCATGACTTCCCACTCTCCTGAAATGTTATATATCATGACTTCCCACACTCCCGAAAAGTAGTAGTGCTGCTGCTACTACTCTAAATACTACTACCATAAATCCCACACTTAACAGAAATATGTGAATTTCTCTTCTTTCAAATGATTACCCCAACTCCTCGTTAAAAAAACTTCCAATTATTCCCCTTAACATGGATGTCCAGTTGAAATCACTTGTGTAGCTTTACTACATGTGTCATCAATTAGCAGGCTTCATACCTGCAGCAAGCGCTGCCAGTGCTTTATATGAATACAAGTTTTGTTCAGCACCATACGGAAATGGGGATGTTGAAAGAGGAGCCTGTATTCAAGCTTCTTACACAGACACTATTTATGACTACTAAAACCACTGCTGTACAACTTCCAAGAGCATCCATTTTTTTCTCTTTGCGCTAGCTTAAATAGAACCAAAAGTATAACTAAAAATACAAAATACCTATCAAATAAGGATTAAAAAACATACTTCAATTTGTACATATATATAATTCATTCAGTATAAATTGGTTTTGAATGGAATCTGCTTCATAGTAAATGCAGGAGTTACATAGAACCCTCTTTCCATTACAATAACAGTAATTATATTGTTACCATTAAAGAAAAAGAAGAGCTGAGTAGTTTTAGTTTTGTAAAGATTTTACACTCTTGTTTTTTTTCTTTTAATTGGTAATGCATTAAAGATGTGTACTAACTGGAACACGCATACAATGACTGGAAATAACATGTACTTACAGTGCAGTGTTCTGGCCAGGTGATTCTTGCAGGCATGCAGTAACTTTTTCCTCAGCCTTTATAATCTCCACTGATGTTTCTCCGACACTAAACTGGATAAAAGGTGGAGAAAGTTGGGGAAGCGGGGGGACGGCACAGCTTCACGTCACATACCTTCTAAATAACTTCAGCTTCAGAGACTCTCAGGCGATGTTCAAATTAACACAGACATACCAAAATTCTCTCTTGTTTTCTCTATCAAAAGCGTTCTAGGAAAGCTGTAAATGGGAAATGCAGCCTTCTATTTCACAGTCACATTTTAGAGAGAAGAAGTTCCATACTGCAATATAAATAATAAACTTGTGCATTAAAAAAACATCTGACACAATAAAACAAAACATGATTCATCCATTGTTTAACTGTATTTACTATCTGTGCAAATACAAACCTCTATATACAATGTGGCTCCAGCAACCACAATAAAGGAAACCCCAGGCACCAATGCCCCAACAGATCACAAAGTCATCCCACATTAAATTCATGTATTTATTGCTTTAAAAGTACACCAACAACATGTAACTAAAATCCACAAAGGGGATTTACTAGCCAAGAAAGTGCAGAGTTCATCATGTGCTATCCAAAAAGTACTAAATAAAGTGCAAATGCTAACTAGCTAGCTAATAATACAAAGTGCCCTCAAAGTGCTAACTGCAAAATATCCCATCCACTATACAGAAAAGGAAAACAAACATTTAAACGTGCTCAATAAGCAGCAGCAGGAAAGAATATCGCCATTAGAAAGGCTGGAAACAATCCCCACTAAGGCCTGGTGTTCTCTGTTCCCCACGCGTTCCGTGGGAAACCCCCCACCTTTTCAAGGTTCCAGGTATTTACTATCTATGAATTAGATCATGTAACTCAATGCGATTCTATTCTTGAAGGGAAAGTCCACTTTTAAATGCAATTTTTACTTGTTTATTTGTTCATGTGGCAAAATGATGCTCACAAGATTCTGAGCTGATCTAGTATTATATGATTTCCAAATGTGTTTAATCAAAACAGTTTTCACCTGTTGCTGTATACCAAGTTCTACTGTAATAGCTCTGTACACACAGTACACTGCTGCTGGGCATGTGTAGATGTGAGTGAGCTCCCTCACCTCAGCAGCAACCATAGAAGCAGTGTTCTGTGTGTACAGAGCTCACCTTTCTCTTCTTAGTGCACATGCCCAGGGGGAAGGCCTTTTAGATTCCAGCGCCGGCCCTATTGGATTTTGTTATCCAATGTCTCATTATGACAGAGTTTTTCTACATGCAGCAACCGTTGGGCCCCTATGTAATCCATTGGCTGGCTGACTTTTTCCCCAAACTGTATAGAAAATTTACTAGGTATGTAGTCTTAACTATACAATAGGAGGTTTAGATACTGCATATGTTATTTTAGGTCAGTTTTAGTGAACAAAATATTTGTCAACAGACTGGATATTTTTTCATCACAGATCGTCCTCTGCCAGGCATCTAAATACAGCTGAGTAGTCGTTACATTGTGATACATTGTATGCTACTCTAGCTGATAAAAAGACATTACATTGTCCGCAGCTGACTAGGAGAGAACTGTTTGTGTGATGAAATATTCTCCAGCCCATCACCATAAGAGGTGTTAAATGTGTAAAATGTATGTGGCTGCATCTCCAACCATTAACTACCAGCCACATATAAAAAAGCTCACCTCCGTCCAGATTCCAGCGGCGGTGGTTTCCTCATCCCCATGGGCCTCTGATTGTCGGGCCGGGGACTTTTGTGGGGGAAAGAACACTGATTCTCTGCTATGTACTCTGCTTCTGAAAGCTCGCTCGCCGCCACAGGGAGGGACATATTTTAAAAAGGCCCCTTCCTGTAGCTGGAGTGTACAACAGAAGCCGGGACCCTACTTTCACCTCTCACTTCAGGGGGAAGACAGCAGAATTTAAACTGCCAGGACAGTACCCAGCAATGAAAGGAGGAAAGTAGTAAGAAAAATATAAATATAAAAGGAAATTTGCCTGTGTGCAGAAGGGTCCGGTGCCTGCGGAGGCTATGTGGACTGGTAACCTTTAGAGCTGGGCAGCTGCTCAGCTTTCGAGCCCTGGTCTACCAGCCCACATAGCTGGTGCCTGTGCTGGTTGATGCACATAGTAGTTGTATTATTATTATTTTTTTTTTAATAGCTGAAAAGTTATTTGTTTGGGGATTCTCTTGGGCAGGAATATGTTTCTATATAAACTAACACTTTTTTTAAATAAAAAAAAAAACACTTATTCCAAAAATATTTCATGTTAACATCCAAACTCTGCAGAAAAAAAACAATATATAATTTTCCTGAAAATTCATGCAAATATCACATTTAACCTATATAGTGCAAAATGCTTAAAAACTGCTTGGCAATAAGAGGTGACAAAATCTCTAGGTAGGCTGGCACTGAAAGAGCTAAAGAGAAGTAACGAGTGCCTTTCCTGACAAGACAAGACCACTGCTGCAAGAGGCTGCTGCGATGGGACCCCCATGTATGTCCACATTGCAGGTTTTTGTCACCTGGGCCAAGTTAGTACATCTACCTTCTGCTGCAGTGGCCAAAACTGCTGCCATGCGCAGCGGGAGCTCTGGGGGCCCAAGGCTCCCTCATGGGTCTGATGGCTCCTCCTTTCTGACCAAGTGGCTGCCAAGACAGGAGGAGGCTAGAAGACAGGTTCCGGGGAACTGACCGAGGACAATGAGGGGTATGAGGTGGCATTGGAAGCTGATGACACCAAGGAAACTCTTAACAAGCAGGGGGCACAGGCACCAGGAGGATGGTCTGGGTTCAGGAGTGGCTGTACCTTGTGACAGTCCAGCAAGGTTCGCCTGCAGTTAGCCTGTACCTTAGGCAACCAGGGCGGAGGTGCGATTAGCTCTAGAAATTCCAATGACTGGGCGCATAGGGATCACTTAGAAATAATTGGAGACGTGTCAACTCATTGCCATTCATACGACGCCTGTCAGAGGTTGGTGGAGCAACCCACCAGAAACTTTGCCAAATAGAAAGATCTTTGTACTGATGGTAGTGGACTATGCCACCCAGAGCCCAAATGCAGTAGCCTTATCGCCCACCTGGCCGACAAGCTGGGTACCCCCTTCCCTGGAAAGGTTCACTCCTGGGGAGACCCTCCGACCATGGGATCCAGTTCATGACGAAGTTGATGGAGGAGTCCCTTACTAAGTAGATCCATGTGCAACATCCAAGGATTCACCCATATCACCCGCAGATGCATGAACTCTGCGAACGGCTTGGTGGCACCCTGAAGCAGATGCTTCAGATGGTCAGCTCCCCTCCAAGCCCAGGTGAAAGAAAATGGAAAGGATTATGGTGGATCCACAGTCCCAGCTGTGGGCAACCCTATACACCTTCAGGGAGTTGTCCATCCACCACCCTGGAGCAATAAAAACAGTTGTCCCTCCCATGGGCACCAAATGGCACTCCTATTTGGATGTCCAGCATGTTGGGTCTCCCTGGTAGTGCCATTGCACGTGTGCCAGAAGCTGGAGGACTCGAAGCACCTGGCCCTAGCGGGGGATCCTTGGCCTTGCGCATCGGCACTGATGTTTTGCCCTGAGTGCCTTTTTAAAAAGGGAGAGGTGTGAGGGATATGAGAACTATTATATTTTATTTCTGACACCCCCTCACGGTCCCCTTTTCATGCCAGAAAAAAGCTGCTGCCCCTGACAAAATACCCACTTAACAAAGACCTGCCTGAAACAGGAACAACCATATTTAGGCAAGAGAAAATTGTCCCCTGCTCTGGGAGATGAGTAAACACAGGTAGTCCAAGGTTTAAAGACATCCTGCTGGTTTCCCTCACACCTTTGCTAGACAGAAAGGAACCATGGATCCAAAGATGCAAATGGCAGGAATACTTGAAAAGGATCTCTTAGACAGCCTGGCACAAGCACAGCACCAGGAATTATTGGGCTGACGTTCACCCTAGCCATAAACCAAATACATATTCAGAACCTAGGCAGTCATAAGGTTCTATTCTCGGATGCTCCGGGGCCTAGTTATGGAGATCCCAGGCCCAGGACCTGCATCTGACTGAGTCTTAAGTCTCAGAACCAGGGCCATAAGGCCTTTCTACCCAAAGTTATGATCCATAAATATTTTTACCAATTTAAGCTAAGACATGCCCCAAGGACACGGGATAAAGGTTGGGTGCCCCAGGTCTCCATTGTCGTTATCTTGTCGGAGGTCAGGTGATACATGCTGAAAGTACCTGGTTCACAGGCAGTTTCACACCTTGCTGCACTACACTTTTGCATTGGAGGTAACCTGACATTTCTCTTTGCTCATATTCTGTTCGTATACTTGTAATTTGCTCTTCAGAAATGTATATGAACTGTCATTACTAGTACATTACCTAGTGTGCACTTATCGCAATTAAAACTACAAATCTGCTGCTGCTTTTTTTGCCTTTAACCATTTCAAAGCCATCATCCGTGTTTTTCGGTCATATTATACGATACTGCTGGCTTCTGGCCTTAGATAGAAGGGTATGAATGTGGTCGAGAGTCAGCAACAGATGGGTGGATCAGACTTGGTCAGGCTGTTTGGGCCAGCAACAGGTGGGCAGATAAGACATGGTCATTGCCTGGAAGTCTGGTGACATTTTCTTTTAGTCACCTGTTTCAAACATTGTGTTTTTAAAGACATTTTGATTGCTACTTCCTTTCTAACAGTCATCCCAGATGTTGCAGGGGCTAGGCTAATCAACAGAAACTGTTCCTCCTCACCTTTAGTCAGTCTATGCGATCGACCACAAATCTAATGCTACTCCACCCAAGAGTTATGTTTTTCATCCGACCATTCCTGACGATTGAGCCCTGGAGGAATACATTCAGGAAAGCCTAGCCAGGGGCTTCATCCATCTTTCTTCATCACTGGCAGATGCAGGCACCTTCTTTGTTTAAAAGGACAGGTCATTGTGCCCCTGTTCAGACTATTGCAAGCTTAACAGGATCACTGATCCCAATGGTTATCCACTGCCACTCATCCCAGAGCTGTTTGCATGGGTACAGGGGGCCCTGTGCTTTACCAAACTGGAGACTTAAACCGGACCTTCGGCATCATTTAATGAAAAGGCCAAAGCCTTAGAAAAAACTATTTCCCAACAACTAAAATATATAAAGAAATAATATATTTGACATTTTAGTCACTTACTTATTAATTCTTTCCCCCACTGGGCTCCAACTCTGTTCAAAACTCTATGATACGGGTACCGCCATCTTGCCTCAGAAGCATAACATACTGAGGAGAGGAGGGGGGGAGAAGTGCAGGAGACGGGTTATAGCTGTACTTTGCACAGACAGAGCAGACCAGGGGTCAGGAAAAGGACAGCAATCCCAGAATGCAGAGCAGCATAGTCAGAAGACACTTCCTGTCTGCAGGCGGCCTGAGACTCCATGTGTCACCATCTTGGATGTTAAAAGCCTAAAAAAAATGCAGTAGATGCAGGTAGGGTGATTTTTAATGTGAGCAATTTGTATGTACAGAGTGGGGGATACATACAAGATAGGCTCTTATTCAGGGTGAAGGTCTGGTTTAAAATATAATTAGGAGCAAGGCCAGAGACAAGTGGAAAACTGCTTTCAACACCGAGGGCGGTTGGCCAGAAGTGCCTCCCAATCTGTGTGGCTCCTCAGGCACTCTCCGTAAGTGGATTGCTAGGTGAGACATGGTCAGCGTGCGTGCTACATGGACCTCCACCCCTGGTCGATCCCCTTGCTTTTACCATCACCTAGAGAAATTAATGGTTTCAGATGACAGCTGTTGAGAGGCCTCTGTTCAACTATTGCTATATGTCACTTCTATATGTCAGCTGCTCCAATCGGAAACCGTGGCAGTGGTGGCTGTGGCTATGCCAGGCCACAGAAAAAACAGCTTGTGAAAGAGGATGGAAAAAAATAAATGTCCCTGTCTCGAAGCTGCAACAAAAGTCATTGTTCAATACTGCTGATACTGATGCTGCTACAGGAGACTTCCTGACTCTGCGTTGCTAATCATCTGATTGGTAAGGCAGAGAGATGACAGGCTTAATCCCTTCTGCTCTAATTCAAACTCTGCAGATGAGGGGATCACAATCTTATGTTCCAGTAGCCTAAGGGTCACTGGGAGTGTTCTCACCTGGGGAGGTCATTACTGCTGCTTGATTTATCCAAAGCTGCTGATGAGCTCACCTGTTACTGTGGAAGGATTCTGTAAGCAGATTCTGTAAGATATGTAAGCAGTAATTTTTACTCAAAGACAGAAAAGTCTCTCCCATTTCAGGATCACAGACACACAGGAATATAAGAAACTTGGAAACAACATGCTGATAAGTAAATCACAGTTCTGGGGCACAATCCTAACACTAAGGTTTACTTTACATTCCCAGAAGAGGAAAACAATAAGGCGGAACACCAAAAACCTGACAAAGCGGGAGTTTACCTGTATTTTACAAACAATGTGTAATAGGCTGATACACAGATTCAACATGTATTAATTAAATGCAAAGCATTAACATGATTAAAACAGAACAAAAATCGAGAAAATTCCAGGGTGGGCCTCTGACCTTCCTTGGGGTCATGCGGATTGAGATGCCTCATTGTGTGATACTCCCAGGGTGCCACAGAACTTACCTGCTTCCTGGTGCCCCGGGGGGTGCCCACCCCCAGCCATTCAGATAGTCTAGGGGCACTCCTGATTGCTGAGCTCTGCATGTAAACAGAGCCATTAGCTGAGCATTTCATATTCACGGCAGATGGCTCTGATTGGACAAGAGCCTGCACATGCACCATTGGACAGAGAAGAGGATACCAATCAGGATGCCCCTGGAGCATAGATACAAAGCCCGGGGTAGTCCAAATCCTGGGATTTGGTTCCGCTTTAATGTTAGCCAGTTTGAAATGTCATAGCAGAAACACAGGAATGTGTCCGCAGTCTTAGTAATGATGTGAGTGGTCTGCATAGTTACCAGCCAGGTAATTCACACATTGTTACAGAGATCAGATTGTTAGCAACAACGATTTATGGGTTATCTTCATCTGCTTTACTTGACAGCAATAAAAGAATATAATGTTGCTAAAAAAAACATTTTTCTCATGACCCTTTTATTTTGGTTTTTAACTTGTGATTAAAGTTATCTGAAATACCTAGCATTGTTTTTGATTGGTTTAGAGATCTCTTGGCACTCCAGCTTTCATAACATTGGTTTGGAAAGTTGCTAGACGACATGTTTTCCCATTATTAGCTCTGCCCCTTCACCTCCTCCCATCTATAGTTACAGGAAGAGGAACAAGCAAAAAAGCCTGCCTGCTGTGCTTTCTGGATAGGATGTGTACGGGTGATAAGTAAAGGGTGGGAGCAGAAAAGATAGCATAGTAATCATTAGGAACTTTCAACGGTGCTGCAATGTTTGGCATGATAAAGAATTCGCTTTTTGGAGGAATTGAAGAGAATAGTGGGACATTGCTGCAAAAACTAGAGAAGGTACAGTAATATTTTGCTACAAATCTAGGGGATTTTTTTTAACCTTTTATAAAGTTATATATATAAAGAGAGAGGGTTTATAATAAACGCCGGTGTTGTATATAAGGCCACCACCAGCCCATTTTCACAGAATCTACAATAACTGTAAATTCACCAGTTATATAAGCCAAAGTGATGCAATGCAAATGCTCTTTAACCCAGTCTCCAGTGACTCTTATACAAAGTGACTGGGAAACGTTTTTATTTTGTGCAATGGTGTTTCACATTATGTAGCTTTCTCTCAGCATTGGGGAACATAAAATGTCAGCTAAAACATTAGGGCTAAACTAAATGCCATCATTCCCTTAGGGATTTATGGAGGTCATAACTTTGTGCTGTTCAATGCATGATTTTTAATTTGGTCATGTGTTTGGAGGTTTAATTGTTGTTTTTTCGCTCTTTTTACATGTATATTTTTTATTGTAAAAAACCATAGAACATGCATGTAAGGGGCATGTATAGTGTGTTGTATGTGTGCTCATTCATTTGAGCATCTGATGCTGCTTTTTGCCCAAACTGCACCAAATTGCAGACAGATGCACACGCTAACCGCCTATTTGTAATCAAAAGTCCCTGGGACCCACTGCTCTCTGCCCTCTAAGGCCCACTTTTAGCCTTAATGCTTTCTACATGTCCCTCCGTTAGGTGACCTAAAATAACACTAAATAATTGTATTGGCCATTTAATACTATAAAATGATTATTCTGTTCAATATGCATCCAACAATGCTGAAGTTGTGTGAGATAAGCCTCCACAACAGACATCTGAAGATCTCACGCCATCTGTGATTACCAGTAGACACCTGAGGTATAGCAGGCACTAGAGGCAAAGAAAGATTAACCCTCTAATGTGGGTCGCTTGTTAGCAATTATAAATTATTCACAGGACAGTGAAATAAAATGTAGGGCAAAGGCGACATGCAATCACCTCACAATCACTTTGAAAGTGCTGCCTATTGTAATGTATGAGCCCTTTTCCACACACGTGATCGCAATCGCCCTGGCAAATATACCTCATGCCATGTTTTTTGCAGCAACAGCTCTTCAAAAAATGATTATGATTGTTTACTTATCATATTTCATATTGTTTATTTAGCATATTTTTATTGTATTTAGTGGAGCTGTACAAAGTATAAGTTAATGGAGAGTGGATCAAGTAACATATAATACACTGGGCACTATGATTCATATGACAAAGCAGAGATATTACAACAAAATACACACAGCATTAGGAGTCAAATGCTACAAAACACATGAATACAGGAGTATTGAGGAGAAGCCCTTCCCGCGAGAGTTTACAATCTATTCTATAGGATGAGGGAAACTTGGCCCTGGTGTGAAACCAACCAATTTTGTGTGTAACCAAAACTTGCCATGTACTAAGGATCTGAAAATCTGAGCCTTTATTGTGACTGACAGTAATGTTCAAAAAGAACAAAACCCAGTATTTTTACTATCGGTTTATTTTCCTTCTCCCCAGGGTATCCTGATAGCCCAAGATGCTTACCTTACCAGTGATGCCAAAACACGTGATATTGCCCATCCAATCTGCTGTCCTGGCTGTACATATGAATGAACGGCTAGGAAACCTGAATGGTTGTCAGCAGCTCCCATTAGGCTTTGCATACCCACGACAGGCACTGCTAAATGACTGGTGTGGCCACGCAGCTGCTAGATCACATATGCTGAACCTGGGGCCACATGTGGTCCACGGAGCCATGTGATGTGGCCCCTGGCCTTCTTTGGGGAAAATGGGAGGGGTGAATAAAACTGGCATGAAAAGGTAGTTAAATAGAGGCTCAGTAAGGATGGTTGCAAGGAGAGTGATAAAGGAAGGGCCCATTGCCAAATAGAGGTGGCAGCGGTGGCTTGGAGGAACATGGTGACACTGATAGTGTAACAAAACCCCAGGGTGACATCCTTCTCACTAGAAGATCCCTTTTCTCTATATTTAATTGTATGTTTGGCATTGGTAGGTGTTTAGATAGGTTGAGTATTGGGAATACGGTTACTATTTGGGATTGATGGGGGATGGGTTATAAATATGGCATATATTTGGAGAGGTGAGGCAATCATGTGTATTGCTGGCATGTGGGGATTATTAGCTATAAATGTGGTAATGGGGTGGTGTGGAGGACATACGAGACAGTGGGTATCTACTTTGTGTTTTTATTCATTGTGGCCCATGACCAGTTTCCATATCGCATACGTGGCCTGCGCTCCTCAAAAGGTTGAGCACCCCAGTGCTAGATGGATGTTGGGGATGCCACTGGTGGCCTGTTCATGCACCGTGGGATCACTGGTAAGCATATTGGGCGGCCAGCAGGATTTTACAGGCCAGGGAATCCCAAATCAGAATTCCCAAAAGGAAAGCAGTAATCTGGCCATTTAAACTTTAGAGCTGGGTTACAAGTCTCTTATTCCTCCCTAAACCTTCTCTTGCTGAGAAAGATCCTGAAACGTGGGGACTTTATTCCATCTAATGGAAGACAGGAAGTGACTGCAATGATCAGCAGCTGCATCTCCTCCAGTGACCATTATAAAGCAGAAGTCCAGTGAACTAAACCTCGCTGCCCTGCTGCTGGCTGCCAATCACTTCAACCAGTCTCTCTTATTCAAAGAAACTGAAATAAACCTTGGTGCAACAAGTATTAAAATATCCTCCTGCATCATAACAAATGCTTTTAATGGTCAGAAGCTTTTGGTACCTACTAAAAGTGCCTAAAGGTCCAAGTTGGTGCCGGCGCTAGTGGGACAACTGCTGGGGGCGCACTGAGAGCTGGCACAACCTGGGGGTTGTTTCCCTTACACCCGCAACCGAGCCAGCTGCCACTAACATGCCAGCGCCCCCACCCAAAGCCAGCCAGCCAGCCTGGAGCTGCAGTCTCTTTCATTGGTGGTGCAGTGGCCCTGCCCCTCCCGGGGTGGCAGTACTCACCTGCATCCAGCCTCCCTCGCAGATGTAAACATCCAGCATCCGCATCTTTGGGCTGCGAATGTGCTCTCGCCCCCAGCAATGAATATAGGCTGGGGATGGGAGCAATAGACAGAATCCCAGGTTTTGTTCTGCTTTAAAGTGGAACAGTGGCCAGCCCTGAAATCTTTTAGATTTGAGGCCGCTGGTGGTTTTTGTTTTGCATTAATGGTGAGTTTTGGGGGTGATGTGTGTGGGGGGCCTGACTGTGTTACAGGTATATGTGGGGGAACACTGTGTTGGTGGGCCTAAAGAAGACCAATCAGCAGGTTTTCAACTATTCTGGTGATTGGTCTGCTTTTCTGGGGCATGCCAATTTAAGATGCCCCACTGTGTGATTTCTAACCCCGGGTTTTGGTCCGGTTTACAGAGGCATCTCAATTCACCCCTGTTTATGAAAGAGCCCCACCAAGTTCGCCCCTTTCCTCAAACTGGCGATTCCGCAGTGCATTTGCCCCAGTGTGTCCATCTACTGAAACACCCCAACCCCTAAATACTCATCTACTTCCAGGAACCCATGGCGGTGACCAGTTGCAATTAGCAGAGCATTTTGCCCCTGCTAAATGCTACAGATTACTGACATAGTATCACAGAGGGGCAAACTGTGGGGGATCCAAATGTGATGCCCCCTAAGGAGCATGCTTTGTAGTCAAAAACTCTATAGCGTTTTGGTTCACATTAAAGCAATCGTCCCTTGAGCCAACCACCAACTGGGGACACAGAAAAGCGCTGCACACTGCAGATAAACACCTGCTGATTGGTGGAGGCTGTGCTGCCACACAGTGTGCAGCAGTTTCCTGGCTAGCAGTGTGCTGGGGAGGAGGGGGGGTGATGCACAAAGGGACCCACCATGCCGCTCAAGGGCCCACATAAACCTGAAATCACAGGCAATATTCCAGTAAAGAACATCACTTTTTTTTTTCATATGCTTTGTTATCTGTTTTACTGATATTTTTGTTATATTACAGTGAAATAGTTTGTCTGATGCGTGTTAAGCTGTGGTGCAAGCTAAATGCATGTGATACCACACCCTAACTTGATGCATTTCTAGTCAGCCCACCATCAGGTCTGACACTGGTGTCACTGACATGTGAAAGCTGCTTTGCCAAGATAACATAACAAAACGGATATTTGTTCACGGCTTGCAATTCTAACATACCATTCATACCAGATTTCAGCCCATGAACTGCAATTCACTTATTCTACGCAATGACACATCTTTTCACAATACTGGTGAACAATAGTAACCATGAATATTAAATAAAAAGTCTCTGCTAGGCTTAGAATGGAAACACATTCAGGTAGCCATGTTTTCTAGAGAAAGTTAGGAAAGTCATCCGTGTCCCATCAGCTTAACAACAATAAGCATCTGTGTTATGGATCGAAAATGTTACCACAAAAGATGCAGATCCTACAGCAATCCTACACCAGCAGCCAATCATGGGGTTTGGGATTGCTTTAATATACAGTATTGTCTAAAAAGTAAACAGTTTCTTACACCAAGGAGTGAAAGGAATTAGATTAAAATGATTTCCCTTCCTTCTGCTGGCTGCTGAACAGGCCATCGCTAAAGCCTGGAAATCCCTTTTTGTCTCATTTCTTCGATAATGAAAGACTCACCCCCTAAGTATTTGCAGGTCTGGCTGCCATGGATTGATTTTGCCCATCCTAGCATGGACCAGTCAGTGTTGACATAGGGGGCCTGGAGGTACTATGAGAATCTGGCCTGTGTGATGAGAGGTAATACCTATGCCCTCTTTCTTCTGCCCCTAAGATCTGCCGAGGGACCTATACACACCCAGACCCCTCCCTATTCCCACCTTCTTGTTTTCTTTTTCTTTCTTTTCTTTTCTCTCTCCTTTTGTCTTTTTCTTTTATTTGTTCTCTTTAGAATGTGTTTATTGGATTGGTCAAATGTTACATAGTCCACAGTAAGTCTATGGATATTGGTGGGGAGAATGGACCTCATTGCTCTTGTGTTCTGTCACAGGGCATCTGGAAAGGATCTGGTTTTTGGGAGGCACAGAAATGTGGCCCAGAAAAAGAGGCTGAGTTTTATTGACTGATGATGTGGGAAGAGATGCTCTTGGATTTCCAGGGTGATCAACTACACCAGGAACTCACAATTTTAGAGAAACCTTAGTTTTGATGGAATAAGCGCTTCTGGTGACAGCTTAGAGCAGGACAAGCCTAGAACATGCAGGGTTGGCTGGAAGCAGTGCAGAAGCCATAAGGACAGGGGAACTGGTTGCTGGCGTGTCACGCAGATGTCAGGCCTAGTAGTCAGAAGACAACCAAACTCGGGAGCTTGAGTTGAGTACATGAGCCTGGTTGAGAGCCAAAGCAGGGAGTCATATGAAAGCCATGTTTTAGAACAGGTAGTTGAAGCCAGGTCACAATGAATGTTGGTCAGGTTTTCAAGAAAGGCCAACAGAATTTTAAGAGGTCAGCTGGTAACTTGTTGCAGTCTTGCATGATGGCCTTTTAACGAGAACTGATGTACATGTATACACGCACAGGGGGTTTATTGATGTGAAACTTTCTGAGTGTAAGATTGAATGCACTTACATGCAAAGGCACTAGTTTACCTGTAACTAGATTTTATACCATTAATGGTTCCTGCAGACTATCCAATACACACATACCACCCAATGATCAATCCATACTAAAGCTTTCCTTACACATATGGATAACATCCAGGCTAAAAGAAAAAATACAAATAAAATATTTAAGAAAATGATGATAGTGCTTGAATACATGTATTTTTAAGCTCAAAGGCCTTTTCTGCATTCCTCAGGCTGGTACATACTAATATATTGTACTCATCTGGGAGATATGATGGCAAGTTACAAGTGTTCTACATTTCAAATTGTTACTTTTCCTCTCACAGTTATTTTTAATTGTTTTTAGGATGGAATAATCTGTGAAGAGAGGACACTTGAAGGAGGAAAATTTGCTTCTGTGGAATTATCTGGAAAACCGTTTGATGAGGCATCAAAAGAATGTGTTTTGAAGCTCTTGAAATATGTTGGAGGCTCCAATTCAAAAGGTGTTACATATTTGCTACACCATTGCTGTGCAAACTTAAAGCGGAACAAAACCAGGGATTTTGACTAGCTCGGGGATTGTTGCTTATCTAATTTGAGATTCCCTGCTGTGCAAAACCCCACAGATTACCCAGTACAAGCTCACCTTTCCCCAGTCCTACGGAGCATGTTCGGGCTCTAGTCCAATCAGAGCCATTCACCATGCATATTAATGATCGGCGAACAGCTCTGCACTCAGCAATCAGGGGAGAAATAGGGGCATCCCCAGATATGGGCATACTGCTGCCAGCCTATCTGAATGGCTGGACACCACAGCTCAGAGATGCTGGGGATGTGCATGCTCTCACTGCCCTTTGTTTACATTGCCGGGGTCCAGCCATCCTGAGCCCCCCCAGTAGAAGGCCAGTGTTGGGTTTTGTTCTGCTAAAGGAACAGTCCTAAAGGGTTGGAGCAGTTGCACAACCTGAAAAATAGAAAAGGAGGGAACAACTTTGGAGACCTGATAAAGCACAGGTGTCAAACTCCTCCTGAAAGGTCAGCACCTGGCCTTGTTTTGCTTATCTCTGCAGTGGAGTCATTAGTACTCATACAAAGCCATAGAGACAGCTATGTGGCGATCCAAAAAACCTGGCCTGTTGCTGACACTTCTGGAGTGAGTTTGACACCTCTGTGCTACAGCATCTATCAAAAATGAGGAAGGGATGCATAGGACAGGCTTGAGGTAAGCTCCTTGCTGACTTATTATTTCCACTGCCTAGACTGTCACTTTAACTATTCTGGTCACCCACGGCACAGGACCAACAGGTTTTACATATTTAAAGTTTTAGATACATTTATAGGAACAAGCATTTAACTGGAAGTGGCAAATATTGGTAGATGTTCGTCTCTAATGACCATTCCCTTTGTTCAATTCAGCATTGATCCAAAATGCTCAAAACCTGTGTATACAAGAGATTTATTGCTGTGTGAAATGTAAAAACCATATCTGAGCATTGTGCACCTCAATGGTCACTGAGTATGATTATAAGAGGTGTAACGCGATGCTCCACCTAGGCTAAGTGTGATGGGTAGTCCTCTTTACCATTTATTCTCCTTATTTGTGGGCTTTCTTGGCCATTCTGGTCTCTCATAAATAGATTGCTATGCTAGTGAAAAGCTTCAGCTCTTACAGGGAGCGCACCCGCGCCGGCCATTCACAAACGGGACGCGCGGGAGGCGGCGGACGCGCATGCGCCGCTGGAACGTGGAAAAGGTAGGATTGTGGGCTTCCTGGGGGGTTTCACCCTGCTGGACATCCCGATTTCGGATGCCCCGCGGGGAGGGATCTGATCGGCCCGGGAATCTTATAGATTGACAAGTAACCTTTTTAGCAATCTCTTTTTTTTCTTTACCACTTACTACAGGGAGCATGTCTTAGACATCATCCCTTACCCTTTCTCATGTAGCCCATGATTTATTTGTCTTTTTGGCCAGCCTGTCTGCTAGCTGCAAAAATCAAAACATTGCATATACCACCGCACATTTGCACCGCACAAGTTTTCTTTATCAAGGAATACTATGTGACCTTGAAACGTTGGCTTGTTTTGTGAGCTTTTCATTTGGAATATAAATCTACTAAGACGTTTTTGGAGTGCTGGCTCGCTGCAGAAGTAATGCTGCTACACATCCACTTGGTTCATCTCGAAATAATGGAGCAACTTCTGCTACATCTGATTCAGGAAACTCATTGGGTGCTTGGTACTGAGTAATGTGCAAATAAAAGCTGCCTGTGCTGCCTCTGTGCTAGGTGGCATGCCGGCAAAGAGATCAGGGATCTGAAAAGATATGCTGGTTATAGGTAGCGATTACTTCCCTGCTGCCAGAAAATGGTTTATCACTGTTGCTGACTCACCAGCTACCGTAGGAAAACAATGAAAGTCAATGGCACCTTTTTACTGCAGTGTAAAAAAGGTGTTACCGTAATAGTTCACTACTTTTCTTAAGACAGGAGCCTTTCATTTTATGTCTTTCTAGCTGGTGATTCAGAAACACAATATTCTCATGTTTTTTTCTTCTAAGTTAATTTTTACTACCAAGAGAATTTCTTCAACTCTTACTGAATTGACATCAATGACTTGAATCACACCTCCACATTTATAAAAGGATGGCTTGCCAAGAAGATTTTGCAAAGACCCGGTCAGAGCACAGACTGTTAGTTGATCTTAAGAGTGCCCGTACACAGGAGATGCAGCCACAATCTGACAGATTTGGAGCACTTTTGCAAGGAGTGGTGGACAAAGATTGCAAAGTCTAGATGTTCCACGCTGATAGACTTTTACTCCAAAAGACTGAATGCTTTCATGAATTCAAAGGACCCTTTAACAAAGTGGTATTATAAGGGCGTGCAGATTTATGCAACCACAAGCTGTGAATTTCAACCTACATCTCAGTGAGCTTCTTAATCCTAATACACAAGAAAGGGCAATAAAACATGATTTTTCCAGATGAGATACCTGTACAAATGCCCTATAGCAGGAACAGGTTCATTTGGAAAGAACATATGAAAAAAAGTTGAAGTAAAAAGATGAAGGCACAGCAAGTGCACCTTGCTTCACCAAATAGTTAGAATGACCCCCATTGTTCTCTGTCATTATTTAGTATTTAGCTTAGACACTTAAAAGCAGCGGCAGTGCTTTAATAATGCCCCCACAGATAGCCCCCTGGAAGCCCCACCTGGACCCACGTGGCAGCCAATTGCTGTTTCAGACTGGGCCATAGCAATTGGCCTCCGGCAGTCATGTGTGCTCAGGACCAGCCATCAATGGAGGCAGTGCTGGGAGAGATAATTATATGGGATTTTGGGCTTGCAGGGGAAGCATTACCAATTGGTATGCCCACCCAAACACGAGCAGGGTGTTGGACCACTTCAAGAGAGGTTGCAGTACAGATGAGATGGGTAATGGATCAGGCTGTGGTATATATAAGAAGGGTTATGTAGTGACAGTACAGGGGTTGCTGCTACAAATGCAGCTCAAAATGATTGTGACTCTGGTTTCCTAAACCCCCTCCAGTCCTTTGTGTCTGCTACCCCCATCATCCTAAGAGGCATCACTGGGCATGGTGCCTAATCCACATAGCCTGTAAGTGCTGTAAAATGTTGGTGTTAAGCTGCTATACTTATCTCCTGTGGGCTCCTAGGTCTACTGCAATGACCATGTGTGACCATTGCCGCCACCTAGTGGGGGTTAGCCAGTTGCCCACATAAATGTGCATGCATCCAGGCAGCACTACTGGGTCACCTGGCTACTCTCAATCAATCTCTGCTTATAACTGTAACATGAACAGAAGCAAAGCCTACTAACTAATATTAGAATTGGGTGGCTTTTCCACTAATATCTGGTTCTATCAATGTCAGGCTTACTAGGTAGGGATGAGTGAACCCCCCCCCAAAGTTCGGGTCCAGACGAACTTTGAATAAATGTTCGGGTTTGGAACCTGAACCTAGTCCCTATTGAAATCAATAGAGTCCCAAACTTTGGGGGGAGGCTATGGCGGGGGGGGGGGGGGGGGATAGCGGAATGTGCAGCAGGAATCGTGCTGCTGTAACTCACCTAGAACTCCTCCAGGGCGCGTGCCTGCGGAATGCCCGGTGGCAGGTGCGCTCGGTGGTAGAGGGAAGCGCGAGATGTGACCGTCAGCGTGCTCGGAGCTGCTGCGGTAAGACGTCTCATTGACGTGCATACCACAGTGGCTCAGAGCGTGCTGATTGGACGAGCAGCCACGCATGCGCCGTAGAAGCGGGGTGAGGTGAGTTGTAACTTGCGATCTGGGGGGTTTCACATAGCGGGGCACCCCGATCGGGGAAGTGGACCAAAACCCAGGATAGTCAAAATCCTGGGTGTTGGTCCACTTTAAAGAAAAAATGTTTCTGGCAATTGCAAACATTATATTGCCTTTATTATGTTTCATTATGAACCACTTCCCTTTTTATAGGTGCAGGGATGGGTATGACATCCCCTGTTTCAATCGTGGGATATCCTACAGAAAACAATACTCTGGAATCAAAGGTCAATGTATTAATTCGAATTCCAAGTCAGTTTCAAGCTGATCCACCAGTTCCAACTGATCAAGATATTTCCATCGCAGACCGAGAAGGATTTTCAATGTATTCCATGTATGTAAGAATAATCTGCTTTTAAGATGTTTCTTAACATAACTTTTTTTTTAAATTGAAAAAAGGACTGGATTATTAATTACCATAATATATTATTAATATATATAATCTGGGTGCCCCAAGGGGAGGGATTCTAGCGTCCTTGGAATCGTTTAGATGTCAGGGCCGTTGGTTTTGGTCCACTTTACCAGCCCATGCATTTTGTAGTATACTCTGACAAGAGGTCAGATCCAATGCTGCTGGAATCATATCGGCCATTGATGTATTTTCCCTGTGTTATTGGCTATACATACACTGTATGTGTTATCTGTGACTATAATAGGGAATTACATTGTAACTATATTTGCATTTTTTCAAGCTAGTGTGTTTGTTATTCAGTAACCACATACACAAATTAGTATATGTTTTCTTCAGATCTCACTGTTAAACTTCTTGTCATCATTACAGACAGTTTGGAGGGTATGCCAAAGAAGCAGATTATGTAGCACATGCAGCAAAGCTGGAGTCTTGTCTTGGACCAGAGGTATCTTACCATAAGGACTATTACATGTGCTGCGGCTACGATCCACCTATGAAACCATACGGCAGACGAAATGAAGTTTGGTTTGTTAAGAAAAACTGAAACGGATCATTGTATCAAGAAACTACAGCCGATATTCAAGACCAAATGTTAAATGACTGTAACATGTAATCTGTTAAGGATACAGTAGTACTAATTTACCTTTTAGTCTAGGCTAAAACGCAGAGTTTCATACACAAAAAATTGTTGACCAATTTCATTTTTATGTAATTAATTAATTAAAAAGTTATTTGTAATGTGGAATGTACTGCACAAGGTGTTTATATATCAATTTATAGGCGTAGTTCTCATTACAGAACAACTATCCGCCAATACTAGCTTGAGGAGCTAGTCCAGACTACGTCCCCTTCTGAATGAATAGCTTGAATGGCACTCTCAGAGCTGTCATTCAAGCCCAGCTAAGCCCTCCCTCCTTCCTCCCCACCCAGCCTTCTCTTAGCTCTCGCTCCCAGTGCCTCCACACCCATTATGATGATTATGAATGAAGGAATATGAATATGGTGCTAAACTGTACCAAGGGAAAATCGTGAGAAAGTGTTTACTCTTAAAAAAAACAACCCTATTGCTTTGGAGCAGGTATAGTGATTCTATAGGAATATTGCAGTGGGGGTTTCCAATTATTTCAGACCACCAATTTTTGATTATGGTTGGTTTCGTTCAGAGATGTTGGTATAATGTGCCTTACTGATACACTATATGCAGTCTAGCTCAGTTTTGAGCTTTTGTGGTTCCCCAAAGGGGCATTTCTGAAGGATAAAATGAAACAGAACTGTGGTGTTTTTTTTTTTTGTTTGCAGATGATGCTGATAGAGTGCACATGCAGGGCTGAATTAAACATTAGGGGGGGGATGGGCTCCCACAAGTTTTGGACCACAGGGCCCACTGTCTACTGTGGTCAGGGACACATTTCTTGGGTACAGACCTTAGCTGCCTGCCTGTGTCTTCAATTCCCAGGATGCTGTGCAGTTGGCTGCTGCACACAGTTTGGCCTGGGGGTTCGGGTGCCCCAAAATCAGCAGCCTAACAGCCCCCCCTCCCCCACCGCAGGCTAGTGAAAAGAAATACTGTATGGGGGGCAAGTTGTGTGAGTTCATAGTCTGAATGTTTACCCAGTGTATGTGATGGCCTGTGCAGTTGATGCTGATGAGCTATCATGTAAATAAAAACTTTATTGAATCCCCTCTGCTGAATTTATTTGATATGATAGATTCCAGGTATAACACGCTCCACAACTGAATCTTACTGGTTTCACAACAAAATCAAAATACTGCTGTGCCATGTGTGTATTACTAGTCCCACTTCCTTCTTCTTTGTCCTGGCTCAAACTTGTGTATAATCCTATACCCAATGTTCCCTTGGAATGGGACAGTGGCACCCATCCTACATGAAGACTTAACAATTCCTTCTCCCCTGCCAGGTCCTGAATGCCTTACCTAGCTAGCTGCTGGCCACTAAAATGTAGCAGTTAAAGGACATCTGTAGGTTAACTTGTTCCCTTAGATACATGCTGATCCCTCACATTCGCTGCAAGAAAGTGGATAATTTAGAAGTTTTAGAGTCCAGTTTATCACTTGAGCAACTGTGGAGAGACACTATTAATGCCTCAGCTGCACTGCCAGCCACAGGCGGACGGCGCTGTTAGTCTTTGTAGGCTGTTCGTGGCCCTGTTTCCTGTTTGTTATTTTCCAATGGAGAAAGAGACTGATAGTGCTAGTATGGAAGGCCAGAAGTCATTTGTATTTAACATGTAAATGAACAGCGCCAGCGCAGGCGCTGTGAGACTACAATACTCAGGCATACAGCGCCCGGTACAATACAAAAAATGGCTTTATCTGGGGATGGGAAAACACATGGAATTACATTGGGAACATACAAATGATATGACAATATCATAATAATGAACGAAAAAAACATTCAGGACAGGTCAGGGTAAATTTCCTTTCTCGCCATTCTGGGGCACCACCAGTAGCAACGCGTTGGATAATCTCAGCCATAGGCAGGGACTGCAAGATAGTAAAAAAAAACTAGCTCTTCCCGGCCTATATAGGGCAGGGTGTGTAAGGATCTCCTCAGTTAATAAAAAAGCAGTTCAGCCACAGCCCCAGGAGGGGAGAACGCTAACCTGCGCATAATGCGCACAAATAAAAAACAGTGCAACAAAACTAAAACCGAGTAGAAGGCATCACCACCACCGACACAGTCATAACACAACAGAAAGGCGGGTGTGGTGCCCCAGAATGGAAGAAGATGAGAGAGGAAATTTACCGGTGAGTACACAAATTTCCGCCAATGGAATGTAATCCTCCAATGGAATCTCTTCCATTCTGGGGCACCACCAGCAGCAACACGTGGGACGTCCCAAAGCAGTACCCTCTATAAGCATGGCACCTTGCAAGAACAGCCAACTGCGTCAACCTAACCAAGAACAACGGCACTGACACCTCAAGCTTAGACCCAGAGAGAGGGGTTCACCACTGTCTGCAACACCTTACGCCCCAGAGCAGCATCGGCAGATGCCCTGACGTCAAGTCTGTACAACTTGGTGAAAGTGTGGTGAGACGACCAGGTCACCGCCTTGCAGACCTGTTCCACTGATGCCTGGTATTGGAATGCCCAAGACGCAACAATTGCCCTGGTGGAGAAAGCAGTGACCTGGAAGGGCACCTCCTTTCCCTTGCATGTGGAGGCTTGTATGACCGCCTGCCTGATCCATCTGCTAAGAGTGGACCTGACAGCCGCCAGGCCCCTCCTTGGTCCTTCTGGGATCACAAACAAGACATCCATCCTACGTACCTCTCGAGTAGCGGCCAAGTAATACTTTAATGCCCTGACCACATAGAGGGAATGCAGGAGTAACTCCTTATTCTGGACCAGGCCATTCAGAGGCTCCCTGAAAAAACAATTCCCTGAAAGGAGAGGGCAGTAAGTGTCTGCTTAGAAGCAGTGCCAGTCGACCACTGTTTCAGCCAGACCCCCTAGCCACCAGACGCACCAATTCGTCCATAGACGGCGCCATTTATCTGAAGGCCTCCATAGCGAAGGAGTTCAAACAAAGAGCCTTGCCTGCTGTAACCACAATGGGCATAGCACAAGCTGGGCGCATGGCTGACCCCACCATGGAGAACACATACTTGGCCAGCCGGTCCAACCTCTTATCCACCGGGTCTCTCAAGGCGGCACTATCCAAAGTAGGGATAACAGTGTGTCGAGCCAGACCCAACACCGGTTTGTCTACCTCAGGTAGCGAAGATCAAACCCTGAGCGCCTCATCCGGAAAGTGGTACTTGGCGTCCAGGACCTTAGGAAGAGACAGAAGCTTATCCAGTTTCTCTGATTCCTTTGCCACAAGCCTGCTAAAATGGGCAAGCCTGGGAAAAACATGTCTGACCTTCTGACATGTCACATTTCTTCATCTACCCCTTTGGCTGAGGATTAGAGAGGTGCAGAACCCCCAATATTGCCTCAATAAGCTCCTCAATCTGATCTGCCTGATTCCTCTCCACTGCCAGACGTGTCTCCCCCTCTGACTGGCCAGAACTAAATCCAGAACCCCTAAATAGGTCCTCAATGTAGGAGCTAGAATCCTCCAAGGATTCTGGCCGATGCTTTGCCATAGCCATCCCGCCTGGGTGGGCAGAGATAGACAGAACCGAGACACCCGCCGCCACGTCCGAAGGAGGAATCGCATCCGTAGGCAGACCCTGGAACACAAATGGACCTGGCAGCCACCCCCACGGGGGTATCCTGCTCCGACAATTCCGAGCCTAAAGCCGCAGGGGAAACTGGATGATCCGACTTAGGCGTTGACTCTGCCGGCTGCGTAAGGCGGCACAGGACAGTAGTGCACCCAGCAGACAGGGGTCCCTCGTCCAAGGTCAGGCGCGCTTGGTCCATGGGACACGTGGCTCCACTCTCTGTTAAAATATGAAACTCTTGTGCCTCTGATGCCTTCAGTAAAATGGCTGCACTAACTGCTAAGCAATACAGCTGGAGCGCTGGTCCCCACACCCTCCTGTCTGTCGACTACTTGTCAGACCTGCCTGCATTACAAGAAAAGCAACCTCCCTGCAGTTGAGGTTCAACCCACCAGCCAATGATGTAGCAGCTTCCGCTGCTACAGCAACAACAAGAACAATGTCAGATTCAGAGGAATAAGTACAAGTCAAAAGGCTTTGCCCCCAGATGGAGCCCTACCTAACCAGGGAAACCTGTGGGGCGGCAGCCACGCTGGATCCGATGCTCAGCCCAGGAGAACAGGGAGGCAGTGCAGGAGCTGCCAAGCGATGATCCGGAGATGCAGCTGTTAGTGAGATGAAAAAGGAAGGCGGAGCCGCGGACCTTGTCATGGAGTCATGGGGATAGATGATCTGGGGGGGGTAGAGGGACTGGGCCTCAGTGGGAAACACAGCGGGGCCACTATGCCAGGCCCAGAGATAAGGTACTGCAGAGGGGTCCCGATCCTCTGAGCTCAGACCCAGTTGGACAAGCCCAGTTGCGCTTACCTGGACCAATGCGCTCTCCCCTCACTCTGCACAATCTCACACTATCGGCTTAGGAACCAACTTCAGGCATCTAACCGACGTCCCTTGGAATGCTTCAGCTGGTGAGGGGCTGGGAGACAGACAGAGTCGAAGCCCCTGCTCCTGGTCAGCACTGCAACAAAAAAAAAAAAATCAAAACTAATAAGGGGAATGAAGGATCTTAGTTATAAGGAAAGATTATGAGAATGAAATCCGTTTAGTCTTGGGAGGAAAAGAGGGGACATGATTAATTTGTATAAATAGGCAATACAAAAATAGGAAAACACTATTTCAGGTAATATCGTCTCTAAAGACAAGGGGCAATGCCTCAATCTGGGAAAAAAAAGTTTCAATCTCTGGGAGGTAACAATTATTTTTTACCATAAGAACTATAAATCTGTGGAATAGCCTCCCACTAGTGGCGTAACTTGAGGGGGTGCGACTGCAACATGGCCCAGAAAGCCTGGGGGTCCGATCATTGTTGCACCTCCAACTATTTAATCATATTTGTGCTCACTTGGCATCATATAAAGGAAGCAGCACATGTCTTTGCTGTTTCAATAGTTGTCTAGCTGCATCCAAATGAATTAAAAGACAGAAAAAAGTTTACTGAATGAGCCTTGAAAAGTCCCTATTTAATGTTTGCACCAGGGCCCCGTCACATTTAGTTATGCCACTGCCTCCCACAGAAGGTTGTTACAGCATCAACAGCTAATAGCTTAAAAGAAAGAAAGGGGGGGTGGGGACCTTTTATCGGGTTTGGGCCCGCTTCCACATTTTGGCATTAATGTTGCATTGATAGCCAGTGTTCCAACTGTGTCTTCATAAGGGAAAAATCCATTTCAAGTTGTTGTTTTTAGCAAAACATTTAGTATAATCAAGCTTTATTGGTTTTCAATAAAATTAACAGGGGGAATAAACATACAATTATAAGCAAAAAGACAAGAATTATGTGTGGAATGTCCTCCTGACCATTCCTATTTGGGCCCCTGGGGACTAACCCTCGCACTCCCAAGAAGATATTATCCAAAGTAATTTAATACAATGCTTTATTATAAATGGCAATTTAAAATCATATTTACAATTTACAGCAATTCATGGTGCCAAACCGTAAATAGCCACATGGGGGAGCCTACTGGCCAAACCTATGCTGTGCCAAGATACATAGTGATAACTAATATGCTACTTAATCTAATAAAGTGCTGAATGCTTATAACCCAATTACATCAATTCAGTCCAACAGGACCCTAAACAAAAAAACAGGCCCAACAAGAGGCAAAAGTGCAAATAGACAATGAAACAATATACAAGAAAATCTACAGTGATCAATCTTACTGTGTATGACCAGGAGGGATCCCCACGGCAAGCCCACGCGTTCCGAGCCTACAGAGGCTCTTTTTCAAGGCTGTATAGTACTACTATACTATTATTACTACTATTAGTACTACTATTACTATACAGCCTTGAAAAAGAGCCTCTGTAGGCTCGGAACGCGTGGGCTTGCCGTGGGGATCCCTCCTGGTCATACACAGTAAGATTGATCACTGTAGATTTTCTTGTATATTGTTTCATTGTCTATTTGCACTTTTGCCTCTTGTTGGGCCTGTTTTTTTGTTTAGGGTCCTGTTGGACTGAATTGATGTAATTGGGTTATAAGCATTCAGCACTTTATTAGATTAAGTAGCATATTAGTTATCACTATGTATCTTGGCACAGCATAGGTTGCCATTTATAATAAAGCATTGTATTAAATTACTTTGGATAATATCTTCTTGGGAGTGCGAGGGTTAGTCCCCAGGGGCCCAAATAGGAATGGTCAGGAGGACATTCCACACATAGTTTCATATAGGATGCATATGCAATAGGGCCCTAGTTTGGGCAACGCACCCTGCATTTTTTATAAATTAGTGAGTGTGCCACCCGCCGATATTTCTGTCACAAAAAGACAAAAAGAAAATATACAAAGGCAGAATCAAGGGGACAAGCAATACTGCCATAAGCATACAGATATATTTATACAGATAAATGGTGCTGAGCCTGCTCTCCTACACCTTTGACATTCTGTGTACACCTTCACATATAAAAATGCTGTAGGTAAAAGAATCGTTTTGGAGGTTGCTACATGCCCAATACACAGGCCATCAAGAACCTCCCCATATAAAATGGAAATCCTTAAACTGGACCAATATCCTTAAAAGAAACAATGATCCAAAGAAACCCTTGGGGTGCTCCAAAATGGCCGATACCTAGCTTTAGGTGGATGCAGGAGCAAATGTAAGTGCTGACAGTGCTTCAGTAGTATGCATGCAGATGGGAGGTTTTTTTTTCAACTGTGCAAGTTTGTTGGTCCAGTTTAAATTTAAAATGTAATGAATAGAGTTGGACAAACCTCGGTTTGTCCCAAACTTAGTTCGGGTTCCCAAACCCAGCCAGAAGTTAAAGTTCGGCATTTGACCCAAACCCGGAAAAGCTGGTTGACGGGCTGCTGAGCACACTGGCAGCTGGCACTAGGAGTGTCCTCACACATGGGAGCGGCCGCCATCTTTCTGTAGCCTCATCCGTAGCCTATTTGAGAGCGCAGCGGAACTCTGACCATTGATGGGATAGTGGGGCTCATGTAAGTTGTACAGCCGCTTCCTGCTGCACACTCTGCAGGTTAAAGTGCCCCACATCTGCCACCACAATTTTGTTTTCTTTTTACACAGTCGCGATTCTGCCTCTGGAGGTGGAGAATCACCCCCCAATTTCGGGTTCCCATTGATTTCAATGGGGACCAGGTTCAGGTTTGACTGAACTTTGAACAAAAAGTTTGCTGAACCCGAACCTCTTAGGGGTTAACCCAACACTTTTAATGAATTATATAATGTGTCATAACAGCAACAACAATAGTTTGCAACAATTCCCAAATTCCCCAGTTTGGTAGTTATGGCTTTTAAAGGGAGCTTTTATTTTGGCTTTCTTACCATTTTTACAAATAGTTTTGGGTGACAGTTGGTCTTATTGACACTCTCTGCCAGATGTGGGGAGAGATAGAGCCTGTCCCCTCATGATGTAGACATGTCAATCTGGGGGCCCAGTTTAAAGTGGGATAAGGGCTTAGCTTATTCACAGGCATTTCAGGAATAAATAATGAATAAATAAAGGTTACATATTATTTCTGCCCTTACACAAACGCATTTCACTGTTACAATAATTGATGCTACAAAAACAAGCCTTCCCCTGCTATGAGTGGATAAGTCGTGCTCCAGTTCTATAAAGCTGTTTTCACCCTCTCTAAGCATTCTGTAAATAACTGTACTAAATGACCCTGCTATGTAGCTAGTTGTGCTATGTCTTTTTATTACACTGCAAATGCTAATGGGTGTAGATGTGTCCTTCCTCTTCTGGTCCTCACCTGTCAAAATTATTTCTTAGTAAATAACCTTATTACTGATTGGCCACTGCTCCCACCAATGCAAAATAACATAATGCATAATCACACAACCTCCATCGGACTAACAAATCCCCTCCCTAGGTTAAATGGTAACAACCCCACAAGAAGTCTATGCCCCCCCCTTCACGTTAAAGTGGATCAACCGCCTGATGAAGTAACCTTGGGGTACACAGCCCAAATCAGGATTCCCCCAGTGTGTGAGGCCCCCAGATCGCCCACATTCACTCCTTATCTGCATCCTCCATATTGCACTTGCCAGCTGCAGCAGCATGCTCGGCACCACTGTAGCCAGGGGGCTTCCAAACTGAATTGTCCCACTTTGGCTAGTCACTAACTGTCACCTGCTCTTGCGCCGCACATTGCTCACCCGCCGTACTGGTATGAGATGCCAACCTAGTAGGTGGATGTGGCCTCAATCCAGAACAATTCCATTGACTTCAATGGGCATCTTTATACACAGAAGTTCCACATGTATGGAGTTAACCATTTAAGTCCATGGGAGTGCTCTGGACTAAGACCACCACCACCCGCTAGGCCAGCTTCTCACACTGGTGCGGCGGGTGAGAAAAGTAAGGTGCAGGAGCGGGGGACAGGTAAGGAGCACACACTATGCCTCTTAGGTGGTGTTGCTGCTTTTATCACTGCTGCCTCCATTTGTCTTAATATAGATTATCAGTTTTTTATACTAAAACTTTTTTTTAATTTATTTTATGTAGACCCCTACAAGCACTTCTATACATTAATTTTGTTGTTACCAAAAAAGTAGTTTCTACTTTCCAATGCCATGCAATGCAGATGGGGTACAACATGCTGCTTTTACTTAGACCCTACCCGGAGTCTCCCACCCCTTGGGCGTTCTGAATAGGGCAAATATTGGGGCATATGTCTGTGGGGACCTACTTGATTTGTCAACAGGACATGTGTAATATACATGGATAGTATTACTTATTGGCCATAGCTAGTCTATTATGTAACAGAAGAGATGCTATAGTGCTGAGGATAGTTTATAGTTTATATGCAGTTAGACATCCTGCTTTAAAATATTGCAAGCAAGCAAGCAGTTAAAAAAAAGGTGATACCACCCTCTAGTGGACAACAGTGAAAACAGTTGCAAGCCACTATGTTGATTATCCTAAAAATTTATTATTGTGTAATTTTTAGGATAATCCTTGGCATTGCGCACTCAGGTGTTTCTGAGAGAGAGAGAGAGAGGATTTGCACTGCAAGAAGGATGAGTAAATCTATTATTCCTTGTGTTGGGTGCTGTGTAAATACTTGTAAATACTGATACTTATTCGTCATTCTATCTATCAGTCTATATCTAAGCAGCATGAGGGTGAATTTGGGAACACCCACCCCCCTCCTCCCTAATTGGGACGGGGACCTACGGCATTTGGGGGATGGAGGGGCGAGCAGGTAAGTATGGACTTACCTTTTGCAGGTAGGTTCCAGCATTGGGTGTTCTCAGAAACGCTGCTCCAGATGGTCGCTGGTGTTCATAGGACATGTGGTGGTTCCCGGACGGCTGCGGCGGCCATACTGTTTCCTGTTTTGGAGGCGAGTCATGCGTTCCAGTGGCGCGACCGCCGAAACTGGAAGTTGCGTCCCCGCCTGGTTCTAGGGCATTTCCGGTTGGTGGCTGCTCAGTATTCCCTCCTTCAAGCTGTCGGGTGTATCTCTGGAATAGATTTGCAGAGCAGCAACTTGGGCTTCTCCACACACATTTTTTGAGACACTACATAGTGGGATCTGTCTTCATACGTCAAGCAGCCTTTCGGTAGAAAGATCCTTAAGGTGGTTTCCCCACCCTGAGGTAGAATGCTAGTGTAATTACTTGTTCATCGTCTGGGCCGTCCTGGAGGATGTTTTGGGTAAACCCTCAATTAGCTTACTGGTAATAGGATTTCTGGTAGTCCTCCACGACGGCGTCCTACTTCCCGCCCAGGATAAGTATGTTAATTTGTGATTTATGCTTGTTCCTTCAGGATTACTCGCTTAAAACACTGAGGTCCAGGAGGAAGGTGCGGGGTTTTCAATCATGTCCAGTTTGTGTTTCCTGTTTAGGTGGGAGGAGCTACTTGGCTGGGCTGTCCTGGATGACTACCGGAAATCCTATTACCAGTAAGCTAATTGCGTTTTTTTTACATCCACTTGCAAATATATGAGAAACCACAATGCCAACTCACAGCCCCTGTAAGGTGAATGCAAGTGTGGTCCTACGCTATTCATTTAAAACTCACCAATGAAAAAGTAAAAGCTAAATTGCAGCAGCACTATCAGTCTATATCAATTCTCATGCTGCTTCTATATAGATCAGGACTGTGGGACAGAACAAAACACAGAAGGACTGCTAGTCAAAGTGAAGCCTGCAATTTGAGGCATGGTAAACTGCAGTGTTCAGCCATTTCTAGGTCTCCTGTCTCCCGCTCGGGGGCACTACACAAGAAAAAGTTAAATATATTTTTAAAGGGATAGCGAATGTAAAGGCAATTGTTACATACATTTGGCACTTACCTGAAAAGGGGAGAGTTTGGAGGGGCAAGGGACTCTTATCCCATGCCGACCCAGCCCCCTCCTGATAAGGGATCCATGAGACCCCTATACCATTTCACAAGGCTCGGGGTTTGGCAAGTCACCTGCGGATAGCGGGTGACTTGCCATTAACCTCCAGCCCCCCTATTACCTGCCTCCCCACAGCCCGGGGAGCTGAATAGCCGAGGGGCTGCTAAGGCTACAGGGGCTTGTAGCCTGCAGGGTGGGGGGCCACCGAAGCTGTTCTATAAGTCCTGCATAGCTGGCCCTTATGTAAAGGGTTGTTTTTTTTAAAAAAAAACTGCAAGGTGTGCATAGCAGTTGTATTTTATCTGAAAATCTCCTAAAGCGATGTTTCAGTTTGGGGAAGTCTCCTGAGCAGGAAAGGGTGTCTACCAATACATATGTGGTACCATTATAACCGGGAGATATGGGGCTCTTATATGCAATATGATTTTATTGCAGAATTTACATTTTTTATTACAAAAAACACTACAAATTGTAATTGTAAAAAAAATATTTTTTAAATTTTTTGCACATATTTCACCCACAAATATTGAGAATACACCTAATAAAATGAAAAACAAGATATAACTTTCCTGGGAAATCCCTTCAAAAATCACAGTTGAACAGGTGCAGCGCAAAATCGTAAAAAATGGTCTTGCAACAGAGCGTGACAAAAACTCTAGGTAGGCTGGTACTTAAAGGGTAAACACCCAATTGTTACTTTCAGCCCAGATCCTCAAAAAATATCGGAGCCTTGCTCCTACTTGAGGAGTCTGGGCAGATTGGCAGTCAAAAAGACTTTGGTTGGTCGCTCACCGCAATTGACGAGGTGCGTTTAGCACCCTTCAGAAATAAAGAGTACCATTTCAATTTCTTTTAAATTGTTTTCCGGGCCTATAAGTTCGGGCTTCTCTAAATTTCCTATTACTCAGTCTGGTATCTGCAACTGTTTTAGGCCTCTTCTTTCTGTCCTGAGATAATAGGCCTGATTTTTCTCCTGTAACACGGGAGATAGCACTGTCCATTTTATTTCCAAATAATACTTTCCTGTCAAATGGAATTTTGGAACTATATATTTTTGTCAGCCACTATATAATTTTAGCCACATTGCGTGCCTTGCTGTCACTGAGGTAGACATGGACCTTGCTTTGCCCCTTAGGCCATCTATGGCAGCGTCCCCAATATAATCGGTGGCTAGCCATAGTTCTTGTAAGGCCATAATAATAGTTTCTAGATCCACCTGAGCTCTCACAGCTTCCTCTATGTTGTCCAACCTGACCTTATGGGCTCTGGACAAGGAACATAAGGAAATCATAGGTATACAAGTGTTACCTAGTGCTGCATCTTTTTAAGTCCATATCGATTTTCCTATCAGTGGCATCTGTGAAGGAAACATTATCCTCCATAGGTAAAGTTACATGTATGGCCAATCTGATGATTGATGCATCAGCTACTGGAGGAGCATCCCAGGCCTATTGTGTCTTTATCATTCAGCGGATACAGTTTGCAAAATCATTTTTTTTACTGATTCTTTTTTATCTGTAACTTCCCATTCCTGTTTAATAATAAAAGGGATGGTAGTAGATTATATTCCCTGGAGTCCAGAGTTTTTCGCCAATGCATAGCTTCTCTAATAGCCTCAACAAATGGTTCCACATAAAGCCACCCACTAGAATTGAAGAATCTTCTTGCCCTGTCTATCCACTGTATATTTGTCAATTTCCATAGTAGCCACCATCGATGGTGCAGCAGCAGCAGTTGCCACTCCTTGCAGCCATTTCTTTTAGGACCGCCTAGCAGATAGTTTCAATGGGATCAACCTGCAGTATATCATTACTGGTAGTTTCTCTAATGCAGTCCCGACACAGCCTTTTTTCCAAACATCCAGCGGTTTTCCCTGGAAGGTATATGGTGTCCTCTATGGTGCCTAGAAGATCTTGGAGACACCTGGAGCAAGATTCCTATCTTCCCCTGGAGGTTGACCTGCATCTTACATCACGCGAATGTGCATGCTCATGGGATGCCGCTGTAGCAACTGTGGAATGCTCCCGTCTACTGTTCTTATGCTTTCTTTTGTTGTGGGAAGAACCCTTATCCCCTGCTGTAGTAGATCAAAATATTCCTAACTTCTGTGAACAAGCACCAGACTTTGGTGCCATCGCCGCTCTGCAATATATATTTGAAGTCGGGCGGACGAAATTTCCTGTTTCGGCCATAGTAAAGATGGTGGCGGCACACACAGCTGTGTGCTGCGCATCCTCTGTCTAGACTATAAATGGTGCTAGGTCCAACTGACCTCTGTGTGCCTGCTCCACCCATGGACACTTAAAGGTTCTGGAACAAACATGGCTTGCACACTAGGCAGACGCCCTGCCCACACTAACGAATCCTCTGTTAATGCCATCGCTCGCAACTCGATAGCCTGGTAACCGCAACTGGGGTGAGTGAAAACTTTATTGGTTTGTGGTTCCATCAGCTGAGTAAGAGGTGCACCCTTGGTGCATACCTCCCAACTTTCCAGTGTGCGGAAAAGGGAAATTTTGAAATCAGGCCACTCCCCCTTGATTGAAGGATGGCTAGGAGATAGATTGTAACAGTTACAATATAAACACTTTGCATAGGCAAATGAATCCCTTATTGGTGCAAATTTGCATGTTAAACCTCAAAGAGGGAGAAATGAGGACAATAAGGGGCAGGGCACATGGACTCAAAAGAGGGACAATCTCTCCAAATCAGGCACAGTTGGGAGTTATGCTTATAGTGACACCATGGAGGCGCCAGGACAAGGGCAGATGACCTCTACAGCCCCACAGCCTGGTGAAGTAGAGGATTCCTATTACAATTTCTGGTACAGCTTTGTTCATTTTACAATCTGCGGCCGATGCCACCCCGGGGCTGGCACACCTCAGCCTGTCAGATTGTATTAACATGAGTGAACAGGGTGGGTATGGCCGGGGAGGTAGTGAAAAATAAATATAAGTATAAGTAATTCATCCTCATGGCCGCACCCACAGGTATTTTATTTTAGAGCCTGTGAAACCGCCATAGATATAAAATGATTCACAAAAGTTTTATTATTCTCTCTCCCTTTACCTATTTCTGCCTGTTCACATCAATCATTTACATTACTTATGAAATATGAATCGCCAGTTTTAAAACAACAGTTCAGGGTTTGATCCTCAATCTGTCTCATTTTACTTGCTCAGCCAATCCGTATGCTCGCTTTCACTCGGCCCCCTTCGAAAATAATTTTTGTGGCTACTTCAAAACTGTAATTTTGCTACAGTTATGATTCGGAATGTAAATACCTGATATGCATTATGTATTCTCATTGCTACAAATCAAACATAATTTAAACATAGTGATTAATCACAAAAACAATATTTAATTATATGTTGAGAAAAATGTATTACTAATTCCAATAAATAACATTTCACCATGGCATAGCATGTGTCGGAAACGGTCATTTCTCCGCCTCTTATTGAAATTAATAGGAGGCTGCAGAGGATTGTGTGGTAACTCGAGATTCTCGGGAGCTCTCTTCCACAAAATCCGCCACACTCACAATGAAATCAATAGGAGGTGGATTCAATGCCGGAAACCACTGATTTCAGCAGTTTCCTCATTCAGAATATGGGAAAATACTACCAAAAAGAGGATGTACAGCTGGCACCAGTAAGATAATGATCTAGTCTATAATGGTGGTGCAATGCTCAGTTCCTACCCCAATAATACCAATTGCTGCAACGTGAGGGGATGCCCCACTATAAAAATCCCCCCATGTGTACAGATGTTCCCCCCATGCGCTACTTATAATGGTTTGCAACTCTAGCGTCATGTGTTCTATCTCCTGCATACTATGTAAAATATTTGTGTTCCCATGCAGTGCTTATACAGATGCCGCTGTAACCTATGACTTTTGAAAATTTAATAAAAACTTTTGAAAAGAAAAATCCCCACAAAAGAAGGTATATTGAACTGAGTCTTAAAGTTGCACAACACCAGACATGAATAAAGTTGATATAAAGTTTTATTAATGTCTAATCATCTTAAAAAGTTTTTTCCTTCTATTTACATCCAATACAGACTATTAAAATACATATAAGACAAATTAAAATTCGTACTGCCAAAAGGGGGCGCTAATCCATGTTGCTGCCATACAAAAACCTATATACATATAATTGTGAAAAACTGTATGTGCAAATAATCAAACTGACTCTGTCATCAATATTAGTGAGCCCAATCAATAAAGTGCTTAATACAAAGTACATCAATCAATAGAAAAAACTGGGTGCAATGAAGACAAGGCTGTTCTAATGTAGCAGCCTAACACAAATCAAACATGGTGCAAAAAAAGGAGCATTTACTTATCCATCAAAACGGCAGCATGCGCCCCCCCGAACTACAATCTCCGCAAGCCCACGCGTTCCGAGATGTGGGTCTCTTTCTCAAGGCAGAGTGCGTGGCAGAAGGTACTGTGTGAGCCCCTTAAATACGCACCCGTTCCCGCTCCCCCGCCGCGCTGAATGACAAACCGCCGGGCGGCGGACGCGCTCCGGCCGGAAGCGCGTCACGCCGAACTCGGCGGAAATGACGTCACTCGCGCTCCAAGCTGGAGCGCGGAAGTGCGTCTACAGATGAGATGACAGGCGAAGCGCAGCCGGGCCATCTCCCACTGCAGTTGGGAGACGCCGGCCGCGCCGCCGCTTGTCGAGACAGCGCGGGACTGGCGGAGGGGAACAGGTGAGTACTCCCCGGTAACCCACATGTACCTACCCAACGAAACCATTAAACAGACAGAAATCTATACAATAACATCACTCTTCTATTATAATCTACTAATTCTGACATGGATAAAATAACTGGATCAATATTGGTATATACATCAATTGAATAACAACATTTATACCTGAGAGTAAAAATGTACACTTATGGCTATTATACAACACTGATGTACAATTACTAGTAGCACACAGGTGGGAAATCTCCCCAATTAGGAATAAGGGTTATAGGGGCCATAGGATCCCTTTATAGATGAGATTTACCCCTGGGTCAAATCATCCTCTTGAAACAATATTGGGATATTTATAAGCAAAAAGGACCGGAGAAAAAAAGGAAGAAGAAAAGGGGAAAGACGGGGGAAAGGGAGGGGGAGGAGAAAGGGAAGGGAGGAAAGAGGAAAGGGAGGGAAGGGAGGGAAGGAAAAGGGTTTGGCAACAGGGAAAGGGGAAGTGAAAAGAAAGGGAAGGGAAAAGAAGGAAAAAAGAGCAATTATGAAGAAAAAAGGGGGGGGGGGAGGGACAACCCAGAATAACAAATAATAAATAATTGCATGTTATAAATAAAACATGTCCCAAAATACGGGTCTGGGGATTCTAATGGTACAGGGGGAGGAACTAACCCATAATACTGGGGTCTACATTCTTGGGTGGGCAAATAGAGGGCCCATATATGACTACCTCTGCCATCATAAATGAGGTAGTGGGGGCCTCCTACACAGACCCCCCATATATTGGTGCCCGTGAGGGCAGAAATAGGGATAGGATACCTGGCGGGCCTTACTCCCATTAGGCGCCCAGAAGTATCTCCTGTTCACTAACTAATCTACTGATCCTTTACTTGATATCAGTCTACCAGAACATATATGGGGACCACATTTCCTGTAGTGGGTTACAAAGTGCAGCTCTTCTTCCAATTTCACTCTGCAACTATGATACTGTAACAGCTACCGGGCCACATCCTGGCTGGTCTCCTCCATCCTCTATCAGGGTGCCATAGATGGTCTGCTTTCATTCATCATGACTGTCCAATTGCGCAGGGAATACAGCGAGGCTCAAGCTACTTGATTCAAGTTAACCTTTATCAAGGGGTAGTCTCCTAATAGGACCAATCAATGCATGAACCTGAACTAGACTAAAGATAGAATTAAAATTAATTATACATGACAAAAATACCTGAAGAAAAAAGAGAAAGTGAAGGGAAAAAATACATACCACCACCTAGTGTGAAAACAACCAAAACCAAAACGCACACCCAGGTGCTGCAACACACTTATAAACGTAAAAAATGTTTTGTGATCCCATACAACCCAGACCCAATGTGAATCCTCATGAGCCTCAATCTAATCCCAAACCAAGGGGATGGCACACATTGTGCCATCTGATACCAACTATTCAGACTCATCATATGTGTGATCCCTAAGATTACCCCAGGAAAGGGGAAAAAGAAATGTCCTCGTTGAGACCCTCAGGATGTTGCGCTTCTAATTGGAAGATCCATCTGAGCTCACGTTGTTGGAGACGTTTCTTAACGTCCCCACCTCGGGCTCCCAGATGTACTTTTTCCAGTCCCATCACTTGTAAACCTTCTATGTTACCCCCATGGCAGTCCAGCATGTGTGCCGCTACTGGTGGTATGGGCCGACCCTGTTCCCTGTGTCTATGTGCCAATCTTATAGAAGAAAGATGAGCCTGAATCCTGGCTTTGAGTGTGTTCTTGGTTTCTCCTACATAAAATTTCCCACAGGGACATATAATGAGATATATGACTCCCGTCGTTCTGCAATTAATAAATTGTTTGATCCCAAAGCTCCTGCGTGTTTTTGGATTCCTGATTTCTTTTTTGGTAATCATGTAAGTACAAATCGAGCAGTTGCCACAAGGGTAACTGCCCTGTAATCTGTTAGTCTGAAGCCAGGTGGAAGGACCTATAAAGTGACTTTTGCACAATTTATCCTGAAGATTGGGGGCCTTTTGTGCCACTACCCGTGGTCCACTTCTAATCCATCTGGCTATGTAGGGATCGCTCTTAAGTATCCCCCAATGTTTGTGTAGTAAATTTTGTACCGCCCCCCATTGGTTGTTGAACCGGGAAACAAATCTTACCTCAGGTTCAGAATTGTCCCTCTTTTTGGGTACCAGTAGCTGATCTCTCGGGGTTCGTTTTGCCCGCTGTAACGCCCGTCTCACTACTGATTTTGGATAGCCACGTTTTTCAAACCGGCTAAATAGAGCCAGAGACTGTTGTAAAAAATCTTCCTCTGAGGAGCAATTGCGTTTTAACCTCAAAAACTGTCCCACCAGGATGCCTTGCTTTAATTTCTTACCATGGAAACTGTCGTAATGTAATAGGCTATTGACTGCAGTAGATTTTCTGTACAGTGTCATCATCAAATAGCCATTTTCATGTTTCAAGATCGTCAAATCCAAAAAGTCAACTTTAAACTCTGAAATGTGTGACGTAAGGAAAATGTTAAGTTGGTTATTATTCAGTATGATGCCCTGATGCCATGCCTCTCTTACCAGGGACGCGTATTCTAATTTATATCTGGGTAAGGGATTACTGGCCAATTTTTCATAATTCGCCGGATTTAAAAGTTGGCGTAGGGCTTCGCTGCGGTAAAAATCTGCTGACATGATCACAATATTGCCGCCCTTCTCGGACTCTTTGATTACAATATCCGTCCGTGTCTGTAAGTTAGAAATGGCCGTAATTTCCTCTTTAGTCAAATTCCCAGATGAATGTGATATTTTTAGATTCTGGATTTCTTTACTTACAACCTAGAAGAAGGTATAAATGGCCGGGCTTAATGACCATGGTGGAGTGAATTTGGAAGGTTTCTGAAATTGAGGATCCCCAGCGGGGGGATTCTCCTGTTCTTGAAGTAAGGTGGTAAGATCATCCAAAGCAATGCCCTCCCGCCAGTCTAGCCCCCTGCATGTGTCAGTCGGGGCCTCAAAGTATTTTTTGAGGAGTAGTCTCCTACAGAAAAGAAATAGGTCTTTTATTGCCCCAAATTTATCCAAAGAGACATTCGGCGCAAATGAAAGACCCCTGGCAAGTACAGACCTTTCTTCATTGGTAAGTGTGTATCCAGAAAGGTTGATGATCGTTAATTCCTGCGTGTTTTCAGTAGATACGGGGGCCGGAAGTTTTAAAAAGAGCTAGGGGTTCTCGTCTCGCTCTCTTGGGGGTGCTCTGATGTAAGCGATGGTGCCCCCACCGAGCTCCGTTTTTGCCATGATTTGTGCCTCCTCTTGCCTCCCCTCCTCCTTGGCCTCTTGCGCCAGTCTGCTCCAGAAAATGGCGCAAGTGGCCTCCCTCCGAGGTTCTACTAGAGATTGATGTACTAGTACTAGCAGTGCGGCCCCTATGGTGGGAATAATCTGGACGTTGATTACCTGTGTGTTTCCATTTATAGACTCTACCAGAAAGAACATCCAATCTGTCTCTCTGGAGTTTGTCCAATTTTGTGGTCATAATATTATCCTCAAATAATTCTAATTCCTCATCCATTTGTGCCTGTAGGCGTTCTATTTCCTGGCTGGGGGCATCCCGTGGTATTTTTTCATACAATGATTTGATGTTATCTTTTACTGAGTTTAAGGATACTTTATCCATTTCAATAAGTTCCTCTATCAGGTGAAGTGAGCATTGATTAAGGTGTGACTCCCACTTCTGCTTATGACCTTCCGGGATATCCCAAGCCGGGAAAATTTGCACTCTCAGGCCACGGGGAATTAATCCCTGTTCTATGTAGACACCCAGACTGTGAATGTTCCACCATAATTTAGTGTATTTTGTTTGTTCTCGTTTTATCTGTTTGAAAATGTCCCTCAAAAGTGGGGAGGTTTCCACCGCTGGTGACCCTGTGCTATCTTTTAATTTCTGTAACTTATTTAACCAGTTCCTTTCTCGTGTCTCCAAGGAGGAGGTCATGATTCCTGTGCCCAGCTGAATCTCAAGTCTCGGGATCAAAAAGCCCCCCAGAGAGAGATAGGGCTTAAAAGTACTACCAAAAAGAGGATGTACAGCTGGCACCAGTAAGATAATGATCTAGTCTATAATGGTGGTGCAATGCTCAGTTCCTACCCCAATTCCACCGAGTTCGGCGTGACGCGCTTCCGGCCGGAGCGCGTCCGCCGCCCGGCGGTTTGTCATTCAGCGCGGCGGGGGAGCGGGAACGGGTGCGTATTTAAGGGGCTCACACAGTACCTTCTGCCACGCACTCTGCCTTGAGAAAGAGACCCACATCTCGGAACGCGTGGGCTTGCGGAGATTGTAGTTCGGGGGGACGCATGCTGCCGTTTTGATGGATAAGTAAATGCTCCTTTTTTTGCACCATGTTTGATTTGTGTTAGGCTGCTACATTAGAACAGCCTTGTCTTCATTGCACCCAGTTTTTTCTATTGATTGATGTACTTTGTATTAAGCACTTTATTGATTGGGCTCACTAATATTGATGACAGAGTCAGTTTGATTATTTGCACATACAGTTTTTCACAATTATATGTATATAGGTTTTTGTATGGCAGCAACATGGATTAGCGCCCCCTTTTGGCAGTACGAATTTTAATTTGTCTTATATGTATTTTAATAGTCTGTATTGGATGTAAATAGAAGGAAAAAACTTTTTAAGATGATTAGACATTAATAAAACTTTATATCAACTTTATTCATGTCTGGTGTTGTGCAACTTTAAGACTCAGTTCAATATACCTTCTTTTGGGGGGATTTTTATAGTGGGGCATCCCCTCACGTTGCAGCAAGAATATGGGAAAATAGTGGGAGATATGGGAGATAATTATACATTGGGGAACAGTGTGAACTACATGTTATAGTGGTCTCTTATAGTATAAGACCGATGTAGTTCACACTGTGTAAATGTATGGTGCTTTGTGTAAGTGTAAGCTGCTTTGTGTACTGTGTAATGATTACACACAAAGACACCTTACACTTACACAGTATTGTGTGCATGGTGTGTGTACTGTTTTTACATTATTAACCAGCAGGCTCTCGCAGACTCTCTTGCCTCTCCGCCTCCTAGGCTTCTGTCCTCCGGCGCTTGCTGCGTCCGCTCACTGATGACGTCAGCAAGCGCCAGACACACGTAATGCGCTGCTATGGACTGTGGAGCATTCCCCCTGCTCCCCCGCCCCTTAGGCCCCGGACGGATGATGCAATCACGCATGCGCACAGGCATTCAGTATGGAACGCGCATCCATGACAGCGTGCGTTCCAGCTGAATAGCGCTGCTGCAGACTGTAGCGCGACTTCTCAGCGGCTAAAGCCATTGGAAATATGTATTTTCCGATCGCTTTAGGCGACCCCTGTGTTTTGGTCAATCGACCTCCGCCAGGGTCACTACTCACAGGTTGAGAATCGCTGAGCTAGAGGGAACCGAGTGCACCACCGGCCACATACCCCGCTAAAAGGCCGGATGCAGGCACGTGCACGGCTAGAGGTGAGCGGGCATGGGGCCGCAGCACAGATGAGGCGAGGGCTCTGGGAGAAGGTGAGTGAAACTGGCAATCGGGGGGTTTCACTTCAGGAATTCAGGATGCCCCAAGGAGTGGAACTCAGATGGCCTCCGGTGTTCCTCTTTAATAGGATTCATATGGCAGCTCAACGGAGGTCTGCTTTTCTTCTACCTGCAGCTGGTCTAGTGTAGCGCTGAAACAACCATGCTACAGGACCTGGGTCTATGTGGGATTGCAGCTAATAAAAACATTAAAATACAAGGTACTTTGTTGATTCAACCTCAACTTAAATAATATATATCAACTCTTATTTACAGCAGAACAAAACCCGAAAACTAAAAGATTCCAGGGTCGATCACTGACTTTCCTCTGGGGCTTCCCGAATCAGGATACCCCATTGTGTGAAACCCCCCCAGGGTGCTGGTAATCGCTTACCTTTCACCGGTCCAACACACAGGGTGGGAAACCAACTGGGGATGCTGCGGAGGAACTGAACATTTCAAATTCCCGGGTTTTGTTTCCCTTGAAATTCGGCACTACAGGCTAGCTAAATATTTAACAGACCTATTTACCTTGATCCAAAATAGCCCTAGTGTCCATGTGTCCTGGTGCTCAAAGTACACTAGCTTCAGTGCTCAGCTCATCACACTTCTGGGTCAGAAGCAGGAAACTTGGAAACATGGTCACTGTTGGTGCACTGGTGCTAGGCAGGGGGGCTTCTGATGGTGGTGGGCCCCTGCATCCAATCAATGAGGGAGCACTATAGCTGATCATGACAGAACAGTCAAGCAGCGGGTCACAGGACTAGGTTAGATGAAGGCAGCAGGAGGGCAGGCAAGTAGCTAGAAAGAAATATAGCCTACAGAGGGTCATGTATTTGTCAGTGAAAGGCCCTATTTTATGTTCGCATAAATGGAGTTCTGTTTTTTCTTTTTTCTTTTTAATCTGTTTTTTCTTTCAAATCTGTCTTCCTAAAGCAGACCAAAAACCACATTTTTAACTAGCATCCCATGAATTGCTCCCTCCACAAAAAGCACCTTTTGCCAATTTTCACTGCCCCTGCTTCAATATAATTCCAGCTAATGGCGTCTGTTTTAGCAGTAAAGCTCGGCCTCCTCCATTCATTGCCACTGTTGATGACACATGATATCATTGCCACACCAATGTAAGGACTAATTGCCTGATATCTTACAGAGAAAGACAGCAAATAAAAATGTTCCAGGATGAATAGAAGAGCAAAAATATATATTTCTAGTTCTACACAAGAGGGGAGCATTGACAGGGGCTTTGGTCAAATGTATTTCACAAGTTCAGTGGGTTTTGGTCTGCTTTAAGTTATTTGGAGGGGAGGGGATTTTAACAACAGCAGCACTAGCTGACGGGGCACTGATGTGAACATAAATGGCTCCTAGAGATGAGCGAACTTTTGAAAAATTTGATTCGGCCGATTTGCTGAATTTTCCGGGAAAATTTGTTTAGGTCCGAATTTATTCGCGACGAATCGCTATTAAAAACGGCTATTTCTGGGCTTCCGAGAGCCTCCATAGAGGCATTTTGCATGCTGGGTTAGTGAAATAATATTGTGAAGAAGTATGACATGCAGATCAGAGGCGTCGCTATTAGATTTGCTGTCGCAGAGTGGCATCAGCATGATGAGCCAATATATTGCCTGAAAAACACACCCTGAATTTGGCAGCAGCATAGGGAGCCCATATATTGCCTGAAAGACACATTGGAGTTGGCAGCAGCATCATGAGCCCATATATTGCCTGAAAAACAGACCCTGGAGTTGGCAGCAGCATTAGGAGCCCATATATTGCCTGAAAAACACACCCTGGAGTTGGCAGCAGCATAGGGAGCCCATATATTGCCTGAAAAACACACTCTGGAGTTGGCAGCAGCATAAGGAACCCATATATTGCCTGAAAGACACACATTGGAGTTGGCAGCAGCATAGGGAGCCCATATATTACCTGAAAAACACACCCTGAATTTGGCAGCAGCATATGGAGCCCATATATTGCTTGAAAAACACATTGCAGTTGGCAGCAGTATTAGGAGCACATATATTGCCTGAAAAACACAGTGGAGTTGGCAGCAGCATAGGGAGCCCATATATTGCCTGAAAAACACACCCAGGAGTTGGCAGCAGCATAGGGAGCCCATATATTGCCTGAAAAACACACCCCGGAGTTGGCAGCAAAATACGGAGACCATATATTGCCTGAAAGAGACTCTGGAGTTGGCAGCAGCATAAGGGACCCATATATTGCCTGAAAGACACACCCTGGATTTGGCAGCAGCATTAGGAGCCCAAATATTGCCTGAAAGACACATTGGAGTTGGCAGCAGCATAGGGAGCCCATATATTGCCTGAAAAACACACCCTGAATTTGGCAGCAGCATAGGGAGCCCGAATATTGCCTGAAAAACACATTGGAGTTGGCAGCAGTATTAGGAGCTCATATATTGCCTGAAAAACACACCCTGGAGTTGGCAGCAGCAGCATTAGGAGCCCATATATTGCCTGAAAGGTCTGACTCGGGGGGACCTCTGTGCTCACCTTCCACTGCCATGGCTGCTGGGGGGGGGGGGGCAGGAGCAGCAGCAGCCTCAGTATTCAGTTGCTAATAAGTAGCTTTCTTCACCCGCATAGTGAGGCTACTCATGAGCAGCAGGAAGACCTGGAGCAGGACCTGAACCAGCAGGTCGTGTCATACCTTGAAATGACCATGCCAACGCACCTTGAGGATCCGCTGGACTTCTGGGCAGCCAAACTTGACTTGTGGCCGCAACTGGCAGAGTTTGCCCTGGGAAAGCTGTCCTGCCCGGCCAGTAGTATGCCATCTGAGTGGGTCTTTAGTGCTGCGGGGGTCATAGTAACGCCAAGGAGAACTCGTCTGTCCACGAAAAATGTGGAGAGACTCACTGGCCAACTGACTACCTAGAATGTCTTTGTAGTAGGTCAGTTTGTCCTCCCTCTCAGTGGGTGTAAAAAATGCCCCCATTTTGTGCCAGTAGGGTCCAATAAGGTGGAGAGCCAGAAGTCATCCCGCTGAAAAATGGAGACAATTCTGCGGTCACTACGCAAGCACGTGAGCATGCATCGTGCATTTGTGCAAGTGACTCGGATGGACTACCTGTCTCCATCTCCACTGCATACTGCCACGGTGTGTCTGGGTCCTCTGTCTCGCCTTCCTCACAACCCTCTAGCTCCTCTGGCTGCTCCTGCTCCTCCTCTCCTGTCAGATGACTAGATAAACCGCCCATTTTGCCAAAACTAAACTGTGCTTCGCTGTGCCCCTCCTCCTCCTCCTCAGTTCCCACGGGGTTTATATGGCCATGAGATGTATGCGCTGGTACTGCCTTCTTTGCAAAGAAATGACGTCCACCACAGTAAAAGGGAGGAACTGCAGCACCAGCAACTTGGACAGGAGCACATTTAGCTTCTGCGCCGCAGGATGAGTGGCGCATACTGTTGTCTCTTGCAGTCAATAGGCTGATGGGGCTCTGAAGCTGCCTCACCAGCAACCTATAGAGATGGCCGCACAGACTGACAATAATTAACAAATATAGAATTTATTAGTACAAAACACTATGCATGCCTAAATGATGCAAATGACAAAAAAGACACATGATACACATAGGAACAACAATAAAGACAATCGTGGGTTAAAATACATATAAAAACTGGAGAAGTATCCCAGAGAAAAAAAGGGGGGGTAGGCAAAGGCTACTGGGATGGATATCAATGGAATGAGATGAACTAGGTGCAGAATGCTGCACTCAAAATACCAATGGCTGCGATTAATCCGTGCTGATTGATCCATGCTGGCGGCCGCCAGAAAAAGAGCTTTCAAAAAGCCATATACCAGGAGATAATAGTACACTGCATGATGTTGAGAAAAACCCCTAATAAGGTTGAAAGTGCAAAGTGCTTATATATGTGTGAGGCAGTGAGCCTGAAAGAATGTGCAAAAAAGATATGACTTCAGCGGCAAGGAAATTTTATAAATTAGTTGAAAAAAGCATGAATGCAAGAGGTGCCACAAAATAGAAAGTGCTGAAGCACAAAAAGTGTGCATGCAATTCAAAATAAAGCCTGGATGGTGCAGCTCAACAGATAGCAACAGTCTAGGCTGCAGTGCAATAAGTGCAAAACATATGCAGAGGCTGTTAACGCTGGAATATATACAATCAACAATACAAGATGAATAGAAAAAATATATATATATAGATCAATACATCACCGGATCATAAAGTCAATCCCAGGCCGACCAGCCCCCCACGACAACACCGACGCGTTGCGTAGTTGTTACACCTACTTCACCAGGGTGATGTGCCGTCCTGCGTACAATCCCTTTATAGTGCTGGGGAGTCCATTAGGGGGAGGGGAAGCGCAGTGTGCGATGTGTCTCTGCTTAATTGCATCATTGGGTGAGGGGAAGTCTCACCGCCGTGTCGCTGATCAGCGGGGGCTTCCGCCCCCACTTGCTTGCATGATTGTGTGAGGGGAAGCCTCACCACCGTGCCGCCGATCAGCGGGGGCTTCCGCCCTCACTTGCAGAAGAAGGTCTGGACACGACGACGCGTCATTTCCGCCCAAAGCAGGGGGGGTTGACGCGCGCTTGGGCACCGGCGCGCACAGTCGTGCATCAGAGTTCGAGCGCACGCCACCCAGGGCAGGCACGAGCGCGCCGACTTGATCCAGGACAGGTGCGCATACTTGAGCGCATGCTCCCCTTACCTTTTTCCTTAGTATACGCACCTGTCCTGGATCCAGTCGGCGCTCGTTCCTGCCCTGGGTTGGCGCGCGCTCGGGCTCGGATGCACGACTGTGCGCGCCGGTGCCCAAGCGTGCGTCAAACCCCCCCCCCCCCCTTTTGGGCGGAAATGACGCGCCGGCGTGTCCAGACCTTCACCTGCAAGTGAGGGCGAAAGCCCCCGCTGATCGGCGGCACGGCGGTGAGGCTTCCCCTCACATAATCATGCAAGCAAGTGAGGGCGGAAGCCCCCGCTGATCGGCGACACGGCGGTGAGGCTTCCCCTCACCCAATGATGCAATTAAGCAGAGACACAGCGCACATTGCGCTCCCCCTCCCACTAATGGACTCCCCAGCACTATAAAGGGATTGTACACAGGACGGCACATCACCCTGGTGAAGTAGTTGTAACAACTACGCAACGCGTCGGTGTTGTCGTGGGGGGCTGGTCGGCCTGGGATTGACTTTATGATCCGATGATGTATTGATCTATATATATATTTTTTCTATTCATCTTGTATTGTTGATTGTATATATTCCAGCGTTAACAGCCTCTGCATATGTTTTGCACTTTTATTGCACTGCAGCCTAGGCTGTTGCTATCTGTTGAGCTGCACCATCCAGGCTTTATTTTGAATTGCATGCGCACTTTTTGCACTTCAGCACTTTCTATTTTGTGGCACCTCTTGCATTCATGCTTTTTTTCAACTAATTTATAAAATTTCCTTGGCGCTGACGTCATATCTTTTTTGCACATTCTTTGAGGCTCACTGCCTCACACATATATAAGCACTTTGCACTTTCAACCTTATTAGGGGTTTTTCTCAACGTCATGCAGTGTACTGTTATCTCCTGGTATATGGTATTTTGAAAGCTCTTTTTCTGGCGGCCGCCAGCACGGATCAGTCGCAGCCATTGGTATTTTGAGTGCAGCATTCTGCACCTAGTTCATCTCATTCCATTGATATCCATCCCAGTAGCCTTTGCCTACTCCCCCCCCCCTTTTTTTCTCTGGTCTCTGGGATACGTCTCCAGTTTTTATATGTATTTTAACCCATAATTGTCTTCATTGTTGTTCCTATGTGTATCATGTGTCTTTTTTGTCATTTGCCTCATTTAGGCATGCATAGTGTTTTGTACTAATAAATTCTATATTTGTTAATTATTGTCAGTCTGTGCGGCCACCTCTATGGGTTGCTGGTGAGGCAGCTTCAGAGCCCTATCAGCCTATTGACTGCTGTATACAATTACTCAGGGCCTGCACCTGACCTATAGTTGCTATTTTTTCAGCTGTGCATATCCATCCCCGTGTTGTTCTTACTGTTGTCTCTTGGACATGGCTTTGCAGATGGATTGCTGGCGGGATGACTGACTTTTAGTAGGAGGAGCAGGAGCATCTGGAGCAGCAGAGGATGGGTATGACGCACAGCTACCTTCGGCTGAGGTGCTGGAGCCTTGGCTGGGTGAAATTGGAAGCGGCGTGGCACTGGCTAACGCAGCAGGCTGGACCCCCACTTCGGAGCCTTGGTTCTCCCAGGCCGCTTTATGGTGACGCTGCGTGTATTGCCGCAGGGCCGTGGTACCAACATTGGGGCCCTGGCCACGCTTCACCTTCTGTCTACACATCTTGCAGGTGGCCAGGTTACCCTCCTGCGGATGCTTGATGAAAAAGTGCCACACTGCCGAGTAGCTAATTTTCCCTCCAACAGTCCGCACTAATTCACTGCTACTGCTGCCAACTCCAGGAACCCCTGCTCCACTACCTCCCGGGAAGGCAGCCTACTGCGCAGCAGGTGGTCTACCTCGCCCTGGCCATGTGTGGCTCCAGACATCCCAATTCTGCCACCATGCTGACTGCCAACCCTACTACCACCTTGCTGCCTCAGCTGCTGACTCTGGGGCAACCTGGGACCCTCTTCTCCTGATGATGATGAAGCCCCTTCTGCACCGGGCTCCCAAGTGCTTCATCATCATCATCATCATCGAGTTGTGTCTGCACGTCACTGATGCCCTCCTCGGTTTCCACAAGAGCGTGTGCTGCAGGAGACGGAACGCTCGCCACACCACCTCCCACGCCACTCTCCTCCTCAGTTTCTGCCTAGCGGAAGAAGCGGCGGATGTCTCCTCCATTTCGTGGCTGGGCAGTAGCTGCTGACTGTCCTCTAACACATCGTCCTCACTGAATAGTGGAGCTGAACCCAAAGCATAAGTTACGTCGGCTGAAGGGGGGGGGGGGGGCGTAGGACAGGGGCAATGGAAGGACAGGGGCTGCTCCCGGGCCATGCCAACTCAGGGTTGTGTCCGAGGAACCAACCGACTGTTGACTGGGGGTGTCAGATGTCACTTGTGATGAGGTGGATGACCGCGTTAACCAATCGATGACGACAGATGCGTTGCTGGTCGAGACACGACCGCTAGCAGATACGGGGAGATCAGGCCTCTTACCCCGACTCCTGCTGCCACTCGCCCCTAGTCTGTTGCGACCTCTGCCTGATGAATCTAGGCCTCTCCTCTGTGCACATCCTGTCACATCTCTGCCTGACATTTTTACTGCGTTTAGGAGGGTAAAAACAATACACTACACTACACCTAGAACAGAAGTAACAGCAGGTGTGTAGAAAAGTTAGAGCAAAAGTTAAAGCAAAAGCTTAGTAGGCAGGTACCCTTAAAAGATAAGTGGTAGCACTGACAATGGCCCTCGGTGAAAGGCAATGGGTGCTTTAAAGTGGACCAACACCCACCGCTGATCGGCCCAGGAATCTAAGATTCCCGGGCCGATCAGCTCCGTGCCTGCGGGGCACCCCAATCGGGGCCGCCGCCTCTCGCGCATTCATCTAGTAGGGCGTGCACCCGCGCCGGCCGTTTTTGAATGGCCAGCGCGGGCGCGCTCACCTTGTCCGTCGACGGACCTCGCTTGTCCGTCGGCGGTGATTGGTGGAGCGAGTCACGTGGGAGCGGGGTGGTCAGGTGAGTTTTTGGGGCTTTCTGGGGGGTTTCACACAGTGGGGTGCCCCGCGGAGTGGACCAACACCCAGGATAGTGAAAATCCTGGATGTTGGTCCACTTTAAACTTGAAAACCAGACTTTTTTTTACAAAAGGCAAAAGGTTAGTAGGCAGGTACTCTTAAAAGATAGGTGGTAGCACTGACAATGGCCCCCAGTGAAAGGCAATGGGTGCTTTAAACTTTAAAACCAGACTTTTTTATACAAAAGGCAAAAGATAAGTAGGCAGGTACTCTTAAAAGACACGTGCTAGTATTTGGGATGCCCCCCCCGGCGAAAGGCAAAGTTTGCTTAAAAAGTGACTTTGTTTACAAAATGCAACCAGTTAGCAGACAGGTACTCTTGAAATATTTATGCTAGTGTTTGGGATGCCCCCTCTTCAAATACATAGGCTGGCTGCTTTAACATTGGAAAAGTGACTTTCTTTACAAAATGCAACCAGTTAGTGGACAGGTACTCTTGAAATATTTATGCTAGTATTTGGGATGCCCCCTCTTCAAATACATAGGCTGGCTGCTTTGACATTGGAAAAGTGACTTTGTTTATAAAATACAACCAGTTAGTAGACAGGTACTCTTGAAATATTTATGCTAGTATTTGGGATGCCCCCCGGCGAAAGGCAAAGTTTGCTTAAGAAGTGACTTTGTTTACAAAATGCAACCAGTTATCAGACAGGTACTCTTGAAATATTTATGCTAATATTTGGGATGCCCCCTCTTCAAATACACAGGTTGGCTGCTTTGATAGTGGAAAAGTGACTTTGTTTACAAAATGCAACCAGTTAGTAGACAGGTACTCTTGAAATATTTATGCTAATATTTGGGATGCCCCCTCTTCAAATACATAGGTTGGCTGCTTTTATAGTGGAAAAAAATGCAACCAGTTAGTAGACAGGTAGTCTTGAAATATTAATGCTAGCACGCTTTTAAAGATTGACACCAGGAAAAGGAAAAGCTAAATAGGCAGGAGTGTTATTAACACTAAATATGCTTGAAAGCTAATGCAAACACTTTAAACTGTCCCTGTCTTTCTCTGTCACTGTCACAGGCTCTCTCCTTCTCTATCTGTCCCTCGCTTCTTCTGTTCTTTGTTCTATCTATCTCTCCCTCGCTGTATCTATCTATCTATCTATCTGTCTGTCTGTCTGTCTGTCTGTCTGTCTGTCTGTCTGTCCCTCGCTCTCTCCCTGCCTGATCTGCTCTGGCCGCAATAAAGTGTCAGAATGAGCTTCCACAAAATGGCCGCCGCTTATAAAGGTCTTTGACATAATCCGTAAGCCTGTCTGCTGATAGGTAGCATGTGACGCCTACCCAGCATTCCTTGCCCCATGGGACATGTCCTGACATGTGGATCCACCATTTTAGATGGGCTGAATAGCAGTAAATGGAGTTTTAAGGAAGTGATTTGAGCGATCGAATCGCGGCGATATTCGGAATCGTAACGAATCGAATATTTCATGAAATTCGTAACGAATTCGGGTTCGTCAGAATCGATTCGCTCATCTCTAATGGCCCCCATCATGGCTCGTACAGTAAACTTTTTTTCTTTTAACTCAATTAGATGCAGCTAGACAACTAAAGACTAAATGTGATGGGGCGAGCATAAAATAGGGCCCTTTCACAGCTCGCACAGTAAAATGTTTTCTGTCTTTTGACTCAGATAGAAGCAGGTAGACAACTAGAGACTGAAACAGCAGACAAACTGTACTTCTTTTCTCTAAATGATGCCAAGTGAATAGAAATATGATAAATAAGGTGGGGGAGCAACAATGTCTCTGACCTTCTGGGCCCTGGTGCACCCCCTTAAGTTACATTCCTGGTTTTGTATTCACTTGGTTGCTCAACAAGGAGTGGGGGGGGGGTAATGTTAATGAAATAAATACATAGATATATTGTGTGTTTTGAATTGATTGCGGTAAAGTGATTAGCTTGACCTCCAAATCTTTGCAGTTCCTTTACTGCCAGGCCCAGCGTGTTCCCCAGCTGGCTGTGGTGCATGCTCTTGCGCCTGTCATGAGAGGAAAGGCCCTCTCATTAATTGGCAGCAGTGGGACCACCATTTATTTAATACTCTTATATAAAGTGGACACCATCCAAGCAACTCAAGTAGCATACAGTTTTTTAGTTTACATGAGCCATGCTCCCTCCCTCCTCCCCAAATTAAATTTCTGGGTGGGCCACTGATTAAATATTTTAGGTAAATAATGATTGAAAAATATTCAATATAGTCTATTACAAAACAAGAGATTGTAAATCATTACGCCTGATTATAGTTGTAAGTAAGAAGTGAAATTCTTTTAATTAATCAACGCATGAAATATTCATTTAATACATTATTCAATAGATGGATTACAAGAAAAGTAGCAAGGCAGATTCATGTAATAAGGGCTACAGTATGTTGAGCTATTAGCAATAAATTAATTACCTGGGATAATTACCGGCTCATGGAGCATCAGGCAGGCGTCAAACAGGAAGTGTCTTCTGGCTGTGCTGCTCTGCATTCTGGGATTGCTGATCTTTTCCTGACCCCAGCTCTGCTCTGTCTGAGCAAAGCACAGCTATAACCCCGCCCCCTGTACTTTATCCCACTCTCCTCTCCTCCGTAAGTATGATGCCTCTAAGTCAAGATGGCGGCGCCCGTATCCTAAAGTCCTGAACAGAGTTGCAGCCCAGTGGGGGAAAGAATAATAAGTAAGTGACTAAAAACTTAAAATATATTAACTTTAGATGCTGGGGAATCATTTTTTAAGGGTTTTGGCTTTTCAATAACTCATGATGAAGGTCCGGTTTAATATCTCTGCCATTTCTTCTTCAATTTAAAAACAGAAAACAGTTCAGGGCAGTGCCAAATGTAGCCCGACGCAATGGTGTAACAATTACCTTTGCTGGCATTTGCACTGTAAAGGGACATTCTAGGCAAAGGGTTAAATCAGCCTGATTTCTGCCCCCATTACTGGCTGTCAGGGGCAGCATTTTACATTCACCAGCACTTTGCATTCCCTGATAAACACTATAGAACTTGCTCTTTACAAACAAAAGGTACTTATCTGTTTGTCCCCTGCCGCTGATCATAGCTAGTCCGAGCCTGGGCCTTCCAGGGTCTGAATATGGGTCTGGGATCAATGGTGTGCCTGGCTTGCGACTCACCATAAGTCACAAACATGCTACCACATCCTCTCTATTCATTGCAATGGAGGTAGTGTGCCGAGGGCTGACACGGTATGGAAGCAGTGCAGGCTAGTGGCAATGCGGGAAGCAAGGCCTGTGGTGTGGGCTTGGATCCAACGATCAGGTATGGTAATCAGGAGAAAGGAGGGACAGTCAGCTGAACCATTGGAGCTGCAGAAGTCATGGCAGCTAGTTTTATCATGAGAAAGCTCATGCGGTAATGCTTTAATTTCTCACTCAAATTGGGCTGCTTGGCTGTCAACCCTGATGTTGGACACATGTCGACATTTTAATTATATAGGGGTCGATTCAGAGCCAGGTGAGAATTCTAACTCCCTTCTTAGGAGAGAAAACGGCATTAACTTTCATTGTCTAGCGGGTGTAAATTCTCACCTGGCTCTGAATCTGCCCCAAGGTAGACAATAAAAGTCAGTGGCAGTTTTTTTCTCCTAAAAAGGGTCGATAATTCTCACCTGGCTCTGAATCGACCAAATTGTCTACAAAGATTTGGGTAAAAATGTTGTCTTCTTTGTATGTTTTTGTCCCTTTTCCTGCTGATGATAATCTTTGTCCTAAAAAAGGAGCCTCTTTAATATGCAGCAGTAGGGCAGTCCTGCTGTGTATCACCGCGGCTAAAAGAAAGAACAGGGCTGCCCGAATACCCAGCTTTTCTGGGTTGCGCATTCCACGTGACCTCAAGCAGCCTCATACATGACAGCCCCGGAGAAGGTAAGTAGTAAAGCACAGTGCTGGAGCCTGCACTCCAGCCCCCAGCATGCTCCCCCCTCCCGCACATTGCCTTCGAACAGATTAGACTATTAAAATCCCAATTTTTACTCTTCTATCGGACATTATTTTCTATCTAGCTGTGGGCCCTTGGTGAGTGGGTAAAAATCATAAAACCAAAAGTGTCTCATTTGTTTGTCTTTCTTCTCTCACTGCTTTCACCTACACCAGTTTAAAGTGGACCAAAACCCAGGATTTTGACTATCCTGGGTTTTGGTCCTTCTCCCTGGGGCACCCCAATCGGAGATGCCCTGCTATGTGAAACCCCCCAGATCTCCCACATCAACTCACCACGGTCCTACGGCGCATGTGCGACCACTCGTCCAATCAGCACGCTCGGAGCCGCTAAGCTATGAACGTCTAAACCGACGTCTTAGCACAGCGGCTCAGAGCGCACTGGTGGCCGCATCACACGCTTCCCTTTAACAGGGAAGCGTGCCCGCGCCGGCCGTTCACAAATGGATAGCGGGGATGCGGCCGCGGCCCACGCATGTGTCGTTGGATCGGGACGTATGGTAAGTGTAGCAGATGACTTGGGGGGTTTCAGACAGCGGGGCATCCTGATTTTGGATGCCCTGGGGTGGAGGGAATGGATCAGCCTCGGTTTCATTCCACTTTTAGCTAGAGAAACTTTCTATATTTTATATAGTATTACATAGACATTGCACAAACCCCAAATAAATAATAGGGAATGTTTACAGCACATTCAGGATTCTTCCCTATGAAAATCCTTACAGAATGTGCACTTTCACAGCGTGGGGCAGCAGAGATTGTGGTGTTCTCTGGGTCCGTCTCAAGTGGTAGCAGCTGCATCACCTTCCGTGCATCTGTATACTTCCATGTCAGCTGGCTCCACTGCACAGGCGCAGGTTCCGCGGCGTACTACACAGGCTTGGGCCCCTCTGCGTACTGCGCACGGACAAGGTGTACAAGGTGACACTGTGCAGCTGCAAATGCTGAGCGCACTGCACAGGTGGCAGTAGCAGGTATTGTACAATCAGAGGATCCTGGGGCCTTTAAGGATCAGCACCAGGAGATTCCTGTGTTTCATCTTGCTGAGCCTGTGGCCTGTGTGTATCTGTGAATAGTATTACATTGAACTACATGATCTCAACCTGGCCTCCTCATGCCTAAAACTCTTGACTGCTGTCTCAATCAAGTACTAGATGTGCAGGTGTTTCTTTGATTTGGCGAACACCAATAGATATTCCGCATGTGAAGAGAGGGAATGTGTTTAAACAGTTTTTTTGTAACCACGATGAATCAACACTAATATTTGAGTCTTAGAAGCTTGGTTGTGGTTTTAAGGGAGTGTTAAAGAGCGCTGGAATGTGTGCCGGTAGCTGCTGCCTTATAGTAAGGGGTCACTCCTTAGGAAAGTATACAGTAAGTGGGTAAATTCCTGCCCTGGGACTTAGCTTTTGTTGTGCGGTGGTCCCTGGGTAGAAAATGTGTTAAGGCGCGCTTTAGAATGTTTCAGAGGATATGTTTGTCCGATTAGAATGTATGTGTTCTAATCGGGGCATAAACTGTTATATGTGCTGTGTTTCATTCAGCATCTGGTTGATATATAGCCTTGTATGAGGTAGACACTTATTGTAAGTATGAATATCTTTCTTATTATGATCAGTTTGAGACAAGATAAATACATATATGTTAGGGCACTCACCACCACGGCCCGGGGGTTTGTAACCCACCCAGGGCCTCTGAGGTTCTGCCGCTCCTTGGTTATGGTGGTTGGTTTTGGTTTTGACTGTTCAGTAAGCAAACTATAAGATCGTAAGAAAGGCTTTTACTCTAAAACATAAACCGCCCCTCCCACCACCCTCATCTTTGCTAAACTTTTTCAGCACGCAACACTGAAAGCAGCGTCTTGTAGATGCTGCAGAACCAGCATCCAAACACTGCAGCAGCTGGAATACTAGAAGATGTATGCAGAAATAAAAGATAGATGCCATGGTTGCATAAGGGAAGCAAGGCCTTTTCTTTTGAAAAAAAAACATGGCCAGTCACTACACTCCTCCTCTTCCTCACCCTTGATTTTATAAACAACAACACTGTTGCCCTGCACAGTGGCCAGTTATGTTATCTCCAGCATTAGTTATATTGTAAGTTACACTCATATCAGAAACTACAAATTTTAGTCACAGTGGCTCAAAATGATCAAGACTAATGCTAAAATGTATACAGTTGTCAGGGCAACCAATAAGGATTCTGGTTTTCATATATATAAATAGATTGTTTTTGTGCTACAACTGTGAAGCTTAAGGGTAGCAGCAACAAGGGTGTGTCCTACTTCTTCTCCTCCCACTGGACATCCATCAGGGAGAGCCTGGGAAGCGAATGTATGCACCCAGTCATTAAATACTCACCTGACAAAGATGATGGTGATACAGTCAGTGACCTACTATTTGGCTGATTCACAGGTTGAATAAGTGTATGCCGCCCAGATGGAGAATACTAAGCATCAGGTACAAATCCAGAAAGGGTGTCTATATATTTTATGCTTATATTATCAGTAAAGTTGCATCTCTCTGGGGTTGGGATATGTGAAGAAGGCTTATTCAGTACAGTACAGAATGGAAACCGACCTAATCATACTCTATCCAATAGTTTTAGTCAATAACAGCCCTAAATATATACCTCACACTAAAAGGGTCATTCATTTAAATATGCCAACTATCTGTCTAATGTGGAAGAGCTTGCCCCCTCAATTGGCTTGTAGTTACTAAAGTGTGGTAAGCTATCTATGGCAACACACCAGGGGCATAGCTGGGGGTGCATGCAGAGCACGTGCCCCAGCTGCAGCAGGTTAGGGGGCGCCAAAAGTGGGTCTGAGCACAGGTGGCAGTGCTGGGGCGAGTCCTCAGAGATCAAGCAGGAGCAGCTGGTGTGAAACACATAGCGGGATGCTGTCTATCTCTCTTCCTCAGTGAAAGAAGGGGAAGAAGTGGGGAGCTGAGTTGGAGTCCCAGAGTCAAGTTCCCACTCACTTTTGTGCTGTGTCCACTCTTAGCTTTTGGTAGCTTAGGAGTTAATTGTAGGTGCAGCTCCAGTGGCAGAATGACAAGCATCCAGGTGCAGGAAATTTTAGGTGTTGCAGGTCAGATAATGTTTATTGTGTAATGGGGGGTGAGAGAGGGCTGCTAAGCCACCTCTCTGGAAGCAGCCAGTCTGCTTATATGGTGTTTGGTGAGGGGGGGCAGGGCTGGGTGGCAGGAGAGCTCCATGATGGCTATGCTGTGTGTGGACTTAAAAGCAGGTTCCCTGCAGTTCCCCCTCCCAGGCTCAGCATGCAGCATCAGCAGCTCTGGATGTGTGATAAAAATCTCCAAGGCAGAGCTCCTTCTAAATGAAATCTTCCTCTCTGCAGCACAAGAAATTGAAGCTCAGCCCCAGCCAGCAACATCAGTGTAAGAGCAGCTATTCCAATCTGCTCTGAATGTGCACTGGGCAGCACACTGCAAAACGTATCAGGTTTTAATACTCCGTGATTGTCCTAGATTGTCCTCTGTCATGCCTGGCTGCGGAAGGGACAAGATGATTCATTTTTCCCCATACTCCAAAAATAGACACTGACGTGAAAGGGGAGGAGCACCATTTTGAATTTTTGTCCTGGGTGCCAGACAACCTAGCTATGCTTCTGCAACACACAGTTAACTGAAAAAAATGATATAAAAATATAATGTTATTTTTAAATCCTGCACATCTAAATAGATTTAGGTAAAAAAAAAAAACATATTGCCATTCAATATTAATGGAATAAAGATACGGGTGACAAATGGGAGTTCTTTAAATCAATTGTTTTAATCGAGTACCAACGCTGCAAAATGTATTCCTATGGGTAACAAATACAAGCGGCTATAAGTGGCTGATACTTGCGGTTCAAGGGGCAATAAAGAAAAAGAAAAGGGCATTTAAACATTACAAGGCTGAGCTCTCAGCTGTAACTTTTGAAAAGTATAAATTAGTAAATAAAGCATGTAGGAAAGAAATAAGGTTGGTGAAAGTACGAAATTAAAGAGATGTGGCCAAAGAAAGCAAAACAAACCCTAAACTTTTCTTTTAAATATATTAAACTAAACTAAATCAGAACAGGTAGGTGCCCTGATTGATGATAATGGGGAAATGGTCACTGGGGATGAAGATAAGGCAGAGCTGTTAAATGGATTCTTTAGCTCTCTGTACACAAGAGAGGCACAAGCATAATGCTGCAGGACCAGGTGGACTTCACCCAAGACTTCTTAAAGAACTCAGCTCAGTTATCTAATCACCCCTGTTCTTGATCTTTAAAGACTCACTTACAACTGGTAAAGTGCCAAGAGATTGTCGCAAGGCAAATGTAGTGGCCATTTTTAAAATGGGCTCTAGATCTTCTTCGGGCAATTACAGACCCGTAAGTGTTAGGCACTTACCTCGTCGCCGTCCCTGGTCCCGCGGCGCGCCGTCGGGTGGCCCACGGCTGCCTGCTGCCCGACGGTCCCCGGGTGTGCCGGCTCCTCGGCGCTGTCATGGGGACCGGGGGTCGGCGGCGCTGGGCGGTGCGGGTGGCCGCGCCGCAGCCCGCTCTGCACGGCTGGGCGGCCCTGCCGGGCTCCCTGTCAGTGTGGCGCTTCCTCCTCCTGGCGGGGGCGCGCCCGATCTTCAACGTGCTCGCGCGCGAGCACGTCCTGTTTATGCCTCCCGGTGGCGCTTCCCCCAGCGCGCCTGCCGGGGGCAAGTTTAAACTAACCTATCCCTGGCTTGATCCTGGGAGCGGACCCAGGGACTGGTCGGCCTGTCTGGCCTGGGCCATCCAGTTCCTGGGACCGCTCCCGTTTTTGTACTGTTGCACCAATCACTATCCTTCCCTCCAAGTGCCCCCTTCCTTAGTGGCCAGTATTCCCTATAAATTATGACTCCTTCATTATCCCAGTGCCCGTTATAGCCTCTGGGTTCTGGGAGCGTTACAGATTGTCTTTTCTCCATATTATTCGGCTTTGAACTTTGACCACTCTCGCTTGCTGCCTGCCCTGACCTTTTGCCTGCCTGACCACGATTTCGCCTGACCCCTCTGATACCTCGCCCCGTGACCTTCTGGATTTGACCTCGGCTAGTTTGACTTCTCTTTGCTACCTCCATTGGATACCTCGCTCCGTGACCACCCGGCTTTGACCTCGGCTTGTTAATCGGACTTCCGCCTTCCGGCATCCTCACTTGGGACTCCCTGCCGTTCATCAGTCTCCATCTTAAGCTGGTAATCTTTGCGCCCTATAAGTCCTGGGGGTAACCGAGTCAGGAGAGGCATAATCCACGTCTCCTGTGAGCGGGGACTTGTCTATAGGCAGAAGAGGCGGTGGAGATTGGGGATTATCAGCTCAAGACAGACAGGTGTCCGGTACAGTCCTTACAGTATAACGGGCCAGAAAAATGGACCAAATCCTGGAACAGGTGCAAGCCTTAACGGCGGCTGTAGAGCACCTGGCTCACCGGGTTGCGGCCCAGGAGAACCGTCCAGCTCCTATCACCACCAGTCCTCAGGGGACTTCGGCCGCAGCCTCTGTGGAACCCAAAATTCCACTCCCAGAAAAATTTCATGGCGACAGAGCAAGGTTTGCCAATTTTCGGGACTCTTGCAAACTATATTTTCAGCTTCGTCCTGTTTCATCGGGGTCACAGGAGCAGCGAGTGGGGCTGATTATCTCCCTCCTCCAAGGTGATCCACAATCCTGGGCTTTCAGTCTACCATCCCAGGATCCTGCTCGTCTCTCAGTGGACAATTTCTTTTCCGCGATGGAGATTCTGTATGACGATCCTGACAAAGGAGCAACGGCAGACGCTAAGCTACATACCCTACGTCAGGGACACCGTCCAGCCGAAGATTACTGCTCAGAATTCCGGCGCTGGGCAGTGGACTCGAGCTGGAACAATCCTGCCCTCTGCGGCCAATTCCGGCTTGGATTGGCCGATTCTATTAAAGATACCTTGGTGAATTACCCGGAACCCCAGACTCTGGACGAGTTAATGCAGCTTGCCATCCGCATAGACCGTCGTCTTCGGGAAAGACGCCTAGAGAAAGGGTCACATCCCGATTCAGTTTTGAGAGCTGAGGCCCCAGTGGTGCAATCATCCGAAGAACCCATGCAACTGGGCGCCACAAAACTCACCGAAGTTGAAAGACGTCGGCGCCTGTCAGAGGGTCTGTGTCTGTACTGTGGCGGAACTGGTCACATGGTCAGACTATGGCCTAAGAAGCCGTCGGGAAACTTCAGAGCCTAGGGGGTTTCGAGGGGGCCCTCCTAGGCTGTAAGGTATCACCTCGTGTATCGTCTCCGGTTCTAATCGCGGTTCAGCTTAAAGTTGATCTAAAATATTTGAATTTGAAGGCCCTCTTAGACTCCGGGGCAGCAGGGAACTTCCTTGACTCTGAGTTAGCTCAGAGTTTAGGAATTACGCTCCAGTCCTTGCCTACACCCATCCGAGTCTCCGCCATTGATGGCACGCCTGTTGCAGGGGGACTCGTGCAGTTTAAAACCCTACCTATACCATTTAAAGTGGGAGCCAATCATTCTGAAATTATCAGCTTTCTTGTCCTGAGTATGCCTAACACCCCCTTAATTCTGGGATTGCCTTGGCTACAGAAGCACAATCCCCAAATTGACTGGGTGTCGGGGCAAATTGTGAAGTGGGGGCACCAATGCTTTCAGACCTGTTTGGAACTTCCGGTTCGAGTCACGCAATTATCTCCAACTAAGGTTCCCACTCCATACCTGGAGTTCGCTGACGTCTTCTCTGAAAAGGCGGCAGACAAACTTCCCTCCCATAGACCTTGGGATTGCCCCATTGAGCTCCTTCCTGGTACCATGCCTCCTAGGGGGAGAATTTTCAATTTAACCCGAGCTGAAAATCATGCTATGCGGGAGTATATTGCAGAAAATTTGGAGAAGGGGTTTATTCGGGCATCTTCTTCCCCGGCAGGAGCAGGATTTTTTTTTGTTGAGAAGAAGGATGGGGGGCTCCGTCCGTGTATTGACTATCGGGGTTTAAACAATATTACTATTAAAAACAAGTATCCCCTGCCCCTTATCGAGGGGCTGTTTACGCAGGTGGCTGGGGCACAGGTCTTTTCCAAACTGGATCTCCGGGGCGCCTATAACCTCATCAGAATTAGGCAGGGTGATGAGTGGAAAACGGCCTTCAATACCCTCGAAGGGCATTATGAGTACTTAGTAATGCCGTTTGGATTATGTAATGCCCCCGCAGTTTTTCAAAGTTTTGTGAATGAGATATTTAGAGACTACCTTGGCCGTTTCGTAGTTGTCTATTTAGATGACATTTTGATTTTCTCTTCATCTCTTGACGAACATCGCAAGCATGTGCGCATGGTCTTACAAAAACTCTGAGAAAATTGTCTATATGCTAAGTTAAAAAAGTGCCAGTTTGAAGTCTCGGAAGTTCCTTTTCTAGGTTACATTATTTCTAATACTGGTCTTTCCATGGATCAATCCAAAGTGAAAGCAGTATTAGAATGGGAGCAGCCCAGGGATCTGAAAGGCCTGCAAAGATTTCTGGGCTTCGCCAATTTTTATAGGAGGTTCATTAAAAATTTTTCTTCTTTAGTGGCCCCTTTGACGAATCTTACCAAGAAAGGGGGTATCCTTCGGTTTGTCCGGTTCAGGCTGTCCAGGCTTTTGAGAAATTGAAGGGAGTCTTTAGTTCTGCCCCAGTGTTAGTACATCCGGACTGTCAATTGCCATTTTTTGTAGAGGTGGATGCCTCCGAGATTGCTGTGGGGGCAGTTCTATCTCAATATCGTGGGTCCCCTGAACGCCTTCATCCTTGTGCCTTTTTTTCTAAAAAATTATCGGCGGCTGAAAGAAATTATGACATCGGTAACCGAGAATTGTTGGCTATCAAGTTGGCCTTTCAGGAATGGAGGCACTGGCTGGAGGGGGCTCAGTACCCAGTTACTGTCTTTACGGACCATAAAAACTTAGAGTACATCCAATCCGCGAAAAGACTAAGTCCTAGACAGGCTCGCTGGTCCTTGTTCTTCTCTCGGTTCAACTTCTCCATAACCTATAAACCGGGGTCCAAAAACGTAAAAGCTGATGCCTTGTCTCGGAGTTTCTCCTCTTCTAATTCACCCGAAAGGGTAGATGTTCCCATTTTGCCCCACTCTCTGGTGGTAGCCGCCATCCAACCTCAACTCCCTGATCTAACTCAATTCCAGGCCGAGGCTCCACCAGAAAAGCCTGAGTCGGTCCAGTTTGTGCCCCCTCTTTATCGTACTGCCTTTCTGTCTCATTTTCATGACACTAAAACAGCGGGTCATCCGGGGGTCAAAAAGACTATCGCCTTATTGTCCCGCCAAGTCTGGTGGCCATCCATTAGGAAAGATGCACAAAGATTTGTCCTAGCCTGTAAGGTGTGTGCTCGGAGTAAGTCTTTAAGACAGTCCCCTGAAGGCCCTCTACTACCACTGCCCATTCCTGCCCGTCCTTGGACCCATTTGGCCATGGATTTCATTACGGATCTTCCTCCTTCCCAGGGATATACCGTGATTTGGGTAGTAGTGGACCGCTTTAGCAAAATGGCTCACTTCATCCCTTTAAAAAAGTTTCCCACAGCTCAAATCTTAGCTCAACTCTTTATCACTCACATTTTTAGAATCCACGGCATTCCGGAAGATGTTGTCTCAGATAGGGGGGTCCAATTTGTCTCCCGGTTTTGGAGGGCTTTCTGTACTAAGTTGGGCTTCACCGTCTCTCTTTCCTCTGCATTCCACCCTCAGTCCAATGGGCAAACCGAAAGAACAAACCAGTCTTTAGAACAGTACTTGCGTTGCTTCAACGGATTGGGCGTTCTTCCTTCCGTTTGCTGAATTCGCACTGAACAACGCTTCACATTCTTCCACTGGGGTTTCTCCCTTCCATTGTGTTTATGGGAAAGATCTGAAGTTTTCAGCCCTATCGGACCAACCCTCTAGGGTTCCTTCCTTGGACGATTGGGTTTCCGAATGGCCGGGGTTATGGAATAAGATCCAGCAACATCTGACCAAGGCTGTCCTTCAACAGAAAAAATGTTCAGATCGTAAACGTTCTTCTAATTCTGGTTATTGTGTGGGGGACTGGGTTTGGCTTTCAACTAAGAATTTGGCCTTACGCCAACCCTCCGCTAAGTTAGGCCCTAAATTTATCGGCCCCTTCCCCATAATACAGAAAATTAATCAGGTTACGTATCGGTTAGACCTCCCTTCCTCCATGAAAATCTGTAACTCCTTTCATGTGTCACTTCTTAAACCTGCAAGAAACCATGAACCTAATAGTCCTCCTAGTCCTGTGTTAGTTGGTGGGCATCAGGAGTTTGAGATTGCCCGGGTCCTAGATTCCCGCTTTTTTCGAAACTCTCTTCAATATTTAATTGACTGGAAGGGTTACGGCCCGGAAGAAAGATCTTGGGTTCCGGCCAGAGAGGTTCATGCGCAGAGTTTGGTAAAGAGATTCCACAGGGAGAATCCTCTGAAGCCCAGCTTGGAGGGTCCAGTGGCCCCTCCTCGGGGGGGGGTAATGTTAGGCACTTACCTCGTCGCCGTCCCTGGTCCCGCGGCGCGCCGTCGGGTGGCCCACGGCTGCCTGCTGCCCGACGGTCCCCGGGTGTGCCGGCTCCTCGGCGCTGTCGTGGGGACCGGGGGTCGGCGGCGCTGGGCGGTGCGGGTGGCCGCGCCGCAGCCCGCTCTGCGCGGCTGGGCGGCCCCGCCGGGCTCCCTGTCAGTGTGGCGCTTCCTCCTCCTGGCGGGGGCGCGCCCGATCTTCAACGTGCTCGCGCGTGCGCGCGAGCACGTCCTGTCTATGCCTCCCGGCGGCGCTTCCCCCAGCGCGCCTGCCGGGGGCAAGTTTAAACTAACCTATCCCTGGCTTGATCCTGGGAGCGGACCCAGGGACTGGTCGGCCTGTCTGGCCTGGGCCGTCCAGTTCCTGGGACCGCTCCCGTTTTTGTACTGTTGCACCAATCACTATCCTTCCCTTTAAGTGCCCCCTTCCTTAGTGGCCAGTATTCCCTATAAATTATGACTCCTTCATTATCCCAGTGCCCGTTATAGCCTCTGGGTTCTGGGAGCGTTACAGATTGTCTTTTCTCCATATTATTCGGCTTTGAACTTTGACCACTCTCGCTTGCTGCCTGCCCTGACCTTTTGCCTGCCTGACCACGATTTCACCTGACCCCTCTGATACCTCGCCCCGTGACCTTCTGGATTTGACCTCGGCTAGTTTGACTTCTCTTTGCTACCTCCATTGGATACCTCGCTCCGTGACCACCCGGCTTTGACCTCGGCTTGTTAATCGGACTTCCGCCTTCCGGCATCCTCACTTGGGACTCCCTGCCGTTCATCAGTCTCCATCTTAAGCTGGTAATCTTTGCGCCCTATAAGTCCTGGGGGTAACCGAGTCAGGAGAGGCATCAGGAGAGGCATAATCCGCGTCTCCTGCGAGCGGGGACTTGTCTATAGGCAGAAGAGGCGGTGGAGATTGGGGATTATCAGCTCAAGACAGACAGGTGTCCGGTACAGTCCTTACAGTAAGTTTAACATCCATTGTGGGGAAATTGCTTGAGAGGCTTTTAAGGGACTATATACACGAATATGTAACTATCCATAATACTATAAGTGACAACCAACACAGTTTTACTAAGGACAGAAGTTGCCAGACTAACCTGATTGGCTTCTATGAGGAGGTGAGTAGAAGCCTGGACAGAGGGGCGGCTGTAGATATAGTTTTTCTGGATTTTTGCTAAAGCATTTGACACTGTCCCCCATAAACGCTTATTGGGGAAATTGAGGTCTTCAGGATTAGAAAACACAGTTTGGAACTGGATTGAAAACTGGCTAAAGGATCGTGTGCAGAGAGTTGTGGTTAATGATCCCTACTCTGAATGGTTACCGGTTGTAAGTGGTGTACCCCAGAGTTCAGTCCTGGATCCACTTTTATTCAGCTTGTTTCTAAACGACATAGAAGATGGAATTAAAAATCATGCACTTGGGGTCTAACAACCTGAAGGACGCATATACTTGTTGAGAAGGATCTGGGGGTACTGGTAGATCACAGGCTAAATAACACCATGCAATGTCAAGCAGCTTCTTCCAAGGCCACCAAGATATTACTATGTATTAAAAGAGACATTGAATCATGGGATAGGGTGCAGATGAGAGCCACTAAACTAATAAGAGGAATGAAAGATCTTAGTTATGAGTAAGATTATGAGAATTAAATCTGTTTAGTCTTGAGAGGAGACGACTGAGAGGGACATTATTAACTTGTATAAATATATAAATGGCCAGTACAAAAAATATGGGGGAACACTATTTCAGGTAAAATCCTCTCTAAAAACAAGGGGGCACTTCCTTCTACTGTAAAAAAAGAAATTAAGTTTCCGGAGGCAACAATCATTCTTTACCATAAGAACTATAAATCTGTGGAACAGCCTCCCACAGAAGCTTACAAACATAACTGTATTATCAGATCAATTCATGGCTGTGTAGTGTAATAAACAGACATTAGGAACATATATACAATGATTCTTATCATAGTTTCCATCTCTTTTGTGTATTTACAGTTTATCACACATTTTTCTACTGCCTACCAGCTATGCTAGGTAAAAGTTGAGAAACTCTAATGCAGGGCCTGCTGATGGCTTGAGGAAGTAGGTTAGGTTAGTAAAAGGTGATTATGTACAAGGCATAGAGTTGCAAGGAAGAGTTTAAGTCTGCTTTGTGTTAGTTAGTTAGTTGACATACTATTTGTCTCATTGGATACATATATGCATATTGTCATGAATGACTTGCCTTCCCTTCAGCCCGTGGTGTCCTTAGGCAACTTGCCAGGGTTTCTCCTGCCCAGCAGCTGCTTCCGCCTCAGGTGCCAGCTCCAGTGGCGCCGAGCGCGCCCTCCTTCCTCGTCCACTGTCATTTGACTCATGCTTGTGCGCGAGTACAGTCAGCTTGTGTCCTCCAGTAGCGCTGCACACAGCGTGGCCGATGGAGGCTGTTTAAAAGAGCTAAACCTAGGAGGTCCAGTTCTGGGCAGTATGCCTTTAAAGTTCAGCTGGGGCAATCAGCCCAGAGCTCTCTAAGTACACCAATCAAACCACAGATCCGAAGTGCACCAATCAGCACACAGATCCAAAGTGCACCAATCACAGTCACTACCTCCCTGTCCAATCCAGTCGGGTTCAGTCCTATAAAGGGATTACCACTTCAGTGTGTCAGTGCCTGTGATAGCGTTTAGCTGGCTTGTGATTTCTCCTGTGATTTCCTGTGAATATCGTTATTGACCATCTGCTTGAATCTCAACCACGTCTCCATCTCCCCCCTTTGTACTGCGCAGCTCTCTGACCTCCCGGTGTGACCCTTGACTTGCTGCCTTCACCCCCTGCAAGCTCACATCCTTTGTGCTATTAAGTCCTGGGGGCAACCGTGTCCGGCGAGGCGTATAAAGCGTCCTGGCAAAAGGGGGCTTGACTAAAGGTAAAGCTAGCAGCGGAGATTGGGGGTTGTGGGCTTACCTTGAAGGTGGGTGTCCCATGGGGCCTGACACATGTATTATTCAAAACAGTTACACAGTTAACTTAAACCTCACTTGACCATTAATGTTTTTGACAATAGTTATTAGAGCCTGTGCCCCCCCCCCCCCCCCCACTGCGGAGATAACGTTTCTGCCCACTAGAAAACCATTTTTACGGTGAGGACAGCAAACCCCAATCCTAAACCTTTACTTTCCATCCTGGTGCCACCAATGACTTTGCTGTAACCAGAGCTTCCTGCTCCACTAACACTTGTTTGTTGCAGGTAAATCTACCCAATGGGCAATACAAAAAATAGCCTCTGTCCATTGTAAAACCATGCTCCTCTGTCTGCACCCCATGTCTCCCTCTTAGCTTCATCCATCTGTACTCCTGCAATTGTATAGCCCCAGCCTGTGGGGAAGGGTGCACAACTACCCCAGCCACAGTATCATCCCCTATAATGCTTAAGCTTTAGTACCATCATCTTAAGAGGGACCATATCTGCCTCGGCTGATGAACACTTGGGAAGCTGGAAAAACATTTGGCAACTAAAATCCTAGTTTTATTTTTTGTCCCCAACCACCTCTGACTCCAGATATGGTAAGAAGCTAGTGAAGAAGGAAAAATGATTGAAGAATGAAGAACAAAAACCTTAATTTAAAAATGCTATATAAGTTTATTAATTGAAAAAAACAATGTGTTTATTAAATAATGCAAAAGCCAAAATATACATTTGAAAGAACTATAGGTTTTGATAATTGTGAATTACATATTTTTTAGGTTTTTTTTTATTTGTTTGTCATACACTTCTGAAATAATCGTATATTCAAATATGCATTGCACTATAACAATAACTAGGTAAACCTCAATAAGTTATATGACCAATGCTTGTATATACGATAAAGTATAAGAAAATGTCAGAACAATATAGAAAAAGACATTGTGCAATAGCTGTCATGCTTAGGTTAATAAATAATTGCAATTGCCTTTTTCTAAAAGTCCTGAATCCATTTAGATTTAGTATTTTCAGTGTCACTGTGGTCCAGCTTCAGGGTAGGGACTAATGTAGTATGGAGCAGCACAACATGATACTAGCATTTTGCAGGTTTTTTTTCTTAACAGCTCAAGTTGAGTCAAAATCCCACCCATCCCAAGTTCAATTTTGTTTCTGCTGAATTGTCAGGGAGGGTGACTGCTCGTGGAGTGTGATCTTAGAGCAGCTACCTAAAGTGATTGTCTAGTGCTGGATAACTAAAATGGTACTGAGTATAATTCCAATCCAAAGTAAAAACTGGACACTGCAAGTTGCCAAAGCAATACCTTCAACCCTGTTGGGATTTGCCTGGTTAAAACTGTTTTCTTATTTAAGTTGTTCTGGTTCAGTTGCTGGTACAATCATTCCAGATGACATACATTAGATTCCAGTTAGAGCAAACCTATACCCAAGTCTGCCTACACCATTTCCTACCCCTGAGCATCCTTTATAACTTTAAGCTATATGACCCACCTGAAGGGTCTGCCTTAGGTAATAGGCATCAGCTACAAGATTTCAGGATGGAACCCTAAGCAAGAACATTTATTTACACCCCGACAACGTGGAGGTAGAGAGATGGTATGAGAGAGGGAAAGAATGATAATGTAAAAGAGAGAGAGATGAAGGGAAAGAGGCTGAGGGAACACTGGCAAAAGAAGGAGATTGAGACAATACAATACAAATAGGGAGAAGCAGGAACTGTATAAACGAGAATGAAAAAAAGATGGTGGAAATGGGAAAGAGAGAGACAGAAGGAGGGAATAGGAAAAAGAATAACAGTGAGAATGTGAAAAGGGGAAACAAATGAACATCCAAACCAAGACAAAAGCAAAGGAAAAATAAAAGGAAAGAGAGAAGGCAGAGGGAAATTGGAAAATAAAAGAAAAAAGGAAGGAAATGTGGAATGTGGAAAAGTGAGGTCAGAGTGGAATAAAGATGTAACATGGGATGAAAATGGAATCCGCAGGTGTTAAGAAGACGTTGTGGGATTAGCTAGCTGGGAGCGTTCTCTATTAAAGGGGTGTCTGAATAGTATCTACCGACTACAAGCACCCCATTACACTGTTCACACACCCCAAAGGGTGCAAGCTGGATCATTTCTTCAGCTGACCAAACTGAACATGAGAACAAATATTCCAAGTGGGTCATGGACACCAAAAACAACACTGATGTGGTTCTAACCTTGACTCACTATAGCTAAAACTAAAATAAAGATGTTGGATGAAATTGGTCTTAGTAATACCTCATAGACTTCAAAGAGGATCAAACCCCTCTATAGTGATCCTTACTGCGCTTGTTCTGGGAGCCCAATAAAAAGATAATGGGGTACATACACAGAGCAACTTACAAAACGGGGTTTCTTTGTTCTGGGGAGGGGAATAATTTAATTTAATGTCACCTGTTATGATAAACTAATATGTGAAGTAAAAAAATTGGACTTGCACAAACAACTCATTTATCCAATTGGATTGGGTGACTGACCTGTCACTCAAGGTTCCAGCTTCAGCATCCATGCTGGTTGCTAGTGCAGCTGACTGGATGGATGAAAAAGTTCTTTCTGTAAATTATTGTACAACATGTATGTTGCTATAAAACAACCTATAAATAGAGTAGCACTAGAGAAAAACAAATAGCTGACTTTTAGAAGGTGAACAACATGACTGTCCATTTTAATATCAGTGGTCATTTACACACCCCGGAGTAACAGTTTATCTCCCCCAATTGCTGGTGATGACTGTTTATGAATAGCAATATGATCCTCAGTGTCTGTTGCTTCACATTTCGCTTAAGTCATGGGTTCTGTAATGCATATATGCATTTGGTCGTGGCTGAGGGCGAGGTATAGTAAACTGCTTTGGAGGCTCAAGATCCTGTGAAAAGAGCAAGCAGGATAATTATTTAGATTTTCTAACCTTAAAACTGTTAAGACATTGAATACATCTAAAATTATTTGATATAGGAAGTGAATAAACCACCAAAGTGCATGATGTTTAGTGACCAAATTCTTCAGTGGTGCAGCTTAGTACATTGCTGCACTGTTAAAACAGACCAACACGCATTTTAAACAAAATAGGAGTTGGCTGAAGGGCGGGGGAATATTCCAATTGCTGATGCCTCCCCGACACATACCCGCCAAATGCTAGCCCTGATTATCTTGCTCCCTCTTTCAGAGATTAAATAGAATATGCTACACCTAAAGTAGATAACAGGCAAACCATAAAATGGCTTCCACGTTCCCCATCAGCTCCTGCTCACAATAAATAGATTGTTCTACAAAACCTGCCTCTAAAGTTGCCCTGTCATGACTGTGGTTTAAGCAAGCTGGGATATGGGTGTACAGTATATCTAAGACCAAATGAAATGGTGCACATTCTGTTAGGCAGAAGAAACCTTCTCGTAGTAGTAAAAAAATCACTTAATGAGGAAAAAAACTGAGAATGTCACTGTTGTTGAATCACCAGATAAAAAAGCAATGTCACTTTTTTACTCCTGAGAAAAGTAGTAAAGGTTTTACTCTGTTTTACAGTGTAGTATAAAATGACCATTGTCTTTTTATCTGGTGATTCGTCAACAGTGAAGTTCTCATGCTTTGTCCTCATGAAGTGATGTAACACATGGGGTCTGCATTAAAGCAGGATAATCCAGGGCAGGCTCCTATGAGGCAGCTGCCGATTGGCAGTCACACAATAGCCTAGAATACGGGTGTTTAGTCTAAGATCACTTACTCTCATGGCTATAGTGGCATCGCATGGAACAGAGGGGCATGGAGAACTCCTTCCAGAGTCTTGGGCTAAAAAAAACAGACAATTATTAGCAAATTGTAGACTTGACAATAACAATTTCCTGTCAAAGTAACGCAGCATCCTTAAAGGGCAACATTTCAAAAATTCAAATCTTCCATTCAAACAGCACCCCCTCAATTCTCCCTAGTTGCTTAATAATTACATGTATTTCATACCTATTTAGCGGTTTTATTTTTCTGTGTTGGCAAGTACTGCCCCTATTGGCCACTTGTATAACAAAAGGAAAGCATTAAAGTGGACCATAAGCTGGAATTTTAAATATCCCGAGTTTTGGTCCTTCCACTGGGGGCATCCCAATTAAGGATGCCCAGCTGTGTGAAGATTCCATGGAAAGTGGACTTTCCCTTTAAGGTTTTTCTCTCTGCATGTTAAGCTTTTATTGATGTGTCACTTTATAATGTGTAACTTCTTACATATTTTCCATTATTCCACCGTTTTCTAAATGAAACAGTGAGAAGAATCTAGGCCATTCAGTAGCTCTTGAGCCGTTGCCTGATCTCACATTCTAGGGAGAGCACTAGCTGAGAATATCAGAAATATTACAACTAAGAAGAAACAAATGTAATTGTACTCGCTAGCAAATAATAAAACGTATAAATTAGCTCCCTTCCTAGGGCTGCCTTTAGAATTTCTGGGACCCTACAACTTGGATTTCCATAGATGTAGGGTGTCTCTGTGGACACAGTCAGGACAGTGCATGTCTGCTCCAGCACTGATGCCAAAATGAAAGATATCTGGCGAAATAGCTTCATTAGACCTCTTTTTAACTTTAGAATATTTTACAGTGCCCAGGGCAAAATGTCTGACCCAAACAAAACAGGTGCTTATCCGTGTTGGATGGCAATAGGTATGGAGCACCCAGATTCCCTGAAAGTGTGCAGATAAGCAGATGAGAAGTCATCACAGGGCTGTTAATGGGACTGGCTGGGTCCCCTGAGCAAGTTAGCCCCATACAGAAGTCCTACTGGCAGCTGTGTCCCTTCCTATAAGCTAATCCCAAATGTTTGCGAACAGTAAGGTATGACTGGATGGCACCATTCTCCTGGGTTCACACCAAAACAGGCTACTCACTTTACCTCCTCTGCTTCATAACACTCCTTATCTGCAGTTTTAAAACCTTTAAAGGCTGCCCCCCCCCCCCCCAATGCATACAATACATTGAACCCGTTGGCTAAGATGAACAACATTGGGCTTTAGTGATGTAAAGGGAAAAATAGTAAACATTTAAAGCGGACCAATCATGTCCTATGGGAGATTAAATAAAAAAAACATGTATCAACTCCCCTTAGTGTCCTGTAATGGTTTGGATACAAATGCTCACAAATGATTTTGGCTTTAAAGCAAAAATACAATTTTCTTTTGGCTCTTATCTTCCTTCTAGTAGTATTTTCAATAGGCTCTCTTAAACAGCTAGTTTAGAACAATGATATCCTGTCAGAAACCAACAGCATACAATTGTATACATGGGGAAACCATATATTTTAATAACTCTACCCGGAATACCAAGCAGCATTGAGGGCAGAAAACATCTGAACAGTAATGTACCACAGGTGGGGAAGCAAAACAGATTAAGTTGTTTTGGGGAGTTTTGGTCTGCTTTACATTTTTTTACCACATTGGCTGTTTAAAATACTATAGGGGAGCGCCCCAAGTGATTTGTTTCTGTAGTAATTAGGCTAATTATTATTAGTGAGTAGCAAAGGATTACCAGGCAAGAGCTCTAAATGACCAATTATTTAAATGGCCTTCGTCAAACTTTCACACCTCTGAAGTCAGCACACAGAGTTATCAGATTAGCAGATAATGACACAGGCCACGGTTGGTTCTTACAGAATTGGATCTCAATGTATTAGCAAGATGTCAATGAAAACATTTCAATAAAAAACAAACTAGCTGACTGCATTTGTCTTGTCTAAAATGACACTTACAGTGGTCCCTAGGGGGCATCCCAAATCAAGATGCCCTGCAGTGTGCAACTCGTCTAGTAGTGCAATTTCTGGCCTCTTGGGTGAGTAGAGTGGGCAGAGCAAAGGCAAAAGCTCTTCTGATTGCCAATATGATTGCAATGGGATCCCAGGTGGGCGGGAAGGGAATCCTAAACTACCCAATATGGGATTTCGGGATGTGTTTCAATCTAAAAGACTCTAGCTCTGGTTTTGGACGTCTTTAAACTACATCTATAGTTAAATAAAATACAGCATATACTAACTTCATCCCCAGACCAGCTGTTCCAGTAATAAGCTAAAATGTGGTAGAGACAGGGCTGCACATTGAGATAAGAGCACCTAGCCCAGGCTTGGCCTTATATTAAAAGTTACCCTGCACACGATGGTAGACGGGCACCCCAAAAACAAGGCAGACTACGTATGCAGAAATGGACCCCCCCCCCCCCGCCAGAGGTGAGCAGGTTGCGACCCCACCTAGGACAAGGCACACTGCCTGTATTTCAATGAACCCCACTTACTGCTCTCCTCCCCAAAAGTAGACTGGTAGAGTCTGAGCTGAACACATGGTGTACCCTTTCCGCTACTCCAACCAGAGAGAACCAGGCCTTTTAAGAAAAATAAACTTGGCAAATAATTAAAAGGTCTGGTGCCCCATCTGCATCCCTAGGATGACCGCCCCCTGTGCAGCTGCTCCATCTAAACTCCCAAAAAGGCCAGCCATGCAATCAACATGGCCATGGTCACCTGACCTCAGCAGCGAGAGGGAGTCTGCTTCCATGTGACTACGGGCAGATGATATGTTAGAGCAGAGGGTGCTCAGTCTTTTGATGAGCATGGGCCACTTAAATGATTTGGATTTCAGAATTGTTTCATTTGGAATAGATTAATGAAGATTTTCCACAACAATCCACTGTCTCTTCCACCACTCCCCTACATTTATATGTAACAATCCCCACATGTTAGCAATGCACCTGCCAATTGGCTTACCTCCCCCATCAATCCCACGTATTCCCTGTATGCACCCCATCTAAACTCCCACCCATGCTTACTATACCCCTATTTATCTACCTTTACATGTCAGCTCTATTTACCCCTCCCCCTTTTCCCTACAGCAGGTCAGGGGCCACATTACATGGCTCAGCAGGTAGAGCACATGTGTGTTAGAGCCAGCAGGGGACTGCAGATTTGCTAATAACAGAAGAGGGAGGCATCCTCGCTGCAGGCTTATAGCTGGGACAGTGGGACCAGGCAGGGCCTAGTTAAGTGTGGTGGAAGCCCCTGGGCAAAAAACCTGGTGGAGGCCCCAGATACAGTATTTTTCCTTTCCAATAAAAATCCAGCCAAGTAACTTATTGGTGGTTGTTCCTTGTGCCACCCTTCTGTGGGTGCGTGCTACTCGGAACCTCTGGTCAGGGGTAGTGTAGTCACCTAGCTGGTCCAGCAGAAAGCAGTTCTCCTGCAGGCTGTGCTTGGTGACTTATGTGCAGTGAGCGGACGCCGACTGACAGCTCTGCACCCACCCATCACTGTAGCATTGCTGAGAGCGGCTTTGCTGCTCCAGACTCTCTGTCCGGCCTTGTGGTGGCTTTGGCTGCAGGTTTGCAAAAACAAGGTATGCGGCATTGCTCGACAGACAAAGGAAGCACCATTAATCTCTGCTGTTTGAGTATTTAGTTGTCTAGTTGTCTTCAACTGAGTTCAAGGGGACCTTCACCTTGAATAAGAGCCTTGTATGTTCCCTCCAACCCGCACATCCATATTTCCCACATAAAAAAACATCTTACTTGCACCTCATGCATTTTCTGAGAATTTAAACATCCAAAATGGCCGCCCATGGAGTCTGACTGTGCCGCTCTGCATTCTGGGATTGCTGTCCTTTTCCTGACCCCAGAGATGCTTTGTCTATAATCTGCCCCCATGCACCCCCCCCCCCCAGCACTTAATGTTGGGAAGGAACAAGGAGTAGCTTCTGCCGCAAGATGGCAGCACCCATATCCTAGAGTCCTGAACAGAGTTGCAGCCCAGAAGAGGAAAAGAATAACAAGTAAGCGACTAAAAACTTAAGTGGATCAAAACCCAATGAATATGTGAAATGCATTTGGCCAAAGCCCCTGCTGATATTCCCTTCTTAGAACTAGAAATGGATATTTTTTTCTTGCTGTCCATCTCTGTAAGATGGTAGGTGATCAGTCATTGCATAGGTGTGGCAGTGAAGGGAGGAGGCGGAGCTTTACCCCTAAAACAGGAGGCATTATCTGGGATTAGAGTGTGGGTTTTAGTCCACTTTAAAATATATTAATGTCAAATGCTGGAGAATAGTTTTTAAAGGTTTGGGCTTTTCGGTAAATGATGCTGAAGACTGAAAAAGCTTACTGTATGAGCCTTGCCAGAGCCCAGTTACACTAATGTTCCCACCGGGGCCCTGTCTCATGTAGTTACGCCATTGCTATAAGCTGTTTCTTATTCGTAGCTACAGATGTACTTTGTGAGCTTAGGATAGAACTTCTATTACAATGAAGATTCTTGCTGTTGAAATAGATGATTGATGATGGTTTATAAAATGTGATTCCACATGTCAGAATAGGACTTGCCCACACTGACAATTCTTGGCAAGTAACGCCTATGTCTTTATATATATATAGGTGTGGCAAATTGGGAAATGAATCATATTAAAACGTGACCTTTTCATCGATGATGACACCAAAAATCACCAAATACTTGAATAGATTTCATGTTTACCTTTACTCAAAATTCTTACACTAATGACACAGTCACCGTGCTGTAATGACACATACTATTTATAAGCAGACCCTGCCCAAAAGCCAAATTCCACCGCCATAATTCACAATTAATGTCATGGTCAATTACTGTCTATTTTCACTGCTTCTCTGATGTCATGAAGTGCACTCCCAGGACACTTCACAGTGGAGCAGAATAGTACTGTAAAATGTACAAGGAAGCCAAGCTGAAAGGCATACTAATGGCTCCATCCCTTGGCGTCCTGCTGGCTGAATGGCTCCTGGTAATGCCGCCATGCCAGTAATGAGGGGGCAGGTTCCCTGGTTTATTGGCTGCAGGGGACACCATGGGATGTGCTGTTGTTTGGCTGCCTCTAAAGTGTTTAGCAGTTGATGAACAAATATCTGTTGGGTGATTTCTGGAGCCAGAACTGACATTGCAAGAACCAAGATCGAGCCTACGGTAATGAAGTAATACTTTTCTTATTTTATTTGGCTTTAGTACTTGTCAAATTCTGATTAAAGAACAATTCTGCTTGTTCCCAATTTTATATATATATATATATATATATATATATATATATATATATAGCCACTGTATTTTTCCTCTGCATTTAACCCATCAGTGCAGTGAGACAAACACAAGCAGTGAGGTACACCTGACCCTAACCATGGTGCCCAGGGAGAAGTTGGGGGGTTAGGTCAATAGCAATTGTGCCAGCCAGAAATCTAACCTACAACTTTCCAGTCATAACATTAATTCCTTAACCACTAGGCCACGAATTTACACTAACTATCGACAACACCCCTGTGGTTAATCTAAAGCAGACACAGCTTAAAAAACACTTTAATTATTTGCATTTTGAACAGGCCACAGAGGCTCATAAAAGAGTATGGAGGTGGGTCAGGTCTTTTTTTTATTGACTGTGACCCAGATCATGGGATAACTTTAAAGTGTTTCATTACATTATAAAAAATGTAAAAGCCACACAAGGGGTTGTATAATATCTGGTAAAATGTCCTAAGCAAGAAAAAAGGAAAGGCCAAAGAACCCTCAGTTTACATTGCTTCAAGCACATGGTGTCTGTAACTAAATAGGGCGGCATTCAAACTTCCCCCACGGGTGAGTAAACTCCCAGTATATCCATAGCTGTGTACAGGGGTGTCCCAAATGTGGGCACCCATAAATGAGAGCAGGACCACATGGGCACAGTGGTGGAGCCTTCACATTTGCAAATATGTGCCAACTGAGATCACTATTTTAATTGGATATTGGAGAAAGGTAATATGACTTGTTGCTGACTAACAGGGTTTCAGTGCTGTGGCTCCTCTAAGCACAGAGTCATTTAAAGGTCCCAGTATCATCTTGTAGCCACATGAGTGGTACATACTAGCAAATGTAGAGCATTGATTACCAATGAGGTCACACGGCGCGCAGATACAAAGCACAGTGCGAATCTGTCCCATAGCTGGCTGGTGGTCAGATGGGGCTGCAAAGCTGTATATGAATGTGGAAGTAAGTAAGTACCTGGGTCAGAAATCGAGCTTCCAAGACCAGTATGTGGAGCAGAACATTGCTCATCCCGCCCTCCCCGGGAGTCCTGCCCTCCCCGTGATCCAGGTTAGGATCCAGGATATATGTGTTGAGGACATGTGAGCAAATGTTATTGCTCTATGTGCAGCAATCATATGAAATGTACACAGTTCATTATCAAACTCTGTTGGTACAGTTTCAAAAGCAAAGTGGCAGCTCATCAACATAAACGTAATGAAATCTAGCATAATGAATTATATTGGTAATGTAATACTTTTCTAGGAACCTTACCTTGCATGCAGTCTTCTTGTGTAAATACTTGGTTTTCTATTCCCATAGTCTGCTTAGGAAAACGTGTATGAGTCTGGTGTTTGGCATGGGAGCAGTCTGACTGGTGTCTGGTCATCAGACAAAGTTCTGGTACCATGTAAAGTATAAGGAACACCCAGCCATTGGCCACCAAAGCAATGGCTCGCACTGGATCATCCCATGCAGGATTCTTGCCCAACGACTGATTTCCTCTGAGCAGCATAACAATCCAGACCACCCAAATGGCAATGGAAAAACAGATTGTGACAAAAATATGCGCACTGTGTCTCTTCCAGTGTTTGCAGGGTCCACACATGCTGATCAGTGAGACTATAAAGGTAAGGGCAATAAGCAGTAAAACATAAATCAGTATGAGCACAAAATCAATATTTCGCTCATTTGGATGTGGCTGGGGGCGGTCACATTCTGACATATTTCTTCCCAGGTAAATTGCTACATACAAAATGGCTATTATGATTTGCACAAATGACAGGACAAAGACGATGAGTACCATGATCCACCCTGACATACTGCATCCACCTCTAACAAGTCTCACTAAATTGCTGGCATGGACCAGAAGGCACGAAAAGCAGATGGCAAACAATACTCCAAAAAGGAAAAATCGGGTTGGACATGTTTGTCTATTTAACTGGATGATGAAGGCAAATGTGAGGCCGAAGATTCCCAATGTGCCCACAAGGAAGATGAACTGAGTAGGAAGCAAGACCCGCTTAGCGCAATCACAGATGCGCGGCATCATAATACAAAGTGCAAACATTATAGCCAGTGTGAAGACAACCCCAGCAGCAGCCAGGGTTTCCAGAACGATACCCCATACATCCGGCGCCGAGCACAAGAATTTGTAGTCTTCTTCCACGTTACAAGACATCTTTGCAGACTTTAATATCTGCAAGAGAAAAAGAAATAAATCTATAGCCACTTAGATTTTATTTAAGGCCTGTGATCATGACATTTAGGTCTTAGGGGCCAGGCTAAATATTTGGTGAAGTTTGATTCTGGGAGTGATTTGCAACCGGCTTTTCATTTAACAAATTTTAACACACAAAAAGTGCAAAAACATTTTTTCTAATGTTAACAAAAACATCACTTTTTGTAAGGATATATTTTTTAAAGTTAGGAAACAGCACCCTATGGGCTACGCCGATGTAGGTCATGCTAATTAATAGGTGATGCCAGTGTGACTTCTGGGGTGCAGTGCGGTGTGGATTACAACATTCATCCCGGTGAGATTTCTAGAACGGGAAATTGCCCAAAAAATGTTTTTTCTCCAAAAATGACATGTAACTGTGATGGGGCATTTTTACAGGTTAGGCGCATCTTTTTTCCAGTGGGGTAAGGAGTTTGAAAGTTTGAAAACTACAGAACCCTATGGGCTATGCAGCAAAAAATGGTGAATTCTTTAGCATAACCTATAGGGTGATGTTATATGCAAACTTAAAAATCCTTACCTCATTGGATATAACATGGACCTCATCTGTAACAATGTCCCATCGCAGGTACATGTGAGATTTTTTTTCGAAAAAGGGAAAACTTTTTTTTTTGACTTTTATATATGTTATCACTAAAAGGCTCACCAGGATGCAGGTTGCAATCCACACTGCAGTGCACACTGGGAGTCACACTGGCTTCTACAAATAATTAGCATGACTATAATGATGCAAGATTCAGCAGGCATCTTGTTTGTAAAAATTGGCACACAAGCTAGTGCTTAGTATCCATGTTTTACATTTTCCTGCATGTGAAACCTCTCACAAATGGGGCCGCACTTGCATGCTTCAGGGACCACAATTAACCTTAGAGACAGGCTATTAAGGCGAAAAATTGGTGTGGATGTTCCTTCCATAGTTTTGCTGATGATGCTTTTGGGGTCTTTCTGTAGATCGCAGTCTTTCTGTAGCCTTTTTGGAAAAATGGAGCATGTTGTTGAATTGCTGAATCCTTGTATTCCTTTAATTCCAATCTGATTTTCTTTTAAACACCATTTTAATGTTTTTACTTTTAAACGCATTTAAAGTGGACCAAAACCCAGGATTTTGACTATTCTGGGTTTTGGTCCTTGCCTTCCTGGCACCCTGATCGGGGGGTGCCATTCTGTGTGAAACTTTAATCATAGCCTTCTGTGTTTTAGATGGGCTTCTTATTACATACTGAAACATTGCCAGTGGGGTAACTAAATGTGATGGGACCCTGGTGCCCTTTCATGGCTTATACAGTAAATTATTCTATAATTTAACTCAATTGGATGCAGCCAGACAAAGACTGAAAGACTGGAGCTTTCTTTGTCTAAATGATGACATGTCAGCACAAATATGATAAATAAGTTGGAGAAGCAACAATGATAGTCGCCCCTGACTTTCTGGGACCCAGTGCGGTCACACCCCTGCACCCCCTCAAGTTATGTCCCTGAACATTGCTATGAGGATTCACTCCTAAATTATTCTTTTTAAAGTCCTTGTCCAGGCTGAAATACAAAATATTCAATATTCACCTTTTATCCCCTGCAGCAGTATGCGCCTACACTTTGCTCTGTAAAATGTACCTGATCATGAGATCAGTCCCTGTGTCACCCAGGCATGCATCCAGAGGGGGCATCAAGACATTGCCTGGCACGCCCCCTGTAATAGAGGTAGGGGGAGGGGCCTTGTCCACCAATTTGCATACAAATGGTACACAAGTGCAAACTCTATACACACCCAAAACAGCCTACCCCAGTAGGCTGTATAATCAGGCCTTTTAGGTTATGGTGCAATAGAACTTTTATTGTAAATATAACTTCAAATAGACCTAGCATTCCACATCTTCTGCCTGTAACAAAACCTTTACCTGTGTGCAACTGCAAGACTCCTTCCAACCGATTTAACTGTTGCTTATGTTAGTCACATAGACTGATATCCTACCATTGCATCTGCTGGGCAGAAGCATCCTTGGTAAGTATTTTTCCTTCTACTGCAAGGGCAGATGGGTAATGCTATCTGTCCTTGGACTGGGTACTGTGCAAATACTTTCCGTTCTAGGAAAGCCACTCTTTTCCTTTACCTAAGTAGAGGGTTTTTTGGACTCTTTAGCCCCCCTATATTAAGCCTAACATGGGTCTCTCCACATACTGGCTTGCGACTATGTTTTTTCCTTCTACTCCTCTACTTTAAGACATTACAGGTTAGGTGACACATCAGGGAGGCAGAGGATGGTCTCAGACGGGGAATCTCTTGGCAAAAAAGGAACATGAGTATCCACATTTTATAAGTAGTGTTGCACCTCTGCTGTTTAATGTTTCATTTTAGGTCTGATTTAAAGTATAAAAGTATTATATACTTCTTACTATATGTGCTACCCAGTCATCTTTAGCATATAATAATATTTGTTCTGAAACACAAGCTCCACTCCCATAATACCATAAAATCTTCCAGTGGTGTAATGTGTGCTCAATATTGTTGAGGTCGGCACATACACCTAGGAGATTAGACACCTAGAGAGTTTTACTGAACTTTAATGGCGACAGCACAGACAAGCTCCAATAAAAACACCAAACATCACTTATTATGAATACTTACATTTGAGTATAGTGCCAAGCCTATTTTTATTTTCATGTTATTTTTAGCTTGCGTGGGTGAATATTCCCATTGTGTTTAAAGAGGAACAAACCCCAAGATAGGTGATCTCTGGGAATACACAAAGTGGGGCTTCCCAATTTGTTATGTGATATAAAGAGAGATGCCACCAGCCCTAGAGTCTTATATATTCTAGGGAGGTCGTTGTTCTTCCTTTAGTTTCAGATTACTTATTAACTGCACATATTACTACTGCTGTACTATATAGCACCGCAGTGCCTGTAATGAATAGAACAAATGGCAGAAGGCATTTGGTTTCTTGCAGTACCACATATACTTTTTGTGATTCGTTCTATTCAACATAAAACCAATGCTACACAGGCATTTACATAATTAAATTAATAGTACAATTTTCTCATTTTTTGTTTTTCACTGTAGATCTCCATCATTAAAGTGTTTTGCAAATCAAAAGTTAAAAAATTAATATCAGTAGCTTACCTTTCATTCAGTGGCTTTAACCCTTTAAGTGCCAGCCTTCCTAGAATTTTTGTCACCCTTTGTTGCCAGACCACGTTTCACTATTTGGAGCTACATATGAAGGGATTTCCAGGGAATTTCCAGGAAAATGATCTATTGTTTTTTTTTTCAGCAGAGTCTGAGCTTCAACATGAAATGTCTTGTTTGGCCTTTTTTTAGTGTATTCTCAATACTTTTGGGTGAAATATGTGCAAAAAAATAAAAAAAATCTATTTTTTGCAATTTGTAGTGGTTTTTGTAATAAAAAATGTAAGTTTGTCAATAAAATCTTATTGCGTGTGAAACCCCAATTTCTCCCGGTTACAGCGATACCACATATGTATTGGTAGACACCCTTTCCTGCCCAGAAGACTCCCCCAAACTGAAACAGCACTTTAGGAGATTTTCAGATAAAATATAACTATGCTATGCGCTAAGCGCACCTTGCAGTTTTTCCAGAAAAACAACCCTTTGCATTTGAAATGCGCCCCACAAACTATATATTTTCTAGAAGTACACACCTCAAGCTTTCTAGCTGTACCAGGCTTGTTTATGTGGATGTAGTTTTGTGGAAGTAATCCCTCAATCAATTCTTTGGTTCATCAAGAATCAAAGCCACATTTTCCTAAAAAAAACTATATGCAAACAAGAAAAAACAAGTAAATCTGAAAAAGCAACATCCCCCGAACAGAACAATACCCAACATGCATAGCTACTGTCAAGGGAAGAGTTGCCAAACACCCCAAAGTAAAGCGTACGCATAGCGGTAATTTTGCTTGAAAATTTCAGCTCTGCAAAGTGCGCACCTTGCAATTTTTCAACCAAAACAACCCTTTACATTTGGAATATCCCCCATAAACCATATATTCCCTGAAAGTACACATGTTAAGCTTTCTAAGCTTGTTGTAATGGGCTCATCTTTCTGGAAGTAATCCCTTGAAGAATTCTTAGGTTGCACAGGGTTTCCCTAAAAAAATTATAAAAAAGCAGAATAAAAAACATGTTTTCCTAAAATATCAATATGCAATCAAGAAAAAACAAGCTAAATCTGAAAGCGCAAGGTCCCCCAAGCAGAACAATACCCAACATGCATAGGTACTATTAACCCTCCTAATTGCCAGTTTTTTGCCTAACCCTAACCCTTAAAAATCCAAAAAAAAATGACGTAGGATCCCCCCCACACGTCATAACCAGCCCAGGACCAGCTATGGGGGCTTGTAGGAACAGGGCACAGGGGCCAGCTTTTGTGGCCCCCCACCCTGCAGCCTACAAGCCCACATACCCTGTGTAGGCCCGGTCTCTTCTGCCCCGCCCTGGGTTTTGGGGAGGCAGGTAATTGGGGTGCCAGGGGTTAATGGCAAATCACCCGCTAGTTGCAGATGACTTGCCAGCCCCCAGCCTTGTGAACTGGTATAGGGGTCTCATGGACCCCTTACCAGTTCACAAGGGGTTAACAATAAAAATAAACACACAGACACATAAGAAAAAAAATGACATTTATTTATTTTTTTCCTCTACTCACCTCCGATGTCCCGATCATGTCCCACAACACTCAGATGACAGCTGCTGGAGATCGGAGGAGGAGAGCTGGTAACAGCAACTGAGCTTCGGGTCCGCCGCGAACCAGGAGGGTGATTTCTCGCCCTCTCCTCACCATGGAAGAGCCCAGGGGGGGGGGGGCGATCTGAGGCCCCCCTGGTGAAGAAGAGACCCCGCAGGAGGGATCGGGGCTGCAGGTGAGTAAATGTCATTTTTCTTTTTTTACAGTTTGTGCCAGCGGCCGAAGCGGGGGGCGCTATTTCGAGCGCCCTCCTGAAGAAAGAAGAGCCCCGGGGGGGGGGGGATCGGGTGCCCCCTGGGTGAAGAGAAGACCCGGCCTAACATAACGAGGTGAGTTAACTTTTATATTTTTTTTTACTGTGGGGGTATAAAGTCAGCTACGTGAGTCTCACGTAGCTGGCACTTAATGGTAGGAGAGGCTGCTACGTGAGACTCACGTAGCTGGCACTAGAAGGGTTAACGCTCTGCTTTTTCCTCTCTCTGTCTCCTTAGTGAGCAAAAGCACTTACTTATTCAACCCCACCCTTCTTCTCTCACACTCATCACAGTGTGCTTATATCTCATTGTTGTTACCACACCCACTGTTTCTCCTAATTTTTGCTATGAGTCTCCAATGTTGCTATGAGTCTCCAATGTTCTAATGCTTTTAAAGATAACTTAGAAACTACATGGTCTTTTTGAAAATGGATTGAAGTTTTGGACAGTGCAACGTGTAGCCCAAGACAATGGGACAACAATCAGTCTTGTCTTTAGTATAACTTTAAGTACTGTTGAGCATGGTCATCCAGTGGTTTAACTGCCCTTTCGTTTCTCCCTGGTAAAGGATCAGGGCACTAGTTGCTGCACTAGACTGCATATGCAATGTGGGTCGTGCTAATTTCTTGGTGAAGCAAATTTAAATTTGGACTCTGAAACTTACATCTGAGTTTTATTTACTTTGACAAAGTGTAAAAACCAAATATTAAATTTCAATAAAGTGAAGATTGTATACAGCCTAATGGTACATGGCAATTCCAAGCCCCCATGTCTTGAAAAGGGAAAAGAACAGGGAGAATACTCATCAATGAACGCCAGCCCCCACAGCAGGCCTCATGAGCTGTGTGGCCCCATTGCCAAGGAAATGTATGCAATCTTCACTTTGTTTGAATTTAGTTTTTACACTTGGTGGGGTTTCCAATAATTGGCCCAATTATCGGGACCAGCTTTGTGAGGTAGCATTCTTCATACATGTTTCTTATTAGAGGTTAGCATCCGTGCATCCTTTACATTCTGTCACCTAATATAGTTAGTGCATTCATTTATTGGTGTCATTTATTGATTAATTCTTCACTTTAGCACTAGTGTTCTCTATGTAGTATACTTATACCCATTAATAGCATAGAACACTATGGATATTTGTTCCTATAAAGCCATTTTATCATGGCTTACATAAGTGTAGGATTGTTTTAAAGCATGACTGAGTGTTAAAGTGGACCTCCAGTCACAAAAATAAAAGCTCAGTATATTGCTCCCAATAACCCCCCCCCCCCCTCCGACATTCAGTGATGTAAGCTATTTCAGAGGGCTTATCCCCATGCAAACGGGAGTGGCTATCTTGTTAAACATATCCTGCTTCAGAAAAAGGGTAGGCTGATTCATTACTAGCGGCAGGTAGCGACAGATGAGCTTCTGAAGCAGTCATTTCAGAGCGCCTGCTAGTAGTCGCTGTGCTCAGCCGTGGTTCGCTAGTTCAGAGCAACTCAATCGCTGTGCAGCATTGATGAATACATTGTGGGGAGTCGCTATATGACCAGTACGGCGCTGTATGGGAGGGCATGTTAGCGACTGGTCAGTGCGACCGACTCACAACATATTGATAAAAAAAACTGCCTCACACACCTCCGGCGCTCAAAAATGCTTCGCTGTAGCCCAGAGCGCCGGAGGCTGTTTTTTTAACATGTATCCACCAGTAACAAAGTGAAAACATATGGAATTACATTGTAATAATATTGTAACATGAACACATTAATGCCAGACCTATAATGTCAATTCTGCATAAATATATAAAACATGAAAAATATTTTCAGAAATGGCTTTTTCTAGGCCAGAAGAGGTCACAACATTATTTGAGATTAAAAAAAAAAAATTAATAAAAACCCCTGTTTAAAGAGAAATAAAAGAACGTCCATTGAAATGTATGGGAGAGCGCCAGGTAGCGAGAGGTAATACCTAGCGCTCTGCAAGGCTGAACGCCGGCGCTGTACACTGAGGCTGGGATAATGATGAATCGGACGCTACATGGCGTTATCCCAGTCACTCAACAGAATCTGCTTGATATATGTGTAATTGTGTGCTGTGGCCGGCGTTCACCTGCCGCTACCTGTCATTTACAAGGCACAACCTGATGCTACCCCTCATGAATAAGGCCCTAAGTCTCACAGTCAAAATTGCCTTAAATCTCTGTGAAATCATACCTTATCACTTGCCAGAACTAGATAACCATCCATTGTTAAAGTGGCTGAAAACCCTAATGTGGGTCCAGTCCCCCCCCCCATCCGAGTAGCCAGGCACTGCTTTTGCCCATTGGCTCTCTCAAAATTGCTACTGTGATGAGGGGCAACTGGCAGAGTCAGTGAGTCATGTGACCTTACTGGCTGTGACCTCACGTCTCTCCTCCATTTTGTGTCCAGTCTTCACATGAGGTGAATGTGGGCCTACAGTGCTGAGGGGAATTTCCTTCTGGCTGCTGGAATTGTTGCTGATTTCAAGGTATCACCATTCTGGGATTGCATCACATGATTTGATACCAGGATTACGCTCCATTAGAGACCAGGGCTGGCAGGTCTCAGGACATCCTCACACATCGGATTGGTGGTGTGACAGATAAACCATGTTTAGGGGAGTACTTTGCAGAGCTATGGCTTTGAGCAAAAAAAGTCAAAAGAAAAATGTTTCTATAGCGGATGAAGTTGCTTTGGATCAGGTTGCGTGTTTTATTTAAATGTAGAAACCTAAGTAGTTGCTACAGGCAATTATTTTTACTCTGATTTACTTTATTAAACCAACAATCACACCACTACTGTCACTCCCAAAAGACAAATGGATCTACTTTTGATACAACTAGCAATTTGTGTGCACCCTAACTGCTGGCTAGCAACCTGCTACTACTCCTCAGCTGACTAACATGACAGTGTGTTTTTTACCATAAGTTGTTGTTATAGTTTATTTTTAAAGCACAAGCAACTTGGAGCTGAACAACTTAAGAATTACAGGCAGGGTAAGACAAATACAAATAATACACAGGGTATTATAAGTCAAATGTGACAGAAGAACACATAGATACTGGTGTGCACTTGGATTGAGGGCCCTGCTTGCAATCTAGAGAATAAGGGTAGGATGATAGGCTGGGTCGCAAGTAGTATGCACTAAGCGAAGTGCATTACTTATGCCAGATAAGAGGCTCATCTGAATAAATGATGTTTGAGGGCACTCAATGCATTGATTATTGCAGTAATCAAGGTTGGATATGATCAGGGCGTGCACTATGTTGTTAGCGGTGTCATGTGTGAGAAAGAGACAGATGTGGGAGATGAAGTTGTAGACAGCGGGACGTGGCTAGTGCCTGAATTAGGAGAGGAGAGGAGAGAAGTTTGGTATATTGCAAAGAGCTTGAGCTTGGGGAGCTGCAGTGATTACAAGATCATTGACAGAGATTAGATTTATGACAGTAGCAACATTACAGTAGATGGTGGGAAAAAGACAATCTTAATTTTGTTGAGATAGAAGAAGCGAGGTGACATGAGTGGAGAGAGAGCTGGGAACACGAGAGCTTTATCTCTGTTGTCTGAATAGAAGCCTAATACGTTTATAGGTTTGCCAAGACTCTAGGAGTAAACTGAGACAAGAAGAAGACCTAGGACAGAGCCTTGTGGACTAAGAAAATGTGTGATCGGAGTGAAAGGAGAGTCAAGAATGTGGAATATCTTTGGATACTAGATCCAAAATACTAGATAGATGAGTGTTTGGAGTACAAGAGAATGGTCTACAATATCCAAAGCAGAGAATAGGATGAGAAGAATGATGATTGAGTAGTAGGCTTTAGATTTGGTGGTTCATTTGATGAGGGGCTCATGGTTGGATGGGCTCAGGTAGAATGTTTCCACATATAACCCCAAAACACAACGACTGAATTGCCCAGTGTATGTGTGTCGGTGTGTGAGGTTATGTGAGGGACAGGGAGTGATACATGTGCTTCTAAGGGCTATGCAAAAATCTGCAGAAATGATCGGTACTTACATAATCATGCTAAATAAAAGTCAGTATAGAGGAGACTCCTTGCGTACAGAGATTGATTTTAAATAACCAGCCATTCTCTTTACAACACTGTAAAGTATACATAAAGGTACAACAAGAATAACAATTACCTAGATAGAATAAGAAATATTGGGAAGTAAAGTGTAAGCTCTAGTGGAACAGACTGAGATTTGAAAGGTTTTCTTTACAGCGCTGTGGAAAATGTCAGAACTAAATGACTGTACAATGTTAAGCCTATTCATTTGAGAAAAAACACTATATCAAAAAATCTCTACTATATTAGTGCCAAAGAAAATTATTCTTAAAATAACACATTGCATCTGCCCTCACAGGATAAAATAATATATAAGAGCTAGAAACAAATATGTTTCCATTAATAAATACATTGCATTCATGACAGGTAAAATGACAGCAGCAACCTGGTCCCAAAGGAGCCCGAAACTCAAGCATAAAATAAATAAAATAATATAATAATAAATAAACTAAATATAATTAAATATCATGATAATAAAATAAGGTTGTGTAATGCATAAAATGCTTATTGGCAAAATTCCTATTCGGAAACCAACATAATGAGGGCTTTCTCTCAATAAATGAGATATTTCTCTATACATTGCATATCTAACATATACATCTGCATGGTATCTTGTATCATCGCAGAGCTTATCTATTATCACACTTACCTTCTTAGTGCTCCCTTGTTCTGAGTGAGGTGATTTGTCCAGCAATCTATAAACCCTCTAGGTGTTGCAGAGTTTCTGTCACACAAAGAGGGTGTGTAAGAAGTCATATAAAAAAACAGGGAAGAGACACACCTGAACCTGTCTAGCAGCTCCATACAGTCTTGGGAAAGAGGACAGAATGTAACTGAAGATCAGTTTAGAAAAGGGAATTCCTGGATCATGATGCCAAATAAATGTTTCTTAGATGTAATCTGAGAACAATAACAGAAGAGAATCCATAGATGACAATGCCAAACATGTGTTTTTTGGACTTGCACATTCAAGTATGAAGATATCAGTCATTGCTGCACTATGCAATTAAAAGTACATTGAGGCAGTCCAAAAGCAACTCCTTCTCTTCCACGTTCTGATTACACATTCTAAATGGGAAGGGGCTTAGATTTAGTTTTTGACAACCTTCTAATTTCAGGTCCCTTCTTAAGTTACACCTTGTTCTGTAAATCAGGGCTCCCCAATCTGTAGCTTGAAAGACCCCTACTATGTGGCTTGCAGACCCCTACTATGTGGCTCGCCATCTGTCTGCTAGACCAGAACACTTGAGGTATAGCACACTGGAGGGGTACACTGAGATCATGGTTGCACAACTTATTGGGTCACTGTACTTGGTTTCTCAAGACTTCCTGCACAGTGTCTGGTTTTATTTTGCCGTTTAACCCCTTTGGGCTAAGGGATCCATTAGTGTGAAGCAAGTATTTTTATGAGGCAGGGGGGAGATCAACATGCACACTGAACAGTCAAGGTTGATACTTTCAAATATTAGTTTGGTATTTCAAATTGTTTCCATGGCTTCTATTCACCTTGAATATGGCATCCGACCATATCTCGATTCTGAATGTGGCTCTCGAGTTGTGGACCCCCCTGGCCTAAAAGACTGCTTTCTTTGTAACAATTCATTTTTCTCCTTCACCATTAGCTATGTATGTCTGCTGTCTTCGGCTTGTTTTGCATTGCTTTTAGGATTGTGGATTTTGTACTGAATATTATTAAGTTGCTGTTGCCCAACAATATAGGGCACAGTTCAATATACTTCCTAGTCCTCCCTAGATACTACGGTATATCCCTAACAAAAAGACAGTCTCTGACATCTAATAAAATTGTAGTTTTATAGATCTGCTTATTTAAGGTCAAACTGTCATATTTGATGGCTTAATAAGCTGTACTACTATGCAAGAACTGAACTTCTGACTTACTCAAGGGTACAGCACATCAAGGCTATCAGGGCATTTTTTGCATTTGTGCAATCCTTTCAAATCATCCACCAAATTTCACCCCTTTGGTGCCATATCATTTTGTAAATATGCTAATTCTTCTATGCTAACTTATTTTATTATTTCCTTCCTCTTACAGTATGTTTTACTTTATACAACTTCAGTTGCTCATAACTATGTGATTATTATTTATTTACTTAAATATGTTCTATGCTGCTCTGCTACATTCATTCTGATTCTGATTCATAAGTTATGCCGGGAAACTCATCACAAGTCATAATAAAATACCAACTTGTTGAACCATTATATTATCCTAACCTATTTGAAAACCCTATCTATGACAGACCCCCCCACACCAGGCCATGGATACTGCATGCTTTATAGACCTAAAGCAAAGGTGCACAACCATTTTTCATCTAAGGGCCACGTCGTCAAGCATTGTGTAGCACGTCAAGAGGACGCAATACAATAAAATATCATGCAGGTGAGGTAAGGTAAGATAAGGTGAAATGAAAAAAAGGGTAAGAGGTAGGCAGAGGTGAGGTAAAAACATGTGGGCAAAGGTGAGGAGAGCAAAAATGAGACCTAGAGGTAAGGAAGCAGCTTTGCGACCGCAGGGTTTCTGAGGCACCTAACACCTATCTATATATATATATATATATTATATATAGATAGAGCGAGATCATGAATCAAGAAAGAAACATATTGGTAATTGTTAAATAATAACTGAATAATCATTATACTAATAGCTATACTACAAGAACTAAACAAGGAATATTCAATATCAGTGGCTTTTGTATCTGTCTTTACAAGGAGCATGGATCTATGCAAACGCTTTTAAAATCCAGAGCCGGTGTTTGGGGCAGGCAAACCAGGCAGCTTTGAGGGCCGCTGGCTGTTGCTAAAGTTGCCACCTGGTCATTAACTCACCCATTTTCGTTGGTGGCCTTCCGTGCCAAATTAGCTGGTGTCTGTTTTTCAGCTAACAGAATCGTAGCAGGCGCTCCAGTAAGATGTCCACCCTCATGAGCAGGCTTCTGACTGTCCCCTCACTAATGGGGGCGGCCATCATTCTTAGCCTATGTTATGCAGCATTGCCTGGGAAGAGGATGGAGGTGAGGGAAAACACCTGGTGAGAGTAGGTCCAACACCAGGGCATTATCTATTCATTCTCCTTTCTGGGGGGGGGTATCAGTTACATTTTTCACTATCGACAGGACCTCCTGATTTGGGATGAAACTGCTGGGAAGTGCCGTGATTCTCGCATGACCATCTCACCTCCGAGATGAGCCATGCATGAATAAGTGGCTAAACCAGCTGACGGTAGTTGTGAATGCACACACCTTCCCTTTGGCTGTGTGCGGCGACTGGGTACATGGAAAGAAAAGGAGGGACTAGGCAGGTAGCAAAGCTGTCTAGGACCTAGGCATGTGGGACAGTATTATAGGCAATTGAGATAGTGTTATAATATTTTAGAACTTGGGGCCCCAAGTTGCTAGTCTGATTGGACTGCATCCCATGTTTTGATAGCTCAAAGCACATACCCATGAGCATTCTTTTTCTGCTAGCCGCTGGTTCGCCAAGCCATATGTCCACCAACTGAACAAATGGGCTTGCCCAACGCAATTCCTTTAGCCACCAGCAGTTATGCAGGGCAAGAACTGACAGGCAGCAACAAGACAATGCTTGTGGGAAAGGTCCACCCCAGCATCCAAGAAAACCAGTAATTTTTGGACAGAGTTCCTATTTAATCAAGGCCCTGCAAAACCCCTAAATTTTATTACCTCGCTCCCTCTGTCTTCCACCCTGCAAGATATGAGCCAGGCCCGGTTTTGCAGGGGCTTGATAGGGCGTGGGGGGGGGGGGGGGGACTCCGACAATGGGTGTTGGCCTGCTTTAACTTAGCCAATTTTACTCCTAGCAATCTACTGAGATGCCTCTGCTGACCAGGTATGGAGCCACTGGTGAGCCTTGCTGTGCAGTACTTTCACTGAGCCTCCTATTGGAGGATCGCACAGCTGGTCCGGTAGCAGAATGTTCCACTTGTATAGTGCAAAAGAAGATCAAGCTGACTGCAAACAACCCAAGTTCTATTTAAAAAAAGCAGGTATGCGTGGAAAAGGTGGTTGCCTGCGCAGACTGTTTTGGGGGGCATGGGGGGACGTGGTATGCTCCCCTGCATTTAGATGTCACTGGCTTCTCTAGACTCTTGTGCAGGAATGGCTCTGTAATTCCTGACACTTGCACTGCTTGTAAAAGCTGATCTTTGGCCCTTACCTGATGGCGAATGTTTACTTTGGTCAGCAGGTGGGGACCAGCAGCAGTGAGGGACCAGCAGAGGCGGCAACAAGCAGTGAGTACTGCATCGGTAGAGGACGAGGGAGCAGCAAGTGGCATGACCAGTAGTGGCAGAGGATGAGGCAGAGGTGGCAGTGGCAGGGGACCAGAGCCGCACCGCAAGTAAAGCATAATACATGCATTTCACCTACGGTGCCAATAGACTTCTATAGAGGAGCATTGCAGTTGTGCTGCAGGCAAACCGCAGCACACTGGTGAGAAAGGACCCATTTATTTTAATGAACTGTGTTAATTTGCCATTTTTGGAATGTGACATTTTGGAGTATTTTTACTCCAACGTGACGCAAATGTCCAGGTGTGAAAGGGGCCTTATACTGAAAAACGGTTGCATAAATAAAATAAACTTTAAAATAAGTTTTTGGGATGCTCATTTTGAAAAGGAAAGGAGGTTTAGAGCTATGTGAGTATATAGTCTCTGTAGTTGCCTGAACAGTCCCTTTAATCTATAAGAAGGAGTTTTACACTGACCTGATACTGGCTTTGTTTATTCTTCTTTAAGTGGACCATTCAAAGTTTTCAGTACTCTTTAGTGTAGTGACACACTGTCATTGTCAGCCATTACGGATTTCAGAAAATGTCTTTGGAGAGCCCCGTAGATTGCTATGAATTCCTTCAAGAGAATATTCAATATTTACATAGCTAGAATCAAAGGAATCAGAAAATATTCTGGAGTGTCAGGAACATTAATGGAATGGAATGTAAGTTTTAGTTTTAAAGCACACATTACTCTACATTAGGACATTTTTCTCTACATAACATCTAACGTGTTACCATGCAGAGCTTGTAAATAGTTTGTGTGTAATTTAAAAACACCCATGGCTTTCATGTGGACCAAAACCCTATCTACACAGCCCTAGAGTCCCCAGTTCCCTGTGCAAGGCCTCCCCAGGGGCATCTCCATTTGGGATGCCATGCTGTGCAATACCCTCTGGTTTCACCACGTACTCACCTCAGGATCTGGTGCATGCGCGGGCCTCCAGCAGCATCCCCGATACCCGGCCATCAGGTGCAAGCAAATCTAAATGGCTGGAGGCAGCCAATCCATTTCTTCAGAATAGACTGACTGACATTAATATGCACAACAATCTGTTCTGATTCGAAAGCCAGCAAATGTGCTGTGGAAACGTAGTTCAAGGTGAGTTAATAGTAAGATACCAGGATGAAAGTCCTGTGTTTTGGTCTGCCTTTAGACTGATTCTTAATATCAAAACAAGGCAGAATCAAATCCTTATACAATAATTTTTGATAATTAATTTTTCCATGCAAAATAAATATCAGGGAAGCAGCTCAAGCTTAGGTTAAAAAAATAAAATACCCTGTGGAACCAGAGTGATGTGTACACCAAGAAGAAACTAGGACACAAGGTATACAGTGCCAAAAATACATGAAGGAGCACACAAGGCTTAAAGCAGTCCAACACTCACTTTCCAGCAAATGAGTGCTGGACCACATTTATTTGGACAGGCTTGGGGGGGGGGGGGCATCCAGAGCTGCAGATAAGTGAAACTGGGGGTTGCGGGCAATTAATTGAACAGTGCTTTGTGAGATTTTCAAACCTTTTTTTCATAACATAACCCTGCAATACACTTCTCCACAACTTTATTCCTGAGCTATCTGATGTGATCCTTGGTTGTCATGATGCTCTTTGTTCACTGATGTTCAAACAACCTCTGAGGCCTTCACAGAACACCTGTAGTTCTAGTGAGAATAAATTACATACAGATGAACTCTATTACCTAATTAGGTGACGTCTGAAGACATGGTCACACTGGATTTTATTTAGGGGCATAAGAGTACAGGAGGCTGAATATATATGCACACCACACTTTTCAGTTTTTTATTTTTTTAAAAAGCATGTGCGAATATGTGCTGCTGTTTTAAGGAAAAATAACGAGTGACTAAATTATAATTTTCCTCCGTAAAGGGATACAGAAGGCAAAGGTAATTGTCAGACCATTGTGTCAGGTTCTGTTTGACACTGTCCTAAACTGTTTTCCATTTTTAAATTGAAGAAGAAATGGCTGAGATATCAAGGCTCACACTTTCCGATTCATCTTTTGAAATATTTTGACGTGGGCTCTGTGATGTAGCATATAATCAGCGTAATGGGCGGGGTCTGTAAGAAAGGCATTCTCATCACTCTGACTGTTCGCCCTCTCTCCCAGTGTACACAGTCTGATTATTATTATTGGTGGTCTATGGCAAAGGAATTTAGGGGGTGTGCCACTATTATTTGCCCTGTTTCTACTTCCAGGAACAGCTGTGTTTTAGCAGGAAGGCAGCCATGATGAGGAGAGCTGCTGAAGGACAGTTTATGCACTTTGCCTACAGAGTCCTTTTAAGGCAGTGTTGTGTGTTCTTTAAAGAAATCATAACTATTGGGATATCCAAAAGCAGTAAAAGGCAAGTTTAGGCCACCAATGCCTAACCACCCCCGACACAGGCTCCCCCTCAATAGAAAGCCATAGACCAGCTCAAAGGTAGACAGGCAAAAATAAAAGACTGCTGACATATGTGAGGTGGGCTGTTTTAGGAGGCGGTAAAGATATTACTATAAGTTTAATTCCAAAGAAGTGAGGGGGGTTCTCAAGGAAAATATAACTATTGGGACATCCAGAAGCAATACCCAGAGCCAAGGCAAAGTGAAACACAGAAGGCACATCATGAAGAAACTGGTATATACCATGCGTCATGGCAAATGCTCCAAAGGATGTTGAGATTGTGAAGTAGAAAAAGACATTATTCCAACACTGAGATTTGTTTTGCAATATATCTTCTTTAAAGTGAATCCTGATGTGCAGTGTGTGCAATGTGTCCCTATTTGCAGTTGCTAGGGAAATCGTACATACTTATGCATAGGAGCATCCCTGCTTTCTCCACTCTGTTGCCACTACCAACAGGTTGCCGGGTATGCAGGGTGAAGGGAAGAGGGAGAACAGGAACAGGGAGACTGTTCTACGACATGTGTGAGAACCCGGAACAAGGTGAATATGTACGCTTTCACTAGCTACATACACTGGGATTGGAAAGTTGAGATCCCCCTAGGGACCATTGTAACCTCGAACAGCCCCACTCTCTCGTCTCTTCCTGTCTTCCTCCGATATGACATATACTACTCTGCTCATGCTGCACGTAATAAAGGGTTGCAATTTGTGACTTTGCCCAGTTTTTGGATACTCAAAGATGGTTCTTCCTTGATAATTAATTGTGGTTTTACATGCTACACATTGTTTACAGGGAATAAACCCCCCAAAGGTTCTTTTTATACTAAATATACTAAATACTTTATACTAAATGTCGACATAAATTGTCAATCTTCCTATAAACACATTTCAGTTTATCAGGTAAATGTTTTTAAGTACATGCCAATGCTTCCTGTAGATCTTCTCAACCTTATAATATGTAGTAAAAATAGTACTGTAATAAATGGTACATTTAGTGTTTGGTAAACTCTTTTTCATTACTATCTTGTTCCTGCTTCGTGGCTTTTAATCCTTATTTTCTCCCTAATTTCATCAAGCATTTTCTTTCCATATCCCTTTCTAATAAATTTAATTTGAAATCGTCTGCTTGTTGTAGGTAGAGATTTTCTTCTGAGCATCTTTGGATCCTTTTAAACTGCAATGGATATTAACCGGGAAGGATGATGACAACTATCTATGGCTGTTGCAATCTGTCTCTTTAAAAAATGTTTTTGTCTCCAGTTTGCCCAATTTCCCATATATCTCAATGTCCAAAAGTGTATTTCTTCCATACTATAATTATAGGTTAAAGCAATATTCCAGCTATTGCTATTTAGTTTAGTAAGAAAATCTTTTAAGGAATCCTCAGTTCCTCACCAGAGTATAAAGCACCATCTATGTGTCTTGAGTAATACACCAACTCAGATGGTGGAGAGTCTTGCATTGCTCCTTTCTCCTACATCCCCATGAATAAGTTAGCCACACTTGGTGCAAAACAGCTGCCCGTTGGCTACACCAATGTTTGTTAAAGTAATTTAAAGTATTTATCAGAAAGTCAAAAGTAGTTAAGTTGTAATGCGAAGGACAATAAAAACACTGGACAATAAATTGCATTTGATAGTTCAACCCTTCTGCTGAGAGATTATAAAGATGCCACATTGGCAGTGACGAATATGCAGTCTTCTACTTCTGCGATAGTATGTATAAACTCTATGAACTCTCCCAAATCCTTAATATGGGATGGTCATTTCTTTACACATGATTGACTTGTTAAAGATCCAATGCCACTAATAACTGGTCTGCCGGGGGTGGGGTAGTCTCTATTCGTTTATTTCAAATACTCACGTTTTCCTAGCAGAACTAACCCATCGGGCTTAAGTATTTGATTATTAGGTTTTTTATTGCTTTTATCGTTATTATCTTCAAAGTGTGTTTATATTTTTGTTTATGTTCTAGTTTCAATGATCTTAGATCACTACGTTTTTAAAAACTTAAATAGCTCCACCACTGGGTCTCCATTTGCGTGGATGTGTATGTACTTCCTCAGGATTTTCACTTAAATTTAATGTATCTATGTATGCATCAAATATCTTTAGATTTTGTGCAAACTTCAGTCCCTTGTTAAAAACCTCTATCTCATTGGTAGACAGGGACTGATTACTCAGATTTCATTGTTTTCATCTTTGAAATGCCTTCCCTCACTTTTCCTTTTCCTTTCCCCCATACCCTGCCTTCTTTTGTCCTTCTTCTTCTGATTTTTTTCTCTTTGGGGTATGCATTACTCCATATTGTATCTCTGTTATCTGTTGTCCATGATGTCCTAAAAATGTGGCCTATTTAGATTTGATCTTTCATAATCACAGTTAGGGTATGTGTATGTATATTTATTTGTATATTCATAACGGTTCATTCTACAACGTTCATACCGACTGGGGTATGTAGATTCATACGTGAGGACGTATAACGGAGGGGATAGTGAAATCTGATATCTCTTGAAGGCATTTCCTGTAAAGTCAGCCTAGTCAAGCCCCACGGTAAATCCCAGGCTGCAAAGGGTAAGAAAACTTTTCCTATTTAATTCATTCTAATCCCGAGAGTGCATGAAAACTGGGACATTTAAAGAGAACCTTAATTGGACTAAGTTGATATAGTGCACTGTATAATATTTTCAGTTGACCTTTTGTTGATATACACCATTGTTCTAAAAGAGCTGTTTAAGCCCCCCCTTGCAATCTCATACTGGGAGCAGTTAGAGCCTATTAAAAAAGATAAGCCCCAAAATAGATAATAAATGCAAAAGAATCGGATTAGACAATCGTCTTCTAAGTTTGGGGCTTATCTGGTATTTCGCAATCTGGTAGGCCCGCTGGTATGAACCTATGTTCAGGACAGCCAGTCCACCTTGAGTTTTGGGTCTAAACATGGTAACCTGAGATATCCTGGGTCTTTTTCCTGCCCAGATAAAACACTCCACTTTCTTCTGAAGGGAACGTAAGATATGGGAGGGGATAGCAACCATAAGGACTCGAAACAAGTACATCAGCTTAGGAAGCCAAGGCATCTTTATGGCTGTTATCCTCCCCAAGCATAAGATATTGAGCTTGAACCAGGCCTCGAGGAGGGCCTGTAAAGATCTCAACATTGGTGGGTAGTTTACCGAATAGAGTGAGGTATAATTGCTGGTCAAGTAGACATCCAAATAAGATATGGCTCGCTTTTACCACTTAAAATCATAGGAGTTGACTATCAGTATCGTAAAGAAACTCCTCCTAATTGATAATGTGAATAAGATTAATAATTTTCCTGATATTTTCCCCTGCTTGTCGAGACGGGATGAAACCAACCTGATCGTGGTATATTATATCTCTATTCAGACAAAATCTGACATCTATGTTTAATAAAGAAATGAGCCTAAAATATATAGTATATACAGACACCGGCAAGAAGGGTATCAGCACCCCAGTTGTGTGTTGAAAGTGCAGGACGTGGGGAGAAAGTACCTGACCAAATTTCTTATAATATGCAGCTGTGAAACCGTGTGGCCCTGGTTGCTTATTTACAGGCCTTGAATGGCTCTGTGAATCTCAGACAGCTCCACTTTTGTATCCAGCTGACGTTTCGCTTCCTCTGACAGTCTAGGTAATCGAGCCTGATCAACAGGATCATTGGCAAGATTAAGGTCAAATGAGCCCTTTAACTTATATAGATCTTCCAGGTGGGTATGAAATAAGGCTACAATTTAGGAAGGGTTACTGGGCAATATAGCATCATTTTCAGACGGATGGATTTAATTTTGTCTCCTGGCTAATGGAGTATTAGGTTTATTATTAATGCAATACCAATGAAACCTAGTCCACCCTATTTATTGTTCTGCTTTATTAGACATACATAAGTTTAGTTTGTGACTTCATTGCATACATGTTTTTTATCACGGATAGAGGGGTCTTTCTTAAAAGTCTGATCGGCCCAGCAATGGTGCTTTAACAGGTCAGAGATTTTCCTTTTGTACTGCAGCTCCTTTTTTTAGTAGCCAATTGAATCAGGGTATCCCTAAGTACTACTTTATGCAGAAGCATTTGTATTTTTATCAAATTTATTACCAGTATATCAAGGGGAGTTGATACATGTTTTTTTTTTTTATTTAACCTTCCATAGGACATAGTTGGTCCGATTTAAACAGCAGAGATCGCAAGCTAGGTCCTTATGTCGAACATTCGTGTTTGACCTCATAAATGTTCTTCCGGATAATCTTGTAGGACATTGAGGGAAGGGGGGAGCTGTTGCTGTTGACTACATATTGCTGCCTATGGATTTAGTTTGGGATCTAAACTGTATTAGAAACAGAATGGATGACACAAATACTGTAATATACTTTATGATATTGTATTATAATGTTTCATTTTTTTATTCACAAACTCCTATGGACAATTGCATATTCATTTAAGAAAACAAAATAAGTCAATTATTTTAACAAAACAGTTTTAAACAACAAACAAGTTTAAAACAACACCAATTTGTTTTTCATTACAAATTTATTTAATAACAGCTCACATGATGAATGATGAATATATTTGTAGGGTGGATAGATGTCAGGTGTGAAATACTTCACCAGGTTCATTGAAGCAGATAGGAAACAACTGGTTGCCCTGCTTCTCGATACCTTAATCAGAATGTGTATGCAAGTGATAAATCCTTCAGGAATCCAGCCGTACTGGTACAGCAGAGATTCAACGGTTTCATATTAAATGAATAAGAGGAAATAAATGTGAAGAATTAAATAAATGTGAATTTAGAGCCTCGCTGACCACTACTACATTAATTAATCAATCAAAATCTAACTCAGTGGGAAATGATCAGTTTAATTTTAATTTAATTTCAGTTCTGAAAGACCATCTCACTCACTTTCTGTTAAGAAGACTATAAGTATTTCAACCTTTCAATCCTTGGAGGGGTCAGGCCAGGGAATTTAAGATAGCCTATTGAGCTTGCGGGGAGGGCAAAATGAAAAACTGGACATTGAAGTACTTGCACTGAACACACTCTAACTTACATTTCCCTGTCCAATGGGAAAAATACCATTTTGTGAGTACTCACCTGTAAAATAGATATTGTCTGTGTCACACACCCCGCTTCCCCTTTAATTTTTACGATAGGGTTATCCTCCAGCAGGAGGCGACGTTGCAGAGAGAAGTCTTGAAAACGAGCCCCTCCCGGCCTACATATACCTGGGACCTCCCACTTAACACCCAGTGAATTCAAAACAGCAGTAAGGCAAGGTACCAGGAAATCCAAAGGTAACCTCAAAGAAAAATAAAGGAAAGCTTCACCATATAGAGGATCCAGGATACCAAAAAAGGGCGGGTGAAGCGGGGTGTGTGACACACTGACAATATCCATTTTACAGGTGAGTACTCACAAAATGGTATTATTCTCAGTGTGTCACACACCCCGCTTCCCCTTTAATTCTTACGATAGGGACATCCAAAAGCAGTGTCCACAAGGGGTGGTTATCCAACAGCAAAATGAAGCATAACTTAAACGACTGCAGTCTGCAGAACCTTGCGGCCAAACACAGCATCCGCTGAGGCCCGCACATCAACCTTGTAAAACTTAGAAAAAGTATGAACGGAAGACCAAGTAGCAGCCTTACAAACTTGTTCAACAGAAGCCTGGTGCTGAAAAGCCCAAGACGCACCAACAGCACGAGTAGAATGAGCAGTGATACGAAAAGGGGGAATCTTCCCCTTGGCCGAATAGGCCCCAATAACCGCCTGACAAATCCATTTGCTAATGGAAGACTTAGCCGGAGCCAAACCCTTCCTAGGCCCACAGGGCACAACAAAAAAGGCATCAGTCTTACGAAAAGGAGAAGTAGTAATCAAGTAGTACTTAACACAGCGTACCACATCCAAACAATGCAAAACCCTCTCCTTGTCATTCTTAGGCTTAGGACACAAGGAGGGAAACAATATCCTGATTCAAATGAAAAGCAGAAACAACCTTAGGAAGAAAGTCCGACTTGAAACGAAAAACCACCTTGTCCTGATGCCTCTCAAAGTAGGGCGCCTGAATCGACAAGGCCTCCAACTCCGAGACACGCCGAACCGAAGTAATCAACACCAAGAAGACAATATTCTGAGTCAAGGTAGAAAGAGCAATATCCTGCAAGGGCTCAAAGGGAGGGGCCTGAAGAGCAGAAAGAACCAAATTCAAGTCCCAAACCGGGAGCAATGGCTTTCTGGGAGGCCGCACATGCGTAACCCCCTGGAAAAAGGTTTTGACTAAAGGATGAAGCGCAAAAGGCTTCTGAAAAAAGATAGACAAGGCAGAAACCTGCCCTTTCAAAGTACTCAGCTGGAGACCAGCCCTGATTGCAGAAAATCCCAAATCCTGGAAACCGAAAAGACCCTACAAGGCAAAGATCTAATCTCACACCAAGCGATATAGGCTCTCCAAGTCCTATAGTAGATGGTAGAAGAAGACTTCTTCCGGGCACATATTAGAGTCTTAACAACCGAGTCAGAAAGACCCTCCTCCTTCAAGATGAAGGTTTCAGCAGCCAGGCCGTCAAACCCAGCGCTGGTAAATTGGGGTAACACAGCCGACCCTGAGTGAGCAGATCAGGCCAAAGAGGCAGAATGACCTGATCCACCGCCAGCCGCACGATGTCTGCGAACCATACTCGCCTTGGCCACCTTGGAGCCACGAGAATGGCGGACACCCTTTCCAGAGCCAGCTTTCGTACCACCTTGCCTAGCATGGGTATCGGAGGAAAAAGGTACAGAAACCCCAGTTCCCCCCAGCTCAGAGTCCACCGCCAGAGCCAGAGGATCCTGAGAAAGCGACACAAAGGTCGGAAGCCTGCAATTGTGACGAGAGGCAAACAGGTCCACCTCCGGTGTCCCCCACCGGAGACACAGAGACCGAAAAACTTGAGGATGGAGAGACCATTCCCCCAGGCGGGAAGAGCACCTGCGCAACAGATCCGCTTCCCTGTTTTCCACGCCCGGAATGTAAACTGCCGAGAGACAAGGAACATGGGCCTCCGCCCAGGTCAGGATCAGGGACACCTCTCTGAGGGCCCCCAGACTGCGAGTCCCTCCCTGATGATTGATGTAGGCAACTGCTGTCCGGTTGTCTGAGCGAACCTGAAACGGAAGGCCCAGAACATGCTGAGTCAAATGAAAAAGAACCAGACGGATGGCTCTCAGTTCCAGAACATTGATGGACAAGTGGGCCTCTCGAGGCCCCCACTGCCCCCGAAAGTGAAGATCCTTCCAGAATCCCCCCCATCCCGAAAGACTGGCGTCCGTGGTGACAATTTCCCAAAGAGGAGTCAGGAAAGACCTGCCCCTCAAGAGATTGGTCGAGACCAACCACCATTGAAGGGACTGCCGGACCCGGGAGGACAACTGGAAGGGCCGATCCAACGACCGTGGTCGCCGGTCCCAAGACGCCAACAGATGAAGCTGAAGCGTCCTTGTGTGAAATTGAGCAAAAGGAACTGCCTCGAAAGAGGCAACCATCAACCCCACCAGTCTCCTCCCCAGACGGATGGACGGTCGAGAATTGGAAAGAAGGAACCGAGCCAATTCCTGAATCAGAAAAATCTTGGATTGGGGCAGAAACACCCTGTGTTGACAAGAATCCAACCGCATTCCCAGAAAGGACACCACCCTGGCCGGGGCGAGGGAGGACTTGGTAGTAGGTGGTAGATAGTTGATCACCCAACCGAAGCTTTCCAGCGTGGATACCACCGTCCTGGTGTCCGTCTCCGATTGATTGAGAGAAAGAGACATGATGGGAAGATCGTCCAGATAAGGTACGATGCGAATGCCTTGAGTTCTGAGAATGGCCATCACCCCTGCCAGCACCTTGGTGAATACTCTTAGAGCCGAGGTAAGGCCAAACGGAAGTGCCACGAATTGAAAATGCCGATCCTTCATCACGAACCGAAGAAAACGTTGATGAGCCTGGCAGATGGGAACATGAAGGTAAGCATCCTTGATGTCTATGGACGTCATGAAGTTCCCCCGGCCGAAGATAACTGATGGCCGATCGCAGAGTTTCCATGCGAAACTTCCGTATACGGATGAACCTGTTGAGGAACTTCAGATCCAGAACGGGGCGAACCAACCCGTCTTTCTTGGGGACTGTGAAAAGAGTGGAGTAATACCCGAGGCCCACCTCCAAGCGCGGCACCGGCCGGATGACCGCCATTTCCAGAAGATTCTTCACCGATGCCAGGAGCCCCTGCGCGGCCAAAGGATTGGTGGGCACCCGAGACCGGTAAAACCGCGAAGGAGGGCGAGACTCGAACTCCAGCTTGTAACCGGACGACACCACCTCCCGGATCCATCTGTCCGGAACCGCCTGGTCCCAAACATGGGAGAAGTGTCGCAATCGTCCCCCCACCCGCACGGGTGAGGGCACCCCCTCATCGCTGAGCGGGCTTGCCAGCAGGCTTAGGCTTGGCGCCCCAGGACTGAACGGCACGGCCACGGCCCCTCCCCCGGGTCCAACCTGCACCCCTGGTAGCGGGAAAGGAGGCCCCTCTGCCCGCTCTGGCTCCCCGAAAGGAGGGACTAAAGGAAACCGCTCCCCGAAAGGAACGGCGCGGCCTCTTGCGTTGAGGCAACTTACCACCCTTGGTAACAGAATCCAATTTCTCGCCAAACAGGCGCAAACCCACAAAAGGAAGAGCTGTCAGCGACCTCTTAGAGCTAAAGTCCGCCGTCCACTGACGCAGCCACACAGACCGACGAATAGCAACCAACAGGGCCGCGGTCCTGCTACACATCGCAAGCGCATCATCCTGGGCGGTCATGACAAAGGAAATGAACGACTCACACTGCTTGAGAGAAAAGAACTCATCATAAGTGGGATCAAGATCTGCGTACAAATCCCTAACAATGGACCTGACAGCCATCAAGAGAAGCGCCAAAGCACCAAACCGGCCGCAGTGCCGATCCAGCACTGATAAAACCATGGCGAGCCAATTGATCAATCCGACGATTCTCACCATCCTTAATGGTAGTAGTGTCAGGGGAGTGCAACACAGCCGTGTTAGACAGCCCCAACACAGGGGCATCGACGTCAGGGGGAACAGACCAAAGCTTCACCAAATCCTCCGGAAAGGGATAACGCTTATCCCAACTAGGAGGAACTCCAACAAGGCGTGTAGGTTGTTCCCATTCCTTAAGGACAACCCTCACAAAGTGTTGTTATCTGGGAAACACCAAACGTGGCTTGGGCACATCAAACAACTCACCCTTTGGCGTGGGGGCGCCTCAGGTGGATCCAAAGCCAAATTCTCAAACATCTGAGTCAGAATGGAAGGAGTGTCCAGGAACACTCCTGCAGCCTGATCGCCAGCAGTACCAAACAATTGCTGGTCTGCAGGCTCCTCCGACTCCTCTAGGAGCTCCCCCTCCTCAGCCGGGGGACAATCGGACCAATCCAACACTTCCAACACCTCAACCTCCGGAACAGGTGAAGCCGGAGACAGGTGCTTCAGCTTAGCCATAGCCTTTTGAGCCACCGCGGCGGAGACCATTTTCTCGAGGCTGGCCAACCGTGCACACACCTCGGATTGCGAATCCCCACCTTTGACAACGTCACACGGGGTCCGGAATAGGAGGGGGGGTGTAGGAGATGACGGAGGTTGCGAGGAGCCAGAGGCCGGAGTGCCGGACTGGCGCGCAATATTCCGCTGTGCACATGGAATACATATTATGACATCATCGCCTGGGAGCGGAGCCCTACAACCCCCACACAGCCTGGATAGCCCCGAAGAGCCGTTTCCGGTAATGTCGGAAGCCTCCATATGGTGAAATTGTGGTATTCGCAACAACCCAGGGAATTACGCAGTAAGCAACCCGGGATGCCCCCTTTAATTAAAGCCCCGGGAGTGGGAGGATTTTTAAGCCTAGGAGAATCCCAATTTTGAGAATAAGACTAGCCAGGTATATCAGACCGGGAGACCCACTGCAGTGAGGGGATCCCAGGATCTGTAAGGGAAAGAGATCACAATCAGTCCCCCAAAGAAAATTTGCCAGCATGCGCTACACATATACACCAACACAACCAAACGTAACAGTAAAATATATAAACAATATATACAAAAGCAAGAGAAGTATATACAGCCAATGAAAAAAAAATATATATATACATGTATAATTAATATGTGCCTCCCGGAGGGGAAGCTATACAAGTGTGACAGGGTAACTGCGCAAGTGACTGCCATTATCACGCACTGCACAGACAACAAAGCAGGACAAACAGACAAACCAAACAAACAAACCCTGCTTGAATGACGGCGCCCTCCTCAGCCGAGCTAGGGACCCGTGTAGTGAGGACTCCAGGTGAGGAAGAAGGAAGGAAGGCGGGCCGGACTCAGCGCGCAAAGCGCTCCGGCCCCGCCCCCCGTTGGAGATCCATACAGCGTGGGCCCCGAAGGAGCACGGCCCCACCCCCAAAACATGAGCAACAGACGCCCCATAGGCATTTGTCACACACACAGACCAAGCGGGAGAAAATGTAAAATACGCTACAAGGAGCCCCAGCAGCTCGGGACATGCGCCCGCACGCCGCGGCACTGACCCTGCCAGCTGCCAGCGCTCCCCAAACACACAGGGAATCACAAGTGTAAAGCACCCCACACAAGCCACCCCCCAACGCGAAGGGAGAAGGGACCAAGCGGGAGAAGGTGGCCACAGGGAACACCGGGACGGGGGCATCCCAAATCCGGATCACCATGCCGGATAACCGCATGAAAAAGATAGAATTGGCACGTAATGGAAGTTTAAAGGGGGTTTTAGAAAGGACATTATTGGGTCAGAGCCCTTGGATAAAATCTCTGACCCAATAATGCAATCGGAGAACTATGCCCTACTTGAACACTAGATTCACGTATCACACTGCCAGGTCTTTTTGCAGTGAACAGAGGGGCGACAGCATCACTGGGGGGGGGGACCGATGGCACTGAGCGGGGAACCACCTGATTTTGGGACCGGGTATTACAGGATTGAGACCTAGCCATAAGGTAAAGCATGATGCAAAACACCAAGAAAGATCATCTAATGGGGACTAAAGGAGAGTATAACAATTTTATTACGTTTTCGTTACATAGTTAATATGGTTGAAAAAAAAGACATGTTCATCAGGTTCAACCAAAGGTGTTGGGGAAGTTATTTTATTTTTCATTTTTTTACTGCTAATAGTAACTGTTATTTTTTTCTAAATAATCATCTAATCCTTTTTTGAAGCTGTCAGCGGTTGATGCTGTAACAAGCTTCAGCGGAAGGCTGTTTCACAGATTTATAGTTCTTATGGTAAAAAACAATTGTCGCCTCCGAAGACTGAATTTCTTTTTTTTTCAGTCGAAGGGAGTGCCCCCTTGTCTGTAGAGAGGATTTTACCTGAAATAGTGTTTCCCTATATTTTTTTGTATGGGCCATTTATATATTTATACAAGTTATTCATGCCCTCCTAAGTCGTCTCCTCTCAAGACTAAACATATTTAATTCTCGTAATCTTTCCTCATAACTAAGATCCTTAATTCCTCTTATTAGTTTGGTGGCTCTCCTCTGCACCCTTTCCATAGTCAGAGCGTCCTTTCTATGAACTGGCGCACAGAACTGGACGGCATATTCCAGGTGAGGACGCACCAGTGCCTTGTAAAGAGGCACAATTACATCTCTATCCTGTGATTCCATGCCTCTTTTAATACACTTGGAGGTCTTGGAAGCAGCTGCTTGACATTGCATACTGTTATTTAGCCTGTGATCTAGTGGTACCCCCAGATCCTTCTCAAGTGTTTCTACCAGTTTTACACCCCCAAGGACATGTGTGGCCTTCAGGTTATTAGACCCCAAGTGCATGACTTTACATTTCTCCACATTGAAATTCATTTGCCAAGTAGATGCCCAGACACTCAATGTGTCCAAGTCAGCCTGAAGCTTGTGAACATCTTCAATAGACTGCACTGTGCTACATATCTTTGTGTCATCTGCAAAAATAGAGACAGTGCTTTTATTTCCATTATCTATGTCCTTTTAAACAAGTTGAATAATAGTGGGCCCAGCACTGAACCCTGGGGTACACCGCTTACAACTGGTAACCATTCATTAACCACAACTCTCTGCACACAGTTTTCAATCCAGTTACAAACTTTATTTCCTAATCCTGAAGATTAGTCTGGACAAAGTTTAATTTTAACAGCCATGTATTCTTGCCGCTGCTATGTACACCCCGGGTAATTCAAATCTGCCTGCTACCTACCTACTATAGTATCTACCTGGGACATTTGGGAGGGGGAAAAGAGTAAGTGGATTTTCACAATCACAGGTTTTTGGTTCTTGCCCTGGGCCATCCCGAATTGAAACTCTCCTGATTGCTGATAAAACCTACCTGTCTGCCAATCCAGACGCACAGAAAAGAAGCGTGCTTGGCTCACTTTGGTTTCTCTTAGCCAACTGGAAGTCTCACTGGCCAAGGGCCGAATGGAGCTGGTCCACTCTAGCCTCTAACTGGGGGTGTTCCTGCACTGGCCATTCACATATGCCTGGCATGGGCAGGCATCTGGCTAAAGGTTTAGTAGAGTGTGGCCTGTGCATGCACTGTTGGATTGGAGATCAGGTAGGTTTTACAGGGGTTTTACACAGAAGGACATTCCAAATCAAGATTCCCCAGGGAGTGGGGCGGCCTGGGAGTCTTAAAAACTCCAGAGATGCTTTTGGTCCACTTAAAGCTTAGTTCAATACTTGCGGTTAGCTATTCTGGTAAAGGAGTGTCACTTGTATCTGACACCCCAGATAATTAAAAGCTGCCTAATACCTACCTACTAAAGTTTTTCCCTGGGGGGGAACCTAGTTGGAATTTCACGTCACTAGGGCATACTTGGCCTAAAAAGGCTGAGAACGGCATTATCTTTTTGCCAGGGAAATTAAACCCTTTTAGAAAATCTTGATTATATGCTAAAAGTGGAAATTCATGTCATATTGACTTTTATTGAGTTTGCCAGTCAGGTGAGCAAAACTGGTGAGAAAAATGTGGCAAAATTTGGATTCAGGGCTTGCTGAAAAATAGAATACCAAAATACCTATAAAACAGGTTTTAGAAGTAGAAGAAAAATTGTGCACAGAAAACGTGTAAGAATTTCTGATGGGGGCTTTATAAATATGAGCAAATGTTTTGATGAAGTGGGGGTTGCACAAGGCAGTAAAAAAAAAGTATGTGGGGAGGGGGATCCTAAGTCCCTATAGGTTAGGATATAGCAAAACAAACAGCAAGCAGAGGGTTGTGAGACCAATGGGAAGTAACCAAGGGAAAGTGTTGTGGCCTCAGTATATAAAGTGGATACCTGATGCACATTTTTGAGAAAAAGCGCTATTGTGCAATGTAGCACTAGAGTGGAGAAGCTAGGAATGAATCTTAAAGTGTAGCACCAAATTTAGCAACACCAGGCAGTCTTGTCAATACTAGGCCCGACCAAGAAACCTTTTAAATGTATATTACATGTGCCAGGAAGTTGGGATTGTGGGTAATTTCAACCCTAAGGAGACAGGGTCACTTTACACATACACTTGGTAAAGTGCCAGGCAGCATAATTAAGATTGCAGATTGGCTGATCTCAAATGTACCAGCTGAAGTGATAAGCCCACTTGCCTCCCTCTAGTATGAGGCACCCTCCCACCCCCATTTTGAATAGCTGGGTGCTGGTGCCATCCTCCGCTAAACAGAAATTGGAAATGTAAACACGTTGAACATAAACACGCCATGGTTGCCCCGGCTAAGGTGAGCAAAAAAAAGGTGACCCTTGAGGTTTCGGAATGCTCCTGGGACCACAAATTGTGAGGTTTAATCTGCTTTAAAAGGAATAGTGCAAGCAGAAATGGTATACTCACCTTTTGTCTCCAGCAGCTCATCCATGCAGCATCTTCATAACTGGCAAGGAGTGAGCGATTCCATCCTCCAGTGTCACAAACCACCTCTATTAATTGCAATGGAGATTTTATTCCTTTTCAGACTATTCTATAGTACAAACTGATGGGTAAGAAGTCTCTATAAAGTCTTCCAGCTCTAACGTGTGATAGAATGACCATCTATGTGACTTTGTACCCGATAGAAATTTACCAGTTTCATCCCTTCATTCGTCCTTGATGCATTAACGAGTGCCATTGAAGAGCTTGGGTAATTTTATAAGAAAATAATATGAAAATTAAGGAGGCCTAAAGAGGATCCCTTGCTCCAACCTGTCATCACATGACCTTCCACTCTGCACATCTGTGCATTTCTGAGGGAATGTGACCTAATGGGGAGAAGGTGGGTTAGTGAACAAACTTTATGCAGCAATAAGTCAGATATTAAAACAATTGAAAATAAATGTCCTCAGACCTAATTGCCGGCAGATGGCAACAAGCCTCATGCAAGTACACAGAGAACAAAGAAACAAAACCGCTGCATTAAATAACCCCTAAATAAGGTGCCTGGGAATGACTCCTCTTTTCCCCATAGTTACATAAAAAAACAGCACAGTAGCCAGCATTTACTGCATGAAACTTTTAAAAGCAGACCAATCACCAGGATTTCAACTATCCTGGTACTTGGTCCCTGCCCTGGGGACATCTTGATGTAGTATGCCCCCTTCTGTGTGAAACCTTCAGATCACCCAATTTCACTCACCTTTCCCTGCTCCCACAGCACATGCGCTAGTGCAATCAGCACTTCATGTGGCTTATACTAATGCGCCACAGATTTGAACCTCGCATCCCCGGTTCCCCTGGTGGAGTGCGCACTCCTGCCTCCGGCCTATCAATAACTGAGCGTGTGGAGCATGCACAGCTGCAGAGAGGTTGGGGATGTGGCACTGGCAAAGATTGTGTTGCGGAACGAAGCAGGATCAGGTAAGATTACCAGTGCCCCCGGGGTTTCACGCATCGCACGGGGGTAGGCTAGCAGTTTTATGTGGGAAGTGCAGGTTACCACGCTGTTTTTTCCAAGTGCACAAGAAATGCAAAGATCATATTAAAGCGATTCTAAATTCTATACTCTCCCCCCAACCCCCCCCCCCCCGATGATCGCTCCGAGTACGGCGCACTGTAACCAGATTGCCAGGTCTTGATACCCCCCACCATTGCAGTAAATAGAGGGGGCATGCCAGAGTCACTCCTACAACTGCATATGCATAGACAAGGCCAACTGTAGATTCTCCCCAATTGCAGATGTGCAGTACAGCCCTATTGCCATTGGGTGGCAGCCAGTAGCCTCATAGGTATGGGGTAACTAGAGACAGGGTACCAGCCATACCTGAGATACATGTATGAGGCATGCTTCATGCACACAGCGTATGAGAGTGCAGATCATTTTAACGTCACCTTGACATCAATTCAGTCCAAAATGAAAGGACTGGTTCTTTGTTGGTTAGCATCTCTGTATATAATGTAGTGCTGCCTTGTTCTGCACATTTATTAGTGTCATTTTCTTTCTTCAAATTGCCATTTCCTAGTACGTATTGACAAAGGGATGACACCAGATATGGCCTAATATGGGACCGGTCATTGGATATCAATTTGTACATATATTTAGTGTGTGCAGGTTTTTTGGCTTGTCACCTAAGTGCTACTTTGTGGCTAATCCTTTGTTTCCTAAACCTGTGACAGATTACAGATTATGCCTAGAAGGATAAGAGAGGAATATTTTTCTTTTCCATACCATAGTAACAGTCTTCTGGACATGGTATACCCACGCCATTGCATGCTGGGCTATTTATGCCGTAGTAAAAAAAAAAAACACAATATCAGTGCTCAGAAAGGAATGCAATGGTCCGAGCACTCTCCTTTGGTTTCCTACATGCTGACCACTAGGAGAGCAAATACATTTTAAATATACAAATATTGGTATTTTATTGTAGTATGAAATGGGTGCCAGACAACATTGGCAGAAGTCATAAATTGCACATGGATTCTACCAGCCATTATACGCCAGTTCGGTTGAGATTCATTAGGTGGTATCATTTGAATAATCAGTGGAGAAGGAATTCTTCATTAAATATAGATGGTTATGGTTTAGGCTTAGCAGTCACTGTTCTGAGTCCAGAATGAAAAACATGTCCATTAAACAGTCCAATCAGTGAAACTTCTTTTTTAACTTTCCCCCTGTAACTTTTTTCCTCACTCCAAGAGAGCCTTCTGCATCATCTACATCCTCTTCCCGTGGACGCTTTTTCTTTTCACCATGTTCTCGCAGCTCCTTTAATCAGAATTAAAAAATGAAGTTTAAGAACAAATAATGAAGAATGCACAGCAAGGTTCATAGGTCACAGCAACATTTTGGCTTCCCCATTTTTTTCTGTAGGCATTTGGGGCAACAAAGAAGCACAAGAGGAGATGGGCATATGAAAATTGTGTACACACTAACAATGGCATAGAAAGCCTTGAGGATATCCTAAAAGTGGGAATTCGTGTCATATGGACCTTTAGCAAGTTTACCAATCAGGTGAGAAAAGCGGTCGAGAATAAGTTGGATTCAGGACTTGCTAATAAAAGAAGAATACCAAAATGGCGATAGAACAGGTTTTATAAATAGAAGAAAAATTGTGCACAGAAAGAATTTCTGATGGGGCTTTATAAATGTGAGCAACTGTTTTGAAAAAGTGGGGGTTGCATAAACCCACTTTTTTTTTTTAGGCAGAAAGAAAGTGGGGGGGGGGGGGGGCATCCTGAAGTCCCTATAGTTTAGGATATAGCAAAACAAATAGCAAGCAGAGGGTTGTGAGACCAATGGGAAGTAGCCAAGGGAAAGTGTCGTGGATATCAGATGCAACATTTTTGAAAAAAAGCTATTGTGCAATGTAGCACTAGAGTGGAGAAGCTAGGAATGAATCTTAAAGTGTAGCACCACTGAATGAATTCAGCATTACCAGGCAGTCTTGTCAATACTAGGTCCGACCAAGAAACCTTTTAAATGGAGGCAGGGTCACTTTACACATACACTTCTGGTAAAGTGCCAGGCAGCATAATTAAGATTGCCGATTGGCTGATCTCAAATGTGCCAGCTGAAGTGATAAGCCCACTGGCCACCAGCCATTTTGAATAGCTGGGTGCCGGTGCCCTCCTCCACTAAACAAAAGCTAGGAATGCAACTGACATGGGTGCCTTGAGGTTAAGTTAATTTCCAACCTCCTGGTAGAGCCTTTATACCACAGAAACTGGGTTCCTAGATGTATGCTGTTTTTATTTTAATGCTTGCAAATAGGCCTTCTCATGTAGTTAATATTTTCTAATACTCTACCAGGCATGTGGAAGGCCAGTACAGCAGCCTGATACCAGGCTTTTGCTGCAGTTACAATAGAAATGATGAACGACAGTGTGAGGGAAATGGAGAGTTTGCTGCAGGGAGCTTGCATGAAGTGTTTCTAGATACTGAGTTAAGAAGGTCATACTTACAATGCGGGCAAATCTTTGTGACTCCGCTACCCTTTCCTGGAGTAACATCACTTCCTCTTCTTGTGTAGGAAAGGCTGAAAGCTTTTTACCAATAAGATGTTCAATCCTTTGAAAGAGCTCAACATCATACCTAAAAAAAAAAAAGATATTGATATTTACATAAAAAAAACAAACAAAAAAAAAAAGCACAGTTTGTAATCATTTTGGACAGGAAGATTTAAAGTCGGTCTACTGTTTTTCCCCAGGCCTCCGGAATTGGCTTAAATATCTGAAAATGGGCTCACCTGCTCCACGTTCACCCACTGCTTGCATCCCACATGAGCTGTGGCCAAGGTGGTGTGTATGTGGCAGTTGCTGTGGACCCAGGAAGGCAGAAGAGTTGGTACTAGAACTTGTTTTGGGGCAATTCTGGGGATCCCCAATTAAATATTCCTAGTCTGAAATCAAATATGACCGGGATAGTAAACAGCTGCACATTGCAGTAGTGTATACCACTTATAAAAGTAGATGCAGCTGTTTCCGATTCCCCTTTTGAATGGAACTCATAAATGCAGGGCTAAATAATGGAATGAGGAAGTTGAATTAATTAGTTTAGCATCTATGATAAAGTCATTGTCCAGTCACAAAATAAAACAAATAGGTATACTAAGCGTTTGTCCCCTGCAACTTCACCATTCAACTTGGTGTTTTAAAACTGTGTCGAGGCTGCGGCTGACCTCAGTCTTAGCCTCCTCCAACACGGAACCACAATTGATTTGGTGGCTGCCATGTCTGATCAGTGTTGGAACAGCGGGGTGCTTGTTCTCGGGTATTGGTAAGTTTTAAAACACTGGAGAAGGACAAATGGGGCACAAGCAGTGACCAGGAGGTGCAAGCAAGGGAGGGTTTGGGTCGGCCTTAATCCCAGAGTTTGAGAAGAGTAATTGTACAATATAACTAACTGCAAGTCGGCGAGGAGGGCTACTCTTGGTATCAGCACTGTAGCAATCACAACAGCAGCAGCCAACAGAAAGAAGACAAATGGCAAAGCAGAATAGGGCCTTTACCATAGACTAAAGCTCAGTGTAATATGCAGGAGCCCCTTGGATGTGGGTGTCATGAAACTTAAAACAAATAGTTTTTAGGTTCTCGCCTTTTTTTCCCTTGTACAGGCTTTTTTTGCGACTTAAAAATGTCTTAAACCCTCATTTGCCACTCTGTGCCAGGGAGGATTCTGCTCCCCGGGGACACTAAGCTTACCTAACATATCCTCCCTTGCCATAAGAGAGCCATGCATTAGAGAGACACTGTTGCTAGAGAGGAATTCCTTTCACTTGGAAGACAGGAAACAACTGCACAAATATCTTTCAGCTTGACACAGAGCTCAATGATAATCTCCTGATTTTGTGAATTCTTCACAGCAAAAATAGAAAATTAAAGAGGAACAAAACCAGGATTGACACTATCCCAGGTTTTGGTTCCTCCTCCTACAAATTTAGGATGCCATGTTGTGTGCAATCCCCCAGATCACTAGGCCAATCACTTTGATTTGGAGTTTGGAGTTTGGAGTTTTGAAAGTTTGGAGTTTCATTCAGCAAGTAAATCTGAATGAAATGGCTGCTTCCCCTGCATACACGAGCCAGCCAAATACCCTGTACAGGTAAGTCCCCATCACTGGTGAGGTGAGTTTACGAGCATTCCCAGGGGTTTAACACAGCAGGGCATTCAAATTGCGATGCCCCACAGAGAGAGACCACTGGCCCCGGAGCCTTATCGACTCTAGGCTGGTAGTTGCTTCTCTTTAAGCTTAATCTCATCACCAACATGAATTTAAAGTCTGTCTGTGAGTGGACAAGGTTTCGGTGTCACACAAATACATATGTATTTATGATTTAACCTCTAAGAAATGAGTATGAACTATTACAACCATCAAAAATATAAATAAATCCAAACATATTAAAAAATAAATTAAAAAAAAACAGAGAAAAAGTCACTTAACATTTCCTGTACAGTTAAATCATTAAGAAATGAAAAAAGAATCGTACAGCTAAAGACATCATATACCCCACCATTCCTACCATATAGCATATGGGCAGCATATATACGACATGCACTAAAGTTTGTGAGGGAGGAAAATAGTATGGAAAAAAATGCTGCAACTTCTGGAAAACGATGTCATCTACAAGAAACACCATCCACGAGAGAAGATTGCCTTGAAAACAGTAATGTCCTGCAAGAAGATTTGTCTACTGTGAACAAATCATAGCACACAGCGCTACTTACTGTGTCACAAAGGTGATGGCTTTTCCTGATCTTCCAGCACGTGCTGTTCGACCAACTCTGTGAATATAATCCTGAGGGAAAAATGTGATAACTGCTAACACATATCTGCAAATTCCCTATTTTAAAATAGAATACAGACCTGCACAGCATAATATATTTTATACAACAAAAAATGCATATTACTTAATCTGGATCAATAGCCTGACACAGTTGGAAAAGAAAGGTTGCAGCCATTTCGGAGCCTCCTCTCCCAACTGACAATGCACAGAAACAGGAAGCCCAGCACAACTTCCTGTTTGCAGCTGGCCTGCAAGCCCATGAGTGGCAATCTTGTTTTAAATATTTATCCCAGTAGGCGTTAGAAAATTCTTTTTTATGTGCAGCACCTAAATTGCCCTGGGGAGAGATGCATATCAGGACTGTTTGTTGTGTTGGTCTGACTTAAAGCTGTCCTTCACTCTGAATAAGAGCCTATCTTATATGTTTCCCACACCCTGTACATACAGATTGCTCACATTAAAAATCATCCTACCTGCATCTACTGCATGTTATGAGCCTTTAAACATCCAAGATGGCGGCTCATGGAACATCAGGCAGCCTGCAAACCGGAAGTGCCTTCTGACTGTGCCGCTCCGCATTCTGGGATTGCTGACCTTTTCCTGACCCCAGCTCTGCTCTGTCTGTGCAAAGCACAGCTATAACCCGCACACTGCACTTTATCCCGCTCCCCTCTCCTCAGTAAGTGTGATGCTTCAGAGTCAAGATGGCGGCGCCCATATCCTACAGTCCTGAACAGAGTTGCAGCCCAGTGGGGGAAAGAATAATAGGTAAGTGACTAAAAACATAAAAAAAATATTAACTTTAGATGCTGGGGAATCGTTTTTTAAGGGTTTGGGCTTTTCAATAAATCATGCTGAAGGTCCGGTTTAATTCATTTTTGACTGTTGGTCCGCTTTAAAGAGAAACATCGGACCAAAAATAAAAAGGGACGATTATCCCCCCATTGGTGCCATCTTACCTCGCAGCAGGCAGCCGCGACATCTGACTGCTTCAGGGCCTGATCCTCGCAGGATTTGGGCGGTCCCATTGCTTCCCATTCATGGGCACTGCACAGGCCTGATAAGATGCAAGATGGCGCCGCCCATCAGAAGATCACCCGGAAACTGAGGGACCTAGAAGATGGATCCCTTGGCAAGGTGAGTAAAGCATGCCCTAAGGTAAAACTGGAGGGGGGGCAGCAGATCACTGAGGCTTGCAGGAGCTTTTAACCTCCCCCGATGCTCCTCTTTAAACACTATTTGAAGTTGTGCATACAGTAACAAATTAGTATAGAGGAAGTCAATACATTTTAGAACCCCAGGCACTTTTCATGGCAATTCTACCCAATGTTACCAAAACTGGTATGTAATCATGGTGTGGAATTACTCTACATATGTGCATAACCCCTGCATTTTTCCTCTTGTATACATGTCCAACTTGAATACGTTCAGCTTGTAGCTGCATGTTGGTTCTTTTGTAATAGGCCGTTTCACACTTTGCTGCATTGCAGTTGTGCAGTGGAAATGCACAGTACAATTTGGGGAATGCACTGTGCTTCCATTAGCAAAGCATCATGGTGGCTGCCCCATGGGTCAGGGTGGAGGCAGATGGGCCAAGTGGTGAATGGGCCTTGGCATGGTGAGTAGTGGAGAATGGCGCTGATAGACTGGGAGGGGGCAGCCAGTATGGCCCTCGAACTGATGGGGGAAAACCTATGCATGACATCTATATTATATTAAAATATATAGCTGAAATCTAGCAACATTTTGTTTATAGTATTTACTGATAGGGGATATTAACATACTCACTTTAGAGTGGGTTGGAATGTCAAAATTTATAACAACATCCACGTGTGGAATATCCAGCCCACGACTGGCAACATCAGTAGCGAGAAGAATGGACCGTGATTTTGCTTTGAACTTGTTTAAAGCACCCAGCCTTTTGTTCTGGAGTAGTAGAAACAGGAAAATAACATTATTCACAATTTATGGTGATTGATTGTTTTAAAATAGACAAATCTATAGCATATTGGAATGTAATGCAAACATGATTTCATTTAAAAAGTTAATGCTTTGCCATACACACTTATATTAATGATTGCTGTTACAATAAGATAACCAGCAAAAGTGATTAGCACATCAAAATGGCACAGGTATCTGAACTACGACGGCTGGGATATGTCCTATAAATTATATAAAAACACCAAACCTGCAGTGTCATCTTGAAATGCTGTGGGTCTTTGGCTGCAAGCTAACACTGTGATCCACACCAATCAACCTTAGATATTATTGGGAACAATATAAAAACAATTCTGTGAGACTCACCTGTAGAATTGGTTTTGATTCTGATCCATTCCAGGCCGTCCCTTACTCATTACACCTGGGTAATTCCGGCCCGGATGGGCGTGTACTGCAAGATAAAAGGTGTGACTCCTCCCTGCCCCCATAAGTAGCAGCTGCCTCTAATCAAAGACCAGTAATTAAATAGCAGTAAATCATAACAAGAGGCTAAGGCTGGGAGGCCCCGAATATAGAAGACCATGTTACTTCACACCGCCTCCGCTTGTTATCTCGAAAAATCCTTCTCCGTTCCTTTATTTTTTACAAGTGTCCTATTAAATAATAAATGGAGTAATCGCTGGGGGGCGTGGCCTGGCGCTTGAATGGAGTGGCCGCACTAATCTGAGCTCCTGACCTTAACCGGGCTCCTTCAACGTTTTACGAGGCAATCGGGCACACAGAGCACCCTATAGCATTCCAGGGAGAAGAGGCAAGAGAAGAGAGGGAGACAGAGGTGGGTCTCGCTCCGGAGAGGGAGAGGAAGAGACCGGCAGCCGCCTTACCTGGATCCGGCGTGGTGAGCGGGGAGCTGCCTGCAAGGCGCGCGTCACCGGCCCCGTCATCAGCTTCCTCGCCCGGGCCGTCGGAAGAAGATCCCCGGCAGGCGGAGACCAGCGGCGCCACCCGGGGAGTCATTCAGCGGGCTGCGGGAGACGAGGGGTCGACCCCCGCCGTGTCTCGCGCAGAGCAGGCCGCACCCGGGATGGCGGGAGGTGAGGGGGGGAGGCCGTCCCTCTCTCCCCCTGCTCCGTCCAACGAACAGCCAGCGGAGAGGAGTGACACAGCTGAAGACGGGACACACTGCTGACGCGGGTCCCCACCACATTACAGCTGGGGGTGGCTGCTCTGGAGCCCATGTGCTCCCCAGTTATGAGGCGCAGAGGTCTGACCAAGATGGCGGCCGGGACATGGAGAGGACAACCACCTGGCAGCAGCACAGGTACGACGGGGGGGGCGCTCCAGCCCCTGAGTGGGGGGAGGCGGACCAGCAGCTATCTCCCAGCCTGGGGAGGGATGGAGGCCCAGGGACACATGTTGCAGAACCCCAGCCACCACAATCAGCTAGGTGGAGAGAGTCTGCCCTCCATAAATTGGGGAGATTTGCCTTCCTCCCTGATGAGAGGGAATCAGAGAGACTTCCGCCCACCAACTCTGCTCAGGGGTCGCCGTGCCCATCCCAGTTACAGCATAGGGAGGCTCTCCCACAGAGAACCCCAAGGTCCAGAAGCCGCTCCGGGGCGAGGAGGGGGAGGAGCCCCTGCTTTAGTCAAGAGTCTTCTAAGAGGCCGGCGAGAACATCCAGCCCGCTGTCTCCCCCAGCTCATCCTGATGTTTCGGGGGCATGGCCTACCCGGGGGGCCACAACTTTTCCCAGTTCCCCAAGCTTGATCCACTTCCCCCAAGAGGAACCTCCCTACCCCATAGAGGACTTCCCCATAACAGAGGAGATCGAGCTCCCCCCCCCTGCCGCCTCTTCTATCCATTCCCCTCAGCGAATTTCTGAAGAGAGAGAAGAAGAAACACCTCACGCCGGTAATATACACAGAGAGACCCTCTCATTTCTGAGATCCATCCCCACCAGGGCGGACTTTGAGGCGCTCATTTCTAAGTATGAGACAGCCTACAAAAAGGATATCGCTGAGGTGAAGGGCCACCTCCGGGCGCTCGACTCCAGGGTAACCTCCCAGCAAACAGCTAATGAAGCAGCTATCGCAGACCTGGCGAAACGAGTAGAGGCACAGAACGTGCAAATTCTCCAGCTCCAACTACAGCACGATGACCTAGAGAATAGGCATAGGGGAAACAACTTGCGCCTCCGGGGCATACCTGAGGCCTCGGCGGGAGAAGACGTGAAGCAGATTATTACCACAATTTTTAATAAGCTACTAGACAGAGCCGCCGAGACCCCGATTGAGATCGATAGAGCCCACAGGGCCCTTGGCCCCCGTAATCCGGACCCGTCGCGCCCAAGAGATGTGGTGTGTAGAGTCCACTTTTATAAAATCAAGGAGGAGATAGCCAGGAGGGCCTGGCGACACGGGCCGGTGGACTTTGATGGTGCAAGTATACAAATCCTCCCGGACCTTTCAAGACGCACGCTACAGATGAGGAGAATGCTGCGGCTGGTGCTGGAGGTCATCAGGAGTGCGGGGGCTTCCTACCGATGGGGTTTCCCCTTCCACCTGATAGTGCTTAGAAATCGTGAAACGTTCCTCCTCAAGACGCATCGTGACCTAGAGGGACTTTTTTCTTTTTTGGGCTGTGACCCGATCCAAGCTCCAAACTGGCTTCTTTCAAGCACGGAGTCGTTCCCGCGGAGACCCCAGGGAGCACCCCCGCGCAGACAAAGGTCGTCCAGACCCCGAGTGAGACAGGAGAGGCGCCCTGGCCCGACCGACAGCGAACCCTGATCCCCTTCCTCTTGGACGCACAGGGACTCTGGTGATATCTAAACCTCTTTTTTTTTTTTCTCTTGAGTTTTAATTGCACTACTGTTTCTTAGAATGTTAGACCCAATTGCTCAAGTACTATCCTTGCTTTATCTATATTTGTTGTTGGAAGCCCGGTGGGTCTGGACGAAGGCTACCCCGGTCTCGTAGCTAGTCACAGTCCCCCATTTAGGTTGGCATCAGCCCCCCTCCGGATGGAGGAGTGCTGATCCCTAGAGCTACAGCTCTTTAGTGTTTCTCCCCCGCCAGATTGGCTTTTGCACTGTTACTGTGTTTCTTTGTCTCCCTTTCCCACTTGTACCCCTACCCCGCAAACCTTAATCTCCTACTACTAAGCCACCCCGAAGCTCCTCACCACCCCTACCCTCCCTGCCTGCTGGTGCCTCCCAATTCCCGGGAGGGGCTGCTGACAGCCCTTGGGCGTCTTGGGCTTATCCGGGATGGGGGAGGTAGTGATCAGCTCCTTCAATGTAAAGGGCCTTAATATCCCTGAGAAAAGATCAAAAATTTTGTATAACCTCCACAAACAGAAAGTTAAAATAATCCTTCTTCAGGAAACTCACTTTAAAACGGGTCACACCCCTGATATCCGCGACAGATACTACACAACTTGGCACCATTGCTCCAACCCGGAAGGGAAAACGAAGGGGGTATCAATAGCTCTCCACAAATCGCTCCCCCATGAGACATTAGATGTTAAAGTCGACCCCCGGGGTAGGTTTCTCTTCCTTAAAATCAGGATATTTAACAAGACCTACACTCTCGCAAATCTGTATGCCCCCAACACGGACCAGATTCGGTTCTCTACCCAGATCCTTAAACTACTAGAGGAATTCGCGGAGGGTGTGATAATTGTCGGGGGAGACCTGAACGTCCCACTTAACCCCTCGCTCGACACTTCATCCGGGAGGGCATCCGTGTCGCTGAGCAAACTCAATAGCCTGAGGAAAGCACTAACTAGCCTCCAGCTGGTTGACACTTGGAGGGTCCTCCACGGCCAGAGGAGGGACTACTCCTTTTTCTCGCATGCCGCAGGTTCATATAGCAGGATTGACTATCTGCTCACGAGCCACCATGCCCTAGATTGGGACCCCAAGGCGTGGATAGAACCTATCCTGTGGTCCGATCACGCCCCGATCTTCATCTCATTGACCCTCCCCGGTCACTCCCCTGCCTGCTGGTCGTGGAGGCTCAACGACACTCTGCTCGGTGACGCGGTTTGCTCTTCCGCGGTGGAACGGACGATAGAGCATTTCCTCGAGGATCACAAGGCTGACCCGACCCCCCTGCCTGCCCAGTGGGAAGCCCTGAAATGTGTTCTTAGAGGTGAACTCATTAAGCAGGGATCTAGAATTAAACGGGAAAAGTCGGCACTAATTCAGAAAACCCTAAACGATATCCACGCACTAGAGGCTGCACACAAAGCTGGGCCCACCGACCTGGGGCTTCTGGAACTGCAGGGAGCTAGGGAGAAACTACAGAAATTGTATAATCAATCTTACCTAAGCTACAGGGATAAGGGAAGGGCTCAACTCTACAGACTGGCAAACAAATGTGGCCGAATGCTGGCCAGAACCCTCCACCCCCGGCCAACAGCCTCGTATATTCCTGCTATCCGGAAACCTGACGGCTCTTTGGCGCAGGCCCCCTCGGATATAGCAGCCACCTTCAGAGAATACTATAATTCCCTCTACAATATCCAGAACCCCTCCAGCTCTCCTCCGGTTCGGGGCCCCCCCCCCTCAGTGATTGACGACTACATAAAAAGTACCCCGTTGCCCTCACTCTCCGTAGAGGAAACCGAGTCCCTGGAGAGGCCTTTCTCTGACCTAGAGGTTACCCAAGCAATTAAAGACTCACCAGCCGGCAAGTGCCCAGGTCCAGACGGATATACCCCAAAATTCTATAAACAATTTGGGGCTCGGTTGACCCCCTTCTTAACAAGGGTGTTCAACTCCATAGGCGAAGCCTGCCCTTTTCCTAAACAGGCCCTGGAGGCCTCGGTCATCCCTAAACCAGGAAAGGACACCTCGATCTGTGGGAACTACAGACCGATTTCGATTATCAATATTGACCTTAAAATCTATGCTAAGATCATAGCCGCAAGGCTGCAGGGTTTGCTTCCTGACAGGATTCACCTTGACCAGGAGGGGTTTGTGCCGGGGAGGGAGGCCAGGGACAATACAAACAAACTGTTCACCCTGATCTCACACATCGCCTCCTCCAAAACTCAAGCTTGTCTCCTCGCGTGTGACGCTGAGAAGGCGTTTGACAGGGTGAACTGGGCCTTTATGTCTGCCACGTTGAGACAGATCGGGATTGGCCCTGGCCTCCTCTCCAAAATTATGGCCCTATATGGCGGCCCAACAGCTAGAGTTAGAATCAATGGCCTACAGTCCGCCCCATTCACTATAAGCAATGGCACGAGGCAGGGGTGCCCTCTCTCCCCCCTCCTGTACGTGCTGACGATGGAGCACCTAGCCATAGCCATACGCAACAACCCTGATATTAAGGGCATCCAGATTGGAGAGAACCAGTTTAAGGCATCTCTGTTCGCGGATGACTTGATGCTACATGTCACATCGCCACACATATCATTCCCGGCTCTCTTAAAGGAGTTTGAGCGCTTCGGCACGGTGAGCAACTTCAAAATTAACCTTTCCAAAACTGAGGCGCTCAACCTCTCTCTCCCGCGCCAGGAGGTATGCCTCCTTGAGGCAAACTTCCCATTCAAATGGAAAGCACAGGCCATCGGGTACCTAGGCATTCAAATACCAGCAGACCTCTCCAAAATATACGAACTTAATTACTCCCCCCTCCTAGCTAAAATAGGAAGGGAACTAGAGGCTTATACGAAGAGACCAATTTCCTGGTTTGGCAGGGTCAATAGTCTAAAGATGGACATACTCCCAAAACTTCTGTATGTATTTCAGGCAGCCCCGATAGGACTACCCAGCAGCTTTTTTAAAAAACTGAGATCAATGTTCTCAAAATTTGTGTGGGGGTCAACTAGACCTAGGATTAGACTTTCGACTCTCTCCAGAGGCAGGGGGGAGGGGGGCATGGGACTCCCTGACATGAAAACCTACCATACGGCGGCAGTCCTGCAGCGGCTGGTGGACTGGACGCGCAGAGGGGAGGAAAAACTTTGGGTTCAATTGGAGAAGACGCTCTCCCGGTTCAATCCTTCCACAATAGTGTGGGCTGCCCCTCTAACCCGGCCGCAGAAAGGGACTCTACCTTACCTTATGCAACATTTCCTGGACGTTTGGGACCCACTCCAACAAAAGCACAACCTGGTCCGCAGACCCGACCCCCTTACACCGATCTTTGACAACCCAGCGTTTGAACCAGGCATGCTATCCAGGAGCTTCCTCATTTGGGAGGCTTCCGAGGGTACAACGGTGGGCCAGGTGATGCGAGACGGGGCCATCCCCTCCCTAGATGACCTGAAAGCTAGAGCAGGGACTAAGCGTATCTCTTGGCTGCTGCACAGACAGCTCCATACCTTCCTATCATCCAATAACATGGTGGAAAGGGCCCGGACCCCCCCCACAACTCTGGAGTCTCTGATCCTGCAGGACACCTCCCCTGACCACACGATTTCTAGGCTCTACAAACTTCTATCCAAATCTCTTCATACGAGGCCACCCAGATTCATTGAAAAATGGGAAAGAGAATTGGGTCTTACGCTTTCTGAAAGTGACATAACAAAAATTTATGCCTGCACTCATAGCTCCTCTATAGCCACAGCCATTAATGAGCGTAATTATAAAATCCTCTCCCGTTGGTATAGGTGCCCTGCAGACATCCATAGATTTGACAAAAATACCCCCAATACGTGCTGGAGGTGTCAGAAGGAGGAGGGGAACATGATCCACATTTGGTGGGGTTGCCCAAGCATTAAATCTCTGTGGGACGAAATCATCTGCATCTACGGGCAGGTGTCGGGTAGGACCATTCTGAATACGCCCCAGCTGGCGCTCCTATCGCTGCTTCCCTGCTCTATAACCAGTGCTAAGAAGGATGTCCTCCGCTTCTTCCTGGCGGCCATGAGAGCAGTCATCCCTAGACATTGGAAGACAGCAGACTCCCCCACGCTGGCGGAATAGGTACAGGAGTTGGAGTCTATACGATACTTAGAGAGCCTGATTACTGATGACTCGGAGTCCACCAGCAGGTACGTGGTGATCTGGGCGAGCTGGTTGGATTTCCGGGACACCCGCTTGCCTGCGTTGTTATGAGCAGCCGTGAGTGGATGGACAGCCATATTACGGGGGTCCTTGGTGTCTATCGGCCCTCCCTGGATCATGTAGCTTTCCTGCGACTCCTCACCGGCCCGTACAGGCAGAATGGGAGAAACCAGCCCCGCCCACCTCCTAATAATTAATACTGGCCCTGGTGGTCAAGTTACTGCAATCGCCCTCCTCATCCAGGCCCCTCCCCCTTCCTCTCCTGCATCCCTCTCCCCATATTGTTATAATTTTCCATCAATGGAGAACGTCCGTTCCCCAATTCAGGAATACATGGGTTACTTACATGAGGTCCACATGCATCCTCGTAGGTCACATTAAGCAATAGAGGTACGGCTAAGATGAACCATCTGCCGAGCTGAGTCACTTTGTATTGGATTGATGTAAGATGTATGCTGTTTACCCCATGTGTCAAACTGTTGACCTTATACGAGGTACATTTTACGATGCTCCCATCCCCTCACCCCTTGCCTTCTGTATCCCCTTCCCCCCTCCCTCTTGTGTTGTATACAAATTGCTGTTTTGAAAACCAATAAAAGTTGATTACACTAAATGGAGTAATCGCCATAAAAAAATGCATCCAGGACATAATAAGCCCCAAAAGAGGGTCGGACGGCCTGGAATGGATCGTGAATTGTGTTTTTTCTTCCAATCCATTCCAGGCCGTCCCTTAATCATTACACCTGGGACATCCAAAAGCAGTGCCTAATATGGGCGGGATCCCTAAAACGGTACAGCAGGTAGTTCAATTCACTACCACCTGAAGTACCTTTCGACCAAATACAGCGTCAGCTGGGGCCCTAACATCTACCTTGTAAAATTGGTAAATGTATGAACCAAAGACCAGGTGGCAGCTTTACAAACCTGTTCCACCGAGGCCTGATGCTGAAAAGCCCAGGAAGCACCAATGGCCCTAGTGCAAAGAGCTGTGACCCAAACAAGGGGCCCCTTGGCAGAATAGACTCTTACCACTGTCTGTCTAATCCATCAACTGATGGCAGACTTAGCTGGTGGAAGACCTTTCCGTGGACCCTCAGGTATGACATAAGAAGTCCAAACTATGGAAAGATTATGTAGTAGTGAGATAATACCTTAGTGCCCTCACTACATCCAACAGTGAAGAACACCCCTTCCTTATTAGACACTGGAGCAGGACATAAGGAAGGCAAAAACCAACCTTCATTAAAGTGGACCAACACCCAGGGGTGATCGGCCCGGGAATCTACATCCAAACAATGCAAAACCCTCTCTTTTTCATTCTTAGGATTAGGACATAAGGAGGGAAGAACAATGTCTTGGTTCAAATGAAAAGCAGAAACAACCTTAGGAAGAAAGTCTGTCTTGAACCGAAAGACCACTTTATCCTGATGCCTCTCAAAGTAAGGCGCCTGGATAGACAAGGCCGCCAACTCTGAGACACGCCGGACCGAAGTGATAGCTACCAAGAAGACAATCTTCTGAGTCAGGGTAGACAAAGCAATATCTTGCAAAGGCTCAAAAGGAGGAGCCTGAAGAGCAGAAAGAACCAAATTCAAATCCCAAACCGGTAATGGTTTCCTGGGGGGCCGCGCATGCGTAAACCCCTGGAAAAAAGTTTTAACTAAAGACTGAAGCGCAACACGCTTCTGAGAAAAGATAGATAAGGCAGAAACTTGCCCTTTCAACGTACTAAGCTGAAGACCAGAGTCCAGCCCTGACTGTAAAAACTCCAGAATCCTGGAGACCGAAAAGACCCTACAAGGAAACGATCTTAACTCACACCAAGCGATATAGGCTTTCCAAGTCCTATAGTAGATGATAGAAGAAGACCTCTTCCGGGCACTGATCAGAGTCTTAACGACTGAATCAGAAAGACCCTCCTCCTTCAGGATGGAGGTTTCAGCAGCCAGGCCGTCAAACCCAGCGCTGGTAAATTGGGGTAACACAATCGCCCCTGAGTGAGCAGAAGAGGCAGAACGAACTGGTCCACTGCCAGCCGAATGATGTCTGCGAACCACACTCGCCTTGGCCACCTTGGGGCCACGAGAACGGCGGACACCTTTTCCAGAGCCAACTTCCGAAGCACCCTGCCCAGCATGGGTATTGGAGGAAACAGGTATAGAAATCCCAGAACTCCCCAGCTCAGGGACATGGCGTCCACTGCCAGAGCCAGAGGATCCTGGGAGAGCGACACGAAGTTCGGGAGCCCGTGATTGTGACGAGAGGCAAACAAGTCCACCTCCGGGGTCCCCCATCGGAGACACAGTGAGCGAAACACCCGAGGATGGAGAGCCCATTCTCCCAGACGGGGAAAACCCCTGCTCAACCGGTCCGCTACCTGGTTCTCCACTCCTGGAATGTATACCGCCGAGAGACAAGGAACATGGGCCTCCGCCCAGGTCAGGATCAGGGACACTTCTCTGAGAGCACTCAGACTGCGAGTCCCTTCCTGAAGAATGATGTAAGGAAACGCTGTTTGATTGTCTGAACGCACCTGGACCGGAAGGCCCAGAACGTGCTGAGTCAGGAGAGCAAGCACCCGACGGATGGTTCTCAGTTCCAGAATATTGATGGGTAAGTGGGCCTCTTGAGGTACCCACTGCCCCTGAAACTGCAGCTCCTTCCAGAATCCGCCCCATCCCGACAGACTGGCGTCCGTGGTGACAATTTCCCAAAGGGGGGGTCAGGAAGGACCTGCCCTACACAAGATTGGTCGAGACCAACCACCACAGGAGGGACTGCCGGACCCGGGAGGACAACTGGAAGGACTGATCCAGCGACCGAGGCTGCTGGTCCCAAGACGCCGACAGAAACAGCTGAAGCGTCCTCGTGTGAATTTGAGCAAAAGGAAGAAACACTCTGTGTTGATGAGAGTCCAGGCCGGGACGAACTGACCCATCTTTCTTGGGGACTGCGAAAAGATTGGAGTAGAAACCGAGGCCCATCTCTAAGCGCGGTACCGGCCGGATGACCGCCATCTCTAACAGATTCTTTACTGACGCCAGGCCCTGCGCGGCCAAAGGATCGATGGGCACCCGAGACCGAAAGAACCGTGAAGGAGGGCGAGACTCGAACTCCAGCTCGTAAACGGACGACACCACTTCCTGGATCCATCTGTCTGGAACCTCTTGGTTCCAAACCTGGGAGAAGTGTCGCAATAGTCCCCCCACCCGCACGGGTGAGGGCAGCCCCTCATTGCTGAGCGGGCTTATCAGCAGGCTTGGGCTTGGTGCCCCAGGACTGAGTGGGCCAGCCACGGCCCCTCCCCCGAGTCCAACCTGCACCTCTGGTAGCGGGAAAGGAAGCCCCCTTACCCGCTCTGAATCCTCGAAAGGAAGGCCTACCAGAACTTGCCCCCCTAAAGGGACCACGAGGCCTCTTGCGTTGTGGCATCTTACCACCCTTTGCGACTGAATCAATTTTCTACCCAAACAGACGCAACCCCAAAAAAGGGGAGAGCTGTGAGCACCTTTTTAGAAACTGCATCCGCCGACCACTGACGCAGCCATACTGACCGGCGAATAGCCACCAGCATAGCCGCTGCCTTGCTACTCATAGCCAGCGCATCGTCCTGAGCGGATAGGACATAGGACACAAAAGATTCACACTGCTTAAGCGCAGTAAACTCTTTACAAGCGGGATTGAGATCCTCATATAGCCCCTGAATTACAGACCTAATCGCCAATAGAAGAAGGGCTGAAGCACACACCGGGCGCATCGCTGACCCGGCATAAGTAAAACCATGGCGAGCGTACTGGTCAATCCGACGATCTTCCCCATCTTTAGGGACAGTGGTCTCAGCAGACTGTACCATAGCCGTGCTGGAGAGCCCTAGCACAGGGGTATCGACGTCAGGAGGGACAGACCAAAGCTTCACCAACTCTGGCGGAAAAGGATAACGCTTTTCCCAACTGGAAGGGATTCCAGATAACCGCGTGGGATGTTCCCATTCCTTAAGGACCACCCTCTCAAAGTGGTGCTGTCTGGGAAAAACCCAACGCGGCTGAGGCTCTTTAAACAACTGACCCTTTGGCAGGGTGACAGCCTCAGGCGGATCTAAATTCAAAATTTTAAACATTTGAGCCAGAATGGAGGGGGTGTCAAAAGCAACCCCCGCCGACCAATCGCCAATCGCATCAGCCTCAAGCTGATCTGCAGGCTCATCTGACTCCAACAGGAATTCTTCCTCATCCAGGGATCCATCGGACCATTCCACAGGCTCACATAACTCGTCCTGTGGAGCCGAAGGTACCGGAGTCAGGTGCTTCCGTTTTGCAGGGGCCTTTAACCCTGCTTTAACGGGCACTACTTACCGGGGGCTGGCCGACCGTGCCGCCACCTCGGATTGCGAATCCCCACTTTTGACAGTGTCATGCGGGGTCCGGAACAGGGAGGGAGAGGTAGGAGATGATGAAGGTTGCGACGGGCCAGCAGCCGAAGCAACAGACTGACGCGCAATGCTCTGCTTTGCACAAGGGATGCAAATAAAGACATCATCAGCTGGGAGCAGAGCCCCACAACTTATGCACCCCCCGAATGGCTCAGAAGAACCGTTTCCGGCAATAACGGAAGCCTCCATATGGTGATTTATGGTATTCGCAATATATATATATAGATTATATATATGTATATTCTTAAATATAAAAATATCCCAATATTCTTTTTTTTTTTTTTTAAAAGAAAGACTAGCCAAGTAACAGAGCCGGAGGGCCACCATAAACAGGGATCCCGGGATCTGTAAGGAAAAGAAAAACCACAATCAGATCCCCACATGTGTGTAACAAGCCAAAAAACCTATGTATGCATGGCACCAAAGTGCCTTTAAATGAGCAAGAAAAGATCACAACCCTGCCCCTTAATAAATTCAAACATGATGCCTCCTTAAAAACACTCGCCCCCATATCTACATATTATAGATATTTAACTCCCACTCAACGGCCCCACCAGGGTGGGGCCGCTTACCTGAAAGGACCGAGAGCAGCAACCGGAGGGACGAAGCAGCAGCCAGCAGCAGCACAGGTAAATACAACCGTGTGCGGCCGCGCGCCCCCCCACGTGACTTCCTTTTAAACTTGAAAGGAAGGAAGTGAAGCTGGGGCCGGCCGCATGACGCTACCACCGGCGTCACCGGGACCCGCCCCCTAAGCTCGATCAGTGCGGCCAAATCATCTAGGAATTAAAACCAGATGAGCCGCTACACGCGCACAACAAGGCAGGAGGCGGCGGAGGGGGGAGACGAAGGAGGGGGGAGGAGGAGAGGAAAACATCATAGCGCAGCCATACCGACAGAAGACCTGCCATACAGTGGCTGCAAGGAGACCAGCGGGGGAAGGGGAGAGGCGGGAGGGGGCTTGTGGAAACTCAGGCGGCAAGCCAACCTGCCCAGCGCGGTCCACCCAACCGCCCCCAAAGCTGACCTAAACACACAAACCGGCCAGGACTATAAAAAAACCTGGCCGAAAGAGAAAAGAGTGCACACATGCTGTGCAGTCTGCTCAATGCATAAAGTAAAACACACATGTTATCATAAAGTTATACTGTGAAAAACACACACACAAAATACACAACCCTCTAACCCCCCCCCCCCCCCATAGTGAAGGGAGAAGGGACCGTAACGGGAGAGTAAGGGGCTACGGGGACCCTCGGGACAGGGGCATCCCATTTCCGGATCACCATGCCGGATAGCCGCATTGCCCCCAAAAGAGGGGGTCGAGCGGAGGAGATAAGCTCCTAGGCACCTATAGTGCCATCTACCATTTGCCCAGTGAGCAGCCTAGGCTGGGAGGCTTCCATTCCACCATCAAGGTATAAACACTCAAACCGGGCAGAAATAGACCAAAAGGGGGGTGCCGGGGAAAGACCCCGGCTACCTGTAAGCAGGAGACTTCAATCTTCTGTCTTGTTGTCAAGCAGAGAGAAAAATACTGGCGATTGAAGGGAGGTACCAGGTATATATAGGCCGGAAGGGGGCTTGTTACAAGACTTCCTCTCTGCACAGCGTCACCTGGCGGTGAGTTAACCCAATAAGTGAAGAATATTTAAAAGTGAAGCGGGGTGTGTGGCACACCAAGAATATCCTGGGTGTTGGTCCACTTTAAATGAAAAGATACCTTTAGGAAGAAAATCCTAAAACATTCAAATAAGGAGGCTTACCGATAAGCTGCCAATTCAGAAACCCGCCTGCTGATGTTATTGCCACTAAGAGATAACCATAAGTGCCCTTAGACTTAATGACGCATCTACCATGGTTCAAAAAAGGGGGACCCTGAAAAACAAGTTCAGGTCCCAAGCCGGCAGAAGGGGATTAAGAGGAGGCCGCACATGAGCGGCTCCTTGTAAAACAAGTTTTGATAAAATCATTCTCAGCTATGGGTTTCTGAAAGAAGACAGATATTTGTCCTAAATTGAAGACCTTCATCAAGACTTCTGCAAAAAATCAATATATTCTGTAAACAGAACAGTACTACAAGCAAACCCCTGAATTCGCACCAAGAGATAAATGCTTGCCAGACTCTATAGTAGATCACTTGATAAAGATTTCTTCCTGGCCTGAATCATAGTCTGGGTGACTCTGGCAGAAAAAAACCCTTTCTTCCAAGATAAAGGATTCAATAGCCAGGCCTTCCAAGCCAGAACTTGTGATTTGGGATGCCTTAGAGGCCCCTGTGTGAGAAGATCTAGATTGTCGCCTCCACAAGTTGCCCTGTGACATCCTTACTATGTCTGAGAACCAGCTTCTTCTGTCACCGAGGAGCCACCAAAATGGTTGGGACTCCCTTGTGAGCTAAACCTTTTTTAGTACTCAACCCAGGAGTGAAATCGGAGGGAAATGCATAAAGAAGCTTGAATGCTGACCACTGAAGAATCAGGACATCTGTTGCTATTGTTAGAGGATCCCTGGGCAGAGACAAACTTCGGACCTTCAGACTGAGCCGTGATGCAAGAGATCTACGTCTGGGATCCCCCAGCATATGCATAAGGATTAAAAAACCCTCTGGCTAAGAGACCATTCCCTCTGATGCAGGACCATTCTGCTGAGATGATCGGCCTACAAGTTGTCCACTCCAGGTATGTATACCACCAAAAGACATGGAACCGGTTTCTCGGCCCAAAGAAAAAACCCAGCTCACTTCCATCAGGGCTTTACTGCTTCTGATGACCTCATGGTGGTTGATATATACCAACCAACATCCAATTGTTTGTTTGAATCCGGATGGGATGCCCCATCAGATGGGATGGTCTGAATACAATAAAATAGCTCTCAGTTTCAGGATTCTTATGGAGATTCTGCTCTCCTTCAGACTCCACTGTCCCTGGATCGTTTGTGACTCCATGACACTCCCCCAACCAGATAGACTGGCATCCATGGTGATGATCTTCCACTGTACTGGAAGAAAGGATTTGCGGATCTGAAGAGGCTGAGGACCAGGCTAGAGACTGCCTTGCTGACGGTGTCATGCAAAGAGAGTGATCCAGAGTGTGTGGGTCTCAATCCCAGATTGTGAGCTATTCCATCTGCAGGGGTCTTGTGTGAAACAGTGCAAAAGGTACTGACTCAAGCAATATACCATCAGGCCCAACAGACACATTTCTTGATGAATCGTCGGGTGAGGGCAAGACAAGAGACCCTGTACCCTGGCCTGAAGTAAGAGTCACTTACTGTGACTGTTGGAAAAGCACTTTTGCCTGAGACGTGTCATGACATTCCCAGAAAATAATAACTCTTGAAGCTATGAAAAGATATCCTTCTGGGCCCCTTGACATAATGGGGCCCATATCAACCGATAGACTCAGTAAGGGATTACATGTATCCCTGACTTCTTAGAGAAAAACATGAGACCTGCCAACACCTTGGTAAACAGCCTTGGTGCCGATGATGGACCGAAGGGTAGCGCCACAAACTGAAGAAGTAGGCAACCTACTACAATGTAGGTATGCATCCTTATATATACACTGTAGTTATAAAGACTCCAATCACTAAATGGGTGAAATACGGCAGATCTCAATGCTTCTGCTTTCTGCTGAATTCGGGATACCCCTGACCAGAGATCTTCTGATAGGGCCTGGTTCCTAATTTGATTTTGTAACCTGAGGATACAACTTCCTGTATCCAAATATATGTTACATGAAGCCTGCAAATATGAGCCAAATGCAGAAGCTTTCCCCCCACACCTCAAGGGCGGGGGGCATCCCTTCATGCCTGAGCCAGCTTTGAAGGGGGTCTGGCTTTATTTTGCCAGACACCTGTTGCCTTAGTTTGGAACTTTTTCGGTATCCCGAAGAGGCCGAATCTCTAGCCAGAACCCCGGAGTATGAGAGGCCCTGCGGAAGCAGTATTAGACTTCAGTTTCTGTGGCAGATTAAAATGACTTACCACTAGTAGCATGCTTTACCAAGTCAACCAAGCACTCCCCAAACAGACGCCCCACCTTAAAAGGGGAGTCCCGTCATATTCCTTTTTAGAGGCTATTTCAGCTGGCCATTGCTTAAGCCATAAAGCACGCCTTAAGGCGACCACCAGAGCTAGGCCTGTGGCCCACAACCAGATCAAACCTCCATAGCCTGGATCACATACCTGTTAGAGCCAACTGGCTTTGATCAACTGGGAGCATGGCTTCCGTGAACGAGCTATACAAGTCTTAGAGTCCAGTTATTTTAACAACCTCCTGCTCCCTAAAAATGCTATGGATGTAGCACAGGCCGGCCGCAAGGTCGACCCCATAATAGAATAAGCATCCGCTGGATCCTTTGGAGAAGCACTATCCAAGGATGGCATAACCAAAATCTTAAAGAGACCTGGCCCCAGAGCGTCCACCACAGGAGGGTGAGACCATAATTCAATCTGATCTGGAGGAAAAGGATACATAGTATCCAGTACTTTAGGTCGGAAGACAACCTGACTTCTGCCATTCCCTATTGATCAGATTATAATAAAGCGTATGCCCCGCAACATCCTCCAGAACCTTCCTCAGAGGAAAAAAAATTTTTTTTCCCCCCCATTACCTCTTTAGTAGCCAATACACCATAATGACTCTATAGGTTTAGGACCACTTGAGGGCTGCCGACAGAGCTTAAAGACTCAGAAGGAGACAATGGCAGCCACAATATCCTCTTCAACTCAGGAAAAATTATTTTCTTTAAAACCTTTTTAATAGCCAATACTCCATTATGACTCTCTATAGGTTTAGAACCACTTAAGGGCTGCCGACAGAGCTCAGAAGGAGACTATAACAGCCACAATATCCTCTTCAACTCAGAGGAAAAAATATTTTCTTTAAAACCCTTTTAGTAGCCAATACCCCATGATGACTCTATAGGTTTAGGACCACTTGAGGGCTGCCGACAGCGTTTAAAGACTCAGAAAGAGACTATGGCAGCCACAATATCCTCTTCAATACACTCAAAGGATTTTTTTTTTAATAAACCTTCTTAGTAGCCTCACTAAAGGTTTAGGTCCGCATGCAGGCTGAAAAGGGTTTTTTTAAGTCTCAGAAAGCACTAGCGACAGGGGTCAGAGCCCCCTTCAGGGAGGAGACAACTGTCTCCCTATCCACTACAACCGTAGCATAATCCCTGCACACCTCCTTGTTCAGTGCCATTGCATGCATACTGGACATGGGGTAAATCTGTTAAGACCAGATCTGCTACCCCAGATGCCTCCGCCATGGTGAATTTAATAATACTAGTCTATGACCCTGGGGTTCTGACCAACTATATATAGGTTCTTGACAGTCACAAGAGTACTGCGAGACCACCATATATATAATTTATATAGTAATATTATATTTGCCCTTTCCCAATCTATAATAGTATAGATTAAAAAAAAAACAATAAAAAACAGTATTAAAAACAAACAAAATGACCTGCCAAAAGGTTTAGGTCCACTTGAGGGTGGCTGTGCAGTGGCTCAGAGCAGCCCCATTTTGCTGGCCAACAACCTCAGCTTAAACACATGGGAAAGAGCAATAAGAAAGGGAAAATCCCTTGGTCCCCGCCGAGCAGGCTCACCAGACAAAAACTTGCAGCTGACTTGCTTGTTAATGAAGCCTGCTGCTCTAAGGGTTTAACACTCAGAAAGCGCCCCAGACCCCGGCGCTTCACCTTACCTTCACGGACCCCAATTTAAACAGCAACAAAGCTGGGGAGGCATAGAGTTGGGTCAGAGGAATCCGTGGGAATAAGGTCATGCAGGAAGCCAACAGGTTGAAATCCCCACTTGCTGCCAAATACCTAATCCTTGAGAGAGAGAATCAAGCCATCTTCACAGTACTTCCAAACTGCAAGAAATGAACTGGTCTTTGATTAGAGGCAGCTGCTACTTATGGGGGCCAGGTGGAGTCACACCTTTGACCTTGCAGTACACGCCCATCAGGGCAGAAATTACCCAGGTGTAATGATTAAGGGATGGCCTGGAATGGATTGGAAGAAAAAGTATGTACCACACATACATGCTCAACCCCACTTCTCAAGGACCACAAACGGGAAGTGGAGTGAAACTGAATTTGGCGTAATGTAAAAAAGAAGGCGGCGGCATGTGAAATGGGGTAAAGTGTAGTAGAAGGGAAGTGACGTAAAGTTGAGTAGAAGTTAAGTGAAGTAAAAAAGCATAAAAGTAGAACAGAAGGGAAGTGAAGTGGAGTGGAGTAGGAGTGAAGTTGAGATTGCTATAACGTAAAGTGGAATAGAAGGGAAGTGAAATAAAGTGGAGTAAAAGAGAAGTACATGTGAAAATCAGCGGATTGGAAATGAAACATAGATAAAGTGGAGTAGAAGGGAGGTAAGTGTAGTGGAAATAAAATAGAGGAAAAATATAGTAGAAGGGATGTGAAGTAGCGAAAGGTAGAAGTGGAGTGGAAGTGAAGTAAAATAAAAGTAAATTGAGGTAATAGGTAAGTGAATTTAGAGTGGAGAAGAAGTGTAGTGTAAAATGAGTGAAGTGGAGTCCAATTGGAAAAGAGAAGTAGAGTAGAATTTAAGTAGAAGCCCAATGAAGTAGAGTGGAGTAGACGTTGAGTCCAAGTGAAGTAGAGGTGAGGTGGAATAGAAGGAATGAAGTACAGTGGAGTGGAGCTTAGGTTTGTATGCTAAATGTCCTTATTTTTGCAGGACTAGCCTTTGTCATATGTACCATTATGCTTTCTATACTTTTATATGCCCTGTATTGTTTGAGATGTGTTGGGAAATTAAATAAAACATTGAAACAGAAAAAAAAGTATAAATAATGTGAAGTAGAAGTGAAGAGGTGAAGGAGTAGAAGTGGAGAAGTAAAAGTCGACAAGTGGAGTAGAAGTGATGAGAAAGTAAAGTAGAACTGGAGAAGCATAAGTGAATAAGATGTGGAGAGTAAATAAGTGGAAGTGAAAGGGAGTAGTACTTTATTTCCACCTTTACGTCACTTCTACTATTTTACTTCTCAGCTTTTACTTAACTCCTAAAGGGATAGTGAAGTCAAGTAGACAAAGCAAAGTAGAGTGAATGTCATGTGGATGTATGAATGAAGTGGAAATTTATGTGGAGTATAAGTGGAGAAGAGTGAAGTGGAGGTGGAGTGGAAGCAAAGTGGAGTGGAAGGGAAGAAGTGGAGTATAAATTAAGTGAACGGGGAGTAGAAGTTGACTATAAATAAAGTGGAAAAGAAGTAGAAATTGATATCAAGTGGATATGTAGTGGAAGCAAAATGACCATTACTGAAGTCATGCCAGGGAAACTGCAATCACGATTTGGGATAGGAAAACCAACGGCCGGCTTCTTTTCAGATTACAGAGCTGACCACAGCAGGTTCTGTTCCGCTTGAAATGCAAAATGGATATGAATGTTTGTATCAATGCTACTGCAGAATATGGGGTCTGAGCAAAAATCAGAAAAGCGGCACTTTGCTTGTCAGTCTTAAAAAACACACATAAAAGACAAGCATGGCCTTGGACAAGTGGAAGAACAGAACATATAACGTATTATATGGGTAACAGCACACCTGAATTTGCATTAAAAATGTACTGGTGGGTGCTATCTAATCAGAGGCATCCTCCACCTATACCTCTTATAACAACCAGAATTTCTTTTGCCCCACATATTAAGAGGTACTTATGCATTACCCATTATTCTAATTATGTCCATGAGATTATTCTCATGTGGGCATACATGGAGGGGGGGGGGAGGGCATCCTTGTAGATCCTATTAGTGATTATAGACTACCTAGGAATAACTCCAAGCTGGTATATATGGGATTACTGCCCACATCAATATGCATAAGGTATTGATAACTCATCAAGTTCAATCCCCTTTAGTCCTTAATGTAGGTCCAATTGGGGATCTCACTCAGCTCATTTGGCTTCTGGCTCCATTCATCTTCAGAAACAAACTCAGCTAGATACTCTTTAGGATTACATTGGTACCCTTAACCGACATGTGTATTTGATTGCATTTGCTTTTATTAGATTTTAACATTTTTCTTTTTAATTTGTTCTTTGTCACTTCACCAATGAAACTTGCATGAATTTTCCTAGCAGTTTTCCACTCAGTGCTCTGATTTACATTGAATTATCATTATACTTCCACTGCTGGCGTTATGGAATGATGTTATGTACTATATATATCTGACCATTCTAAGCCTTATATCATCTATGTAGCTAGATTTCATGTGCTCCATTTATTCCTTGGCTTAAAGGAGCAGTATCGCGAAATTTGCATTAAAAAAGATAAATAATTAAATAGCCACACAATAGCTTCTAACATGTGTATAAATAATGTGGCGATAGAAAAAGGAAAAAATATCTGCCTTTCTTTTAAATTGTATAATGACAATGGCTCAGTCCATTTGCTGAATAGGGGGATCTGCTGGGTTGTATTTAGTGAGCTGCTTCATTTAGCCCACTGGTCTCCTAGCAACACTTTACCTCAGAGGCTGACACTGTAATCAGTGGTAACGGCTGTGTGTGTGAGGTGCTGCTTTTGTTATGAGACCAGGTGACTCAAATGTGTAAAATCTATACAAAATAAACTAAACTGACTGAAAATAACTGAAATTCTTCTTTGAATAACTGTGCAGGAAAATCTAAAGGTATTAAAGTGGAACAAAACCCTGAGTGGCTGACCCTGAAGTCTATAAGACCCGGCCATTGACCTTCCCCCCTTGGGCATCCTAAATCAGGATGCCCCACTGTGTGAAACGACCCCTGGATAACCACAGATCCCCCAATTTTTCTGGCGTGCTCACGCAGATAGTCATTTAGACAGGCCGGGCGGCCAGGAAGGTTACTGTTCAGGCTCCCCATCTGCATGCAAACAGAGCTGATTGGATGAGAGCCCGCACATGCGCTGTGGGACAGGGAAAGGTACGTTTTCACAGGCGAACTTGGGGATTTTACATATCAGGGCATCCCAAGTCAGGATGCCCCTAGGGGCACAAAACAAAACTCCAGATAGTCAAAATCCTGGGTTGGGCTTTGCTCAAAACACACAAAGCTGAAAGAAAGATAATATGGAAAAATGTGTTGTAAGAATATGAAAGAGAAAATGGTAAACTGAAAGATTCTGCAGCAGAGCCAACATGAAGGGAAAACTGTCAAAATCAGCTAAATGACTTCTAGAGCTTTTCTCTCTGTTTTAGAGATATAGGAGTTCTGGCCAGGCAATGTTGTTATCTTATGCTGGACGGCTGATTACTTTGTTACATTGTTTCCCCCTCTCCTCAACGTGGAGCAGGCCAGAGTGTCGCCTCGATACTCAGCAGACATAAACATGAGCTATTAGTCTCCAGCTGCACAACATAGACATTTTTTTCTACATTTGTAATTCTTACCTACATTCAAAGTACCATTTAAATATAAGTCACCAAGAAAAATTTGCGATACTGCTCCTTTAACATATACAGCCAGCATTGGGGAGTAACCCACAGGAGGATAAGTGTCCTCTTTGTAGTCTCTTTGGAAACTATATTTACCTACACATATATACATTTTTTTGCTTATGGTTAGATGTTACTCCTCATTTTCTTTTTTCACATAGACGTGAGGTGCACGATTCTCCTGAGGATTCCATTGTGTTTCTTTACTTCACTGAATATTATACATGTATCCTTTTTTGGCATATATAATTGATGTGTATGACTTTTTAAATATAATTACTTTGAAACTTGATAACTTTGGTGTTGGTGCACATTCTTTAAAAAAATACAAAATACAATTCTGTGATTACTCACCTGTAGAATTGGTATTATATGTATACAACACGTCCTGTTCCAGAAGATATTCCTTACACTTGGGTTATACATCCAGTAGATGGCACCGGACTGCAGAGACAGAAAAGTGGCTCCTCCCGGCCCCATATATACCAGGGACCTCCTACAAAATCCCCAGTATTGAAAAGCAGTTAAAATGAGATTGGGAGAACTATAACCTTTATATGAAAATTTGAACATAAGAACAAATCACCATAAAGAGGTAACTAAAGATAATGATAACAAGGGTGGAACAGGACGTGCTGTATACATATACTACCAATTCTACAGATGAGTAATCACAGAATTGTATTATTCTAAGTATACAGCACGTCCAGAAGATATTCCTTACACTTGGGACATCCAATAGCAATGTAGGGTGGGAAAAAGTAACAGCAGGCAGATTAAACCACTGCCGCCTGCAGAACCTTGCGGCCAAAAGCAGCATCAGCTGAGGCCCTAACATCAACCTTGTAACTTTGAAAAAGTATGAACAGAAGACCAAGTAGCAGCCTTGCAAACTTGTTCAACAGAAGCTTGGTGCTGAAAAGCCCAAGAGGCACCAATAGCACGAGTAGAATGAGCAGCAAGGCGGAAGGAAAGCTCATTCCCCTTAGCAGAGTAGGCCTGTATCACAGCCTGACGGATCCACTTGCTGATAGTGGACTTAGCTGGAGCCAGACCTTTCATAGGTCCAGATGGAAGCACAAAAAGAGCATCAGTCTTCCTGAAGGATTCAGTAGCCACCAATAGAACTTAAGAGTTCTGACTACGTCCAAAGAATGCAAAACCCTTTCCTTAGGGTTACTGGGATTAGGACACAGAGAAGGCAAAACAATGTCCTGATTGAGATGAAAGGCAGAAAATCTGGCTTAAAACGAAACACCACCTTGTCCTGGTGTCTCTCAAAATAAGGAGGCTTGATGGAAAGCGCCGCCAACTCAGAAACACGCCTAACAGAAGTGATAGCCACCAAAGACCACCTTAAGCGTGAGAATGGACAAAGGAGCCCCTTGCAAGGGCTCAAAGGGGGACCCATGCAGGGCAGATAAGACCAAGTTCAAGTCCCAGACTGGTAACATAGGCTTACGTGGGGGATGCACGTGAGTAACTCCCTGGAAAAAGGTCTTGACCAGGGGATGCTGAGCAAAAGATCTTTGGAAAAAAATAGCCAAAGCAGACACATGGCCTTTCAGAGTACTGAGCTGAAGACCCAGATCCAAACCATGTTGGAGAAACTCCAGAATCCTAGGAATAGAAAACACACAACAGGGAAGCGAGTGGGACTCGCATCAGTCAATGTAAGTACGCCAAACCCTGTAATAGATGGAAGAAGAGGACCTCTTCCTAGCCCTGATCATGGTATTCACCACCGAGGCGGCAGCCCTTTTTCCATCAAGATGGAGGTTTCAACAGCCAGGCCGTCAAAGCCAGCGTTTGTAAATTGGGGTGGTGTAGGTGTCCCTGAGTGAGCAGATTTGGAACCCGCGGCAGGGCGTACTGATCTACTGTCAACTGCACGATGTCTGCGAACCACACTCTTCTTGGCCAACAGGGGGCCACCAGGATGGTTGGCACCCCCTCCTGAACTATCTTGCGCAGCACCCTGCCCAGCAGTGGAAACGGGGGAAAAAACATACAGGAGCTGGAACCTCATCCAAGACATTGTCAGGGCATCCGTGGCCAAGGCCAGAGGATCCTGGGACAGAGAGACAAAGACTGAAAGCTTGTGATTGTGACGGGACGCAAACAGATCCACATCCCGCTGACCCCAGCGGTGGCACAGGGAGCGAAACACCCTGCTGCTGAGGGACCACTCCCCCAGACGAGAGGTCCCCCTGCTCAGAGAGTCTGCTTCCATATTCTCCACCCCTGGGATTTACACAGCTGAGATGCAGGGAACATTTTCCTCCAACCAGGACAGTATCAGGGACACTTCCTTGAGAGCCCTCTTGCTCGGGTCCCTCCCTGATGATTGATGTAGGCAACTGCCGTCTGGTTGTCCGAGCGGACCTAAACAGCCCAACCTCTCAGGTGTGGGCTTAAGTGGGAGAGAACCAACCTGATTGCCCTCAATTCCAGAATGTTGATAGGGGCATGGGCCTCCTGAGGGCCCCACTGACCCTGGAACTTCAGGGACTTCCAGAATCCCCCCCTAACCTGTCAGACTGGCATCCGTGGTGAGAGTCTCCCAGCAGGGGGCCAGAAAGGACCTGTCCCCCAGCAGGTTCCTTGAGTCCAGCCACCACACTAGAGACCGCCTGACCTGAGGGGACAAGACAAACACCTGATTCAGGGACACAGGGTCCCAATCCCATACTGACAAGAGGTGAAGCTGAAGAGGCCTCATGTGGAACTGAGCATATGGAACCGCCTCAAAGCAGGACACCATCAGGCCCACCAGCTGCATTCCCTGCCTGATGGATGGATGAGGACAAGACAGCAGAAGCTGAGCTTTCTCTTGAAGGACCTCCACCTTCTGCTGAGGAAGATAGATCTTGACCTGAGCTGAATCCAGAATCATGCCCAGAAAAGACTTCACCAAGGAAGGAGACGGGGAAGATTTGGGGTGATTGATCACCCAGCCGAATGATTCCAGTGTGGACACCACCCGCTTAGTGTCCAGCTCTGCCTGATGGAAGGACTGAGAAGCGATAAGCATGTCGTCCAGGTAGGGAAGAATGCGAATGCCCTGAGATCTCAGCAGGGCCATCACTCCTGCCAACACCTTGGTGAATACCCTGGGAGCCGAGGTAAGGCCGAAGGGCAAGGCCACAAATTGGTAGTGCTGATCCTCCAGAGCGAACCTGAGGAATCTATGATGACCTGGAAAGATAGGTACGTGAAGGTAAGCATCCTTGATGTCTACAGAGGTCATGAAGTCCCCTGGGCATAGAAAAGTCACAGCTGAGCGCAGACTCTCCATGCGAAAGTGTCTGAATCTGACAAATTTGTTGAGAAGCTTTAAATCCAGGATAGATCTGATGGACCCATCCTTTTTGGGCACAATGAAAAGATTGGAATAATGGCCTTTGCCCCTTTCCTTTAAGGGCACCCGGCAGATGACACCTAGGTCTAGAAGGCCTTGGACAGCCAGGGAGAGACACTGAGCCAACAAGGGGTTTTGAGCTAACCGAGATTTGATGAATCTTGGGGGCGGCCAGGCTGCAAACTCTATCTTGTAACCGGAGGATACTACCTCCTGAATCCACCGGTCTGAGACATGACTCCTCCAGACGTGAGTGAGACAAGAGCCGAAGCCGCCCCCCCACCCGGATGGGTGAGGGCGCCCCTTCATGCCTGAAGGGGCTTGGGGGAGGACTTCTCGGGACCCCAGGGGGGGGCCAGAGCGGCCACGTCCTCTGCCCCTGCCCCAAAAATCTCCATGGGCTCCAGCAAAGGAAGCTCCCCGTCCAATTCTGGAGCCCCTGAAGGAAGGAGAAAAGGACCGGGGCTGCCATCTACGCTGAGGTAACTTGCCTCCTTTGGAAAACAAGTCAAAACGTTCCCCAAAGAGGCGCAGCCCCTTGAAGGGAAACCCAGTGAGAGCCTTTTTGGAAGCGATGTCAGCTGCCCACTAGTGCAGCCAGACCGAGCGGTGTATTGCCACCAATAAGGCAGAAGCCCTGCCACACATTCTAATGGTATCATCCAAGGCAGAGAGAACATATGCAACAAATTCCTCACAACGCAGAAGAGCTCTATACTCTTCACTACCAGCATCGTCAGGGGCCCCATCTAAGAGACCCCTGAGCAGGCTTTTAATAGCAACAGCCGTGATAGCAGAGGCACAGACTGGACGGAGCGCGGTCCCAACACAGGCAAAGGCATGGCAAGCCAGCTGAGCCATGCGCCTGTCCTCCCCATCCCACAGTGTAGTAGAGTCAGGGGAATGCATGACGGATGTGTTAGACAACCCCAAAACTGGTGCATCCACATCTGGAGGACATGACCAACGTTTAACCATCTCAGCAGGAAAGGGATACCTCTTATCCCAACTCTTTGGTACCCCGGGAAGCCGGCTAGGCCATTCCCACTCCTTGAGAATCAGATTATTAAAGTGAGTTTGTTCAGGAAACTCCAAACGTGGCTTAACAGTATGAAAAAGCTCCCCCTGCTGCCGCGGGGCCATGGCAGGAGGAGAGATACAGAGCACTTCAAAAATGTGAGCCAAAAGTCTGTCAGTATCATCTGAAGCCCATGGGTCAGACCCAGACTCAGCATAACCCCTAGGCTGATCCTCAGATGATTCTGAATCAGAGAATGATTCCTCTTCTTCCAGGGGGGTATATCCAGTAATATCAAAAAACTCCTCAGCTTCCACAGGAAAGTGAGTAACACCGGGTGCCAGATGCCGCCGCTTAGCAGGAGCCTTACGCGGACCAGACCCGGCAATATGCCTTTCAATGCTGGCTACCCGGGCAGCCAAATCAGGTTGAGACTCCCCACTGGTATGCACTTCATTGGGAGTCAGATGTAAGCGTGGGGGGTAGGCGAAGCCAGAGGGGCGCAGCACTAGGCCCAGCCGCAGGTAAACCAGACTGCAGCGCAAGCGTCTGCTGGGCGCAGGGTACACACCCTGACATCATCACTTATAGGGGATACCCCACACACAGCCGGGCTTGTCCCGAACGACCCCCCGAGCACATTATCCTGAGAAGCCTCCATATGGTGATTATCACGGCACAACAGGCCAATAGGGATTGACACTAATAATAGCAACCCGGGATGCCCCAATAACCCGCTAGGGAAGTGGGAGTAAGGGAATATAATAGCCCTCCAATAAGAGTTAACACTAAATAGAGGGGATAGGACCAGGAGAAACCACAAAGTTTGACCCACCTGCAAGACATAAGCGAAAAGATCCCATAAGCAATATGCAATACAGAGAAATATAATATCTACAGATATAATATCTACAATATAATATCTACAGATCTACAAGGGAGAGCGAAGGGGAAGCGACGGCCAGCCAAAAGGGAGCCAACTGCGGGGACATCGCATAAGGCTCACCATGGGCCTATACCATCTACCCTTTGGTGGGGGACTGCGGTTGGAGCAGCGCTCCTTAGCACCTGACAGCAGTGCTGCCTACCTTCACCCGACCAGTGCAGCCTGAGCTAGGAGGCAGTAGAAGGAAACGGGTGGGAATAGTCCTACAGGGCCGCAGGCTAATAGCCCCGCACATCTGCGAGTAGAGAGAGCCATCTTCTAGTCACCGCAGCCAGGACTGCAGAGAAGAACTGGGGATTTTGTGGGAGGTCCCTGGTATATATGGGGCCAGGAGGAGCCACTTTTCTGTCTCTGCAGTCCAGCGCCATCTACTGGATGTATAACCCAAGTGTAAGGCATATCTTCTGGAACAGGACGTGCTGTATACATAGAATAATGTTCTTGAACAAGTGGTAATAATGCACAGAAAACTGTTGGGCATTTGACAACACGCATCTATGTGCTTTGTGTTACCTGACTCATTTGTCCATGAAGTGGAATGGCAGTGAATCCCAAATTGCGCAGTAGGAGAGCCACCCGTTGAGTGTTGTTACATGTGCTGCAGAATATCATAAAGGAATTTCCAGCCAACTCATTCAAAATATACACTAAATAACAGTCCTAGAAGAGGAAGGATACAAAATAATTGAAAAATACATTGTAAGGAAATGTAGCCATAAGCATTATACAGCTCAAAACATTTTTTTTCAACGTGTATACAAAACAACAAAAGTGCATTTACTAATATAGGTTGCAGCACTTCTCAGAGATATCTGTATATATACAACCGCACAAACCACAAAATATATTGTCTAATAATAGCCCTTTATTTCATATCTGGGTATTGTTACAGTAATGGGTCACACTTCTAAATTTAAAATCTATGTTAAAAACATCAGGCCCACCGGGTCAGTATATCAAGCTCTCATAAAAATGAATAATAGGTCCCTGTGAAACAGTGAACCTGCAACCAATTATACAATAAAGTGCAAATGCAAGTAAGCTAATTAATATGAACTGTGCTATATACTACAATGATGACTAAATACTGTGCAACCTACATATATATCAGTGCAGTAAAGACATAAAGTGCCATGTGCAAAATGAATGGGTGAATGAGACCCTCCTAAACACTTAATCCAACTAAGAAAACACACATCAGTGAGAATCAATAGGGACTAAAGGTAAAAAGTACTTCACCAAATATCCAGAGCTGTTCCCCGGGGGTCCGCCAAACCTGGACAACGACGCGTTGCGTGATCCGCACCGGATCACTTCCTCAGGTCGTCTCATTTGTCCCACCGCCATGCCCGCCTTTTGACTGCAGGCCGTGCGTCTCCAAGGCAACGCGACGAGGGCGCACGCCACCCCGCGCCCCGCCCACCCCCCTGATTGGGGAGCGTAAGGGCAACGTCATGGCCGCACCCCCCCCCCCCCCACATCCCCGGGACGCACCTGCCAGGGAAAACAGCGCCGAGACGCACGCGCGCCCGGCGCTCTCCCCTGCAGTAGGAGGCACCCGCGCGCCAGAGCGCACGGCCACGCGCGCGGCTCCCCGCCAGCTCTGTTGACATCTAATGACAGCTGGAGTTCAAGTGCGGGACATGACGGTGCTACATGAATGTGTTTTTTAAAAGTCAACTATAAAGGTTCTACAATTGCAGTTACCTTAACATTAAAAACCTAGCGTGTGCATCTTCTATCTATATACAATATAATTATTATTAAAGCTGGTACAGCACCCGACTGTAGCTATTATCAATGTCCCTGAGACACAGCCTCGGTTACATATATAGTCCCACTGTGGGTATGGGCGCAGTTTCCAGTGCTTCCCTCCTGGCCCATGCATTTATGGATGTGCAGTTTAAGTGAGCACAATCGCAAGTGCTTCCATCCAAGTCCATGCCTTTATGGGTATACAGTTTGGGTGGGCACAATTTCTGATGCTTCCATCCAAGTCCGTGCATTTCTAAGTGTGCAATTTGTAAGGTATCGGGTATATCAGCCCATCATATGGGTAGTGCCAGACTGGATCCATTTTCCAGTTCTTATACCAATCTGGGTCCTCTTGATATATTCTGTTTCTTGGGTTGCAGCAGATCCATTCGTCTCCCATTTTCTTTATACTTTATGTATGATTATTTGCTTGCCGTGTATTCTTCTCAGAGATATCAGCTCCATAGCTAAAAAGGGTGATATGGAGCCAGTCTTTCACAGACAGGATCTTTTTGACAGACCCTTGGGGACACATGTGTCAACCATGTGATACAGGCATGGCTGTTGACAGTGTGACCCATAGTTGGAGATGCAACTAAGGATCACTCAGAAGGGCACCCTAGAGATCCCCAGACCTACACTAATCAGTGGTGCAGGACAAAGGGTAAGTGCCCTTTTGTTTTTATTTTTGCCTGCAGAACATACCTTAGGGCTCTGCTGCCTGCAGTGGAAGGAAGTTTTCCGGGGAGAGATCCGCCAAGCTGAGCTTCTCCAACATCAATAGGAGGGCAGGCCATGCATGCTGCTGTCCGTCTGAGTTGGACAGAAGCTTGACCGGCATGAAGCAGGGACCAGCAGGAGCCAGACCAAGCCCCCTCTTCCATCAGGAAGTGCTGTTCCCACCACCATCGAGAAATATTATGGCCCGACCATGCAACAGTTTTCATGACCATCCCGATCCCAATTCCCTACACTAAACTTCTCTCTTATTCACCATGTCCTCTCTCAGGACCTTCAATCTCACACAGGACAAATAACCCCAATCTCACACAGGACAAATATTATGGCTGGACCATGCACCAGTTTTCATGACCATGGCGAAACTCCCTTGTCCCTACAATAGGAGGTGCTTAAATGTGTATTGCTTATCAAGCACGGGGCTTGAAAAGGAGGGCACAACAGCTCAACTGGAATCAATACAAAGATTGGAACTTGCTCATAAGACTTCCGCATCTCAGAGAGATGTTAGCAAGGCACGTTTTTGATGAATTTTTGGATAAATGCAGCAGTCTACTAGGTAAGTCTGCGTCCCAGACAAGACTCATATTATTTTATATTTTTATTTCTGCAGGGATGCTCGTAGGAGGGAAATACACAAAACACCACTCATAGCTAACATGTTCCAGGCCTTTTACTCCAAGCTGTATGACATCAAGGGCCACCACGACTCCTGCACTGCTCTGCAGAACGTGACTCACTAGAGGATCCCTTTACGGTAGAGGAGGTAGCTGCAGTCATAGAGGGGGGACGACTGCTGGTAAAAGCCCTGGGCCTGATGGATTCACCCCAGGTTATTTAAGATACACAAATTACCACTTTCCTAACTAAATTTTTAACAAGATTTCTAGTCATTGCCCCTTCCCAATCAAGCTTCAAACAGTTACAGACCTCAGAATCTCATTGATTAATGTTGACGGTAAACTCTGTGCTAAAATTATAGCCACTAGTTTGCAACCATTACTCCCGGCCCTCATTAACAAGGACCAGGTGGGGTTTATCACTGGGAGAAAAACAAGAGACAACATGCTGAAAACAATCTCTCTAATGCACTATGCCCAGACCCACATGATCCCTTCCTGTTTACTCACTGTCAATGCAGTTTCGACAGGGTTCATTGGAGCTTCCTACAGGCAATGCTGCGGCAGATCAGGGGTGGGAGCATCTATGCTAGAGAAAATAATGGCCCTGTATCATAACCCGACTGTGAAGGTAATAATTGCACACTTTCAGGCACACTGAATATCAGAAACGGTACCCGACAGGTATCCCCTGTCTCTATGTATGTCGCCATTTTAACCCTGGGTTTTTTGTTATCCCAGACTAATTAATAGAGAACACGTCCTGTATTGTCTTAAAAAAAAACCCACTCAGGGACTACTGGATTGTTTGAAAAATGTGGAGAAATCGTGGTAGTATGTCTATTTTTAGGATGTTAATGAATCCTAGCCATGAATACTGGTTTCTACTAGAGGATTTCAGTGTGGTTAGGGTTTTGCTTAGAAGTTGGACATAGTTAAGGATTCTTTTTGCCATTTAAAAGGAAAGATTGTGTGCAGCAGCTGCTGTCACGGGGAAGACTTTCTATGTTTCTTCATTACCAGCTGGTCACCTTTATTTACTCTCCCTAGCTCTGATCTGTCCCCCCCACTCACCCCCTTCGAGGACATCCTCAAATCGATCTTACCTCAGACGCACACTCTCTACTGGCCCTCCAAAACCTGCATACGACGACAAATAGTTGCACTTTACCCAGAGGTGGGAGGACGAGATAGGTCAAAGATTTGAGGCAAGTGACTTGGACAAATCTGTGTGCTGACCCATAAACTATGGCATGTAGAGCCCAGGAGGAGTTATGGTACAATTGCTCATCTGATCTTGTCAAGTACGTGGGATCCTCGTCTGGTGACTGACGGAGGTGCAACGGAGCCAAGGGCACTATGACTTACTGGTGGGAGAGCCCATCAGTGAAGTCTTTCTTGGGCAGAATTTTAGCTTAATTTACGAAATTCTAACTCTCAAAAGCATACTAAACAACCCTGAGGTGGCCCTCTTTTCCATGATTCTAGGGGAGATTTCATCTTGTAAAAAAGGTCTCCTCGGGTACCTCCTTACAGCTGCAAGATCAGTGATCCATTCTGAGCACATACAAAATAATAAAAATAATGATTTTACCACAGGAGCAGACAGTGGAATGGATGCAAGATTGCATAATCCCCAGCACAGTGTGACCTCTCCTGGAAGTGGGGCTGGGATATTAATCTTACTTAAAGGCCTTTCTGTGCAACAGTGTGAACTAAAAGAAATGTCAGTTTTTGCAATTGAATTATACAAATTATAGGGGACATTAAAAAGGTAATATTTTAGATAAACCATATATACCTTGAATTTGGATGGGATGAAAACATAGAACTGTTGTAGCTTTTCAACCGTCTGATATTTTGAGGACACTGCACACTTAACTGGATCTTTCAGTGCAGCACGCTGCAATTTTTGCACCTGAAATTGGACACATATGGAAGTGGTTTAAATATGTTGTTTTTCATTAATCACCAAGGACCACAATTAATTCTGTTACTTCCTGCAAATATACAAATTTACAGTTCATTTTCTTAGGGCAAATCTTTAAAGTGGACCTACACTGGGTAGTGGCTCATCCTGTCAGGTTGGGTTAGGGCCCCTGCCAACTTACAAACCTATGACCAGCCAGCATACCTATCTAAATGATGGCTGTCCCCTACAGAAACCACAACCTGTGTCGTTGGGGGGGGGTTATGACTCATTTTTTAAAGTGGCTAAACCACAAAAAAGGACCTATTTGGCACCGCCAAGCAACTGAAAAAGAGCACTTAAAATAGCAATGTAATACTGACTGGCATGTTATACCCCAACGTTAAAATAATACTATATATGACTTTCAAAGCACATTAGGCTTCTTCAGGCATAATATAAATCTGTAACCTACAGACCTGCATTTAAACATAAAACTACAAAAAGAGGCACAAATGCCGTTCTGTTGACACATAAATAAGGATAAACAGAGTTTGTGAACTGTGGGATCATTTTAACAAAATGAGTGTTGTTCCTAGCACATCCTAATTGTCAGTGCCCTGCTCCCCTGTGCAATAACCCGTTAAAACCCAACAAATATTATGCTTCTCCTTAGTCCAGGGTGAAATTGAGCGTGGCGATTGGCCACCAATAGACACATACCCGTGGGAAGAAATGTAATAGTTCTCAGGGTTAATGTGTAGGGGCGCTATCAATTGGGATGTCCCTGTGCAAGCAACAATGCCCATTCTTCTTGTCAAAAAATAGGTGGTGTGTCAATATAATGGTTTGCTGAAAATGGCGGCATGCCCCACAATTTACAGGAGAAAAACAATCGTGCCTCTTGTGTAGTTTTTTTGTATTCATTTGTACCTGTAAGTTACAGATGTGTATTATGCCTGAAGAAGAAGCATAGTAATCAATCTATTGGGTTAGCCAAAAATAGATGAGTACTTTTTGGTTTCAAGTACAGTTTTGATTACCCAAGATTCCCAAAAAAAGAGTAGCTCACCTTTTTGGTCATTGTGGCTGAAAACAGAAAGGTTTTACGCTCTCGAGGAATAACTTTTAGGATTTTATCCACCTGTGTAAATAAAAAAAACATATTTAAAATTGTATATTTAGATTTACTCTCGAATAAATTTAAATAGGAAATAACTTTGCCTCTCCGTTACAAAAATGTAGCTTAGCCTAAAAAGAGGGAGATTTAATATATGTAACACAAATAAATAAGAGAAGCAACACTGTTTTGTGGGGCACTAAAAATGCTGTATTTTTCTCTCCATAAGATGCAATCTGGGGGGTGGATCTTATAAAATGAATGTTAAGGTGGGGGAGAAGAAGTTATGGGCTTGGTAGCACTGGCACCGCAGTCAAAGCCCCCCTTCACTAAAGCAGCCAGGGTCTCACCCCTCCCTTCCTACCCCCAAACACCGGAGAAAGGGAACAGTGGGAGGGCTGGGTAACTGATCCTTGCCTGCCCAGCGACATACACACACTTTTACTCTACCAGGCTTCTCGTTTCTGTGCTGCAGCAACGGAAAGAGTGAAAGTTGTGAGTGCGAGCAGTGGCAACAGCAGCAGAAGGCAAGGATCAGTTAACCTGCCTGTTCACTTTTAACTGTCTCCACCGTTCTGAGGTGGGGGGGGGGGATTGTAATGGGGGGACAGCCCCTCACTGCCTGAATTGGGGTAATCGGGGTGGGGGATTCTGCACACTGTGTTATGGGGTGAATGGGAGGGGGGGATTTTATGACACCACTTGGATTAGAATACTTTTTTTTTTTGTCCTCTAAACCTAGGTGAATCTTATACTACAATTCATTTTACAGCCACAGATTTCTCAGAAGGGAGAGAAAGGTAAGGTACTTGGAATGGTAAGCAGTTAAGTTCTGGGACAGCAAGAAATCCACAAAATTGGGATGACAGTTGTATGCAACATAAAGTGCCACCCTGTGATGAAAGCTGCCTATTGCAGTGGAGTAAATCATCTGAATCACACCAATATGAAACCTGAACATATCCAGCATTTCTCAAGCAGTTTGCACACCCATTCCCTAAGTGCAATGCGGTGGAAAGGCATACTGTGAAAGGAGCCCCAAGCCTTGGAATTTTACTGATGAGATACTTTTCTTGACAAAGTTCTCAAAAAAAGATCTAGATTTAGCAAAAATGTAGGATTGTTGGGAAGGTTATTAAAGAGGAACATCAGACCTTTCTTGTTGTTCCTCCATCACTGCCTTTTGGATGCTGAATTCCTGGTCCATTTTCACCGCCTCTCCACCTTAGCTGTCCTGAATGATGAGCATACCCAACTGAGAGGCAGCTGTCGGGAAGTGGATGGCTAAAAAGATATCCTATGAAAGACGGTGAGGGAGAGGAGGGTTGCCAAGCGCAATGTGACCAGAGAGGTACATTTTTATTAGTCAAATTCTCAACCGGAGGGGCAGCAAGCCAGGTTTGGGGAGTTTTTATTAACTCCCCAACACCTGCAAGGTTCCGCTTTAAGTGGCTTTTATTAGATGTCAAGCATCTAATCCAACAGATATAGTTCACTCTTCGTGAGTGACAGGTTTTAAATCCGTTGGTCCAAAAACTTTTGAGCGCCCTAAATTTTTCACTTAAGAAAGACTGAAATTAAGCTTTATCCTCTTCGAATGGACTCCACATCTTTAGGAGAAGAATCTGTCCCTGTCACATTGTCAGATACATCAAAGGCCTGCATAACCCAACATTTTCTGTGAGAAATGCCCACTGGAGAGGCTACACTAGGGGTTACAACCTATGAGAGGGCCCTATCACCATGGGCATATTACACCTGGAAGCTTATCTTTAGCAAAAGGTAAAATTCTACTAATAAACTGAGAAAGTCCACTTCCAAGACTCCTGGGCTCGGCAGTGACATGGGGCACTAGAAGATCCACTTACCACTGCTCCCACACCAACAATCATCCCCTGCAGACAGACTTTGTTAAAGCTGGGAGCTGCACTTCCGGGTTCTGGCTGGCGGGTAGGCATGGATTTGGTACAGCTGGCTCCCAATGAAAAAAATTGCCATCTCCATACACGGAAGTTCCTGGTGTAAGGTGATGCCCATTCTTCTCAATGGGATTTGGCTGTACCCAGGCCCCCATGTCACTGCCTAACCCTGGAGTTTTGAAGGTAGTGCATATAATAATCCAACTTTTTCCTGAGAAGAAAAATAAAGCAATGCAATTTGCAGGGGCAGGGGCCTGCAATATCACTTCATAGGTGAACACCTGAGGAAAACTGAAAAGGGGAAACTATAATCCAATGGAGAGGAACAGATTTCCCGGTATCAAACATTCAATAACAAGGAATAACAGGACAAAACATTTCGTTGAATAAAAGCACAAACCTCAGTTTCAAAGTCCATGTTAAGGATGCGGTCAGCTTCATCCATCACCAAGTACTTAATGGAACGAAGGTTGAACCCTTTTGTGTTTTCAAGATGATCAATGAGTCGCCCAGGTGTGGCTAAATTAAAATAAAACAAAAAAACAAAAAGGCCCTGGCATTAAAAACTGCTATTGGAATATTTCTCTCTTCTGAGAGTATGAGGTGGACTTCTCTACAAAGGGCATAGCAAGATAAAGGATTCAATGCAAGATACACACAATACAGACCTGAAGGGGACTGAGAAAACATAGGCAGTAACCAGTGTATGTGGCTGAGCTCTGGAAATGTGTCAGTTTGGGACATACACCAAGCGCAGTATAACTGTAATCATTTCTCTAATGGCTGTTGGCCTACAGCCCATATGGTGAATGTAACAAAGCATCACAGAGGCAATTCATGCATTTCTATGTCTATACGTTTACTATTAAGGTGTCCAAAAAACTTAAAGTGGTCCTTCACCCTGAATAAGAATCTATCTAATATGTTTCCCACACCCTGTACATACAGATTGCTCACATTAAAAATCATCCTACCTGCATCTACTGCATGTTATGAGCCTTTAAACATCCAAGATGGCGGCTCATGGAACATCAGGCAGCCTGCAAACAGGAAGTGCCTTCTGACTGTGCCGCTCTGCATTCTGGGATTGCTGACCTTTTCCTGACCCCAGCTCTGCTCTGTCTGAGCAAAGCACAGCTATAACCCGCCCCCCTGTACTTTATCCCACTTTCCTCTCCTCAGTAAGTGTGATGCTTCTGAGTCAAGATGGCGGCGCCCGTATCCTAAAGTGCTAAGTGCTTGCATACTCTGCCTGAGGAAGTGACGGTGACGTCACGAAACGCGTAGCAGGGCTTTTCATTGTGGGGGTCTCCAGTGGTGGCAAGCACTTAGCACTTTATGGATGAGTGAGGTATTTTATGGTGTATTTGTTTTGTGATTTGGACTTTCATCTATATATTTTTATCTACACGGCTCTACCTAGTTGATCTTGATGCACTTTAATAGCACGTGACAGTTGCATATATATGAAATAATTACTTTTTAGTTTATAGTAGTCCCCCACTGGTATATATTATGAGATAATTGCACCCCTCCCCCCCTCCCCATTTTGTGGTTCGGCAGTATGTATATAAACGTTTTAGGTCTTTTAATAGCAAAATTCTTTTAATGTGTCTTAGTATGTGATTTAGATTTCCAATAAACTTTAATATGATTTATATATAACAGAGTGCCAGCGTTAGTCTCTGGTTTTACCCCTTGTTTAGGGGATTTGGGGCATCCCCTTCCTTCTTTCTACTTTCAGATTTTTTTATACATACATTTCACTGCAAACCCACAGCTACACTCCAATGCAACTTATGGGCCATGCTCTGGTAGTTCTAAAGTGTCTTGGGTAGGAGTAATGTTGTGTTCTCCAGTACTTTGCGCGCTTTAGAGCTACCAGAGGGTGAAGAACGTCCCATTACATTCATATGAAGATTTTTGCTTTTCTAACCAGACCATACAAAAAATTGCACTTGTGTGTGCCAAGTTGTAAAGTCTCTCTAAATTGTAGAAAATGCTCTCAAAGGCTATATGGATAACCCTCTGTGTGTTTACAATAAAATGTTTAATACAAATGTAATATGTACTTACCAATAACTACATGCGGCTTTTTCGCAAGTGCCAGGGATTGTGACATCATATCGATTCCACCTACAATAACCGCTATTAAAGAGAAAACCATTTTGTTTTACAATGCTTCACAACAGATCAATGTTCCATAAAGAGATGATGTGTATTCTAGTCCAGAGATCTATACTATCATTGCTCTTTCAATAATAAAGCAGAAAAGTTTTCTTCTATTTTGGTTAGCGTTTAGGCAGCATTACAATAACACATCACACACATTGCAATGACACATTACTGATTATATTACTGAGCTTTTGTGCAATATACATGCAGTGTGCTGCAGTTCAAAACCTGAAAGATACTATAAAATATTGTCCCCGGAGTCTTCTGCGGTTTGCAGCCTTAAAGAGGAACAAAACCCTGGGATTTATTAACGTAGACCAAACCCAGGATTTCCACTATCCTGGGTTTTGGTCCCGTCCTCTAGGGCACAACAGTTTTGGGTGCCCCACTATGTGAAACCCCCCCAGAACATCAAGCTAATAACTCAGCTCTCCTCAAGCCCACGGCACAGGCGCATATTAATGCGCAGAGAAGCTGAAAGGAATACCCTTTGGCTGTGCGCAGCCACACACAGCTATTCAGTTGCAGCAGGAGGGGTAAGCTACACATGAGCTATGGGCTTGGGGGAAATGTGAACTTACTGAGCACCTAAGACTGTAGGGTGAGTTTTGGTCCACTTTAATCTGGCCTGGGTGTGCCAATTTGGGAATCCCCACTGTGTTGGGGAAATCCAACTGAATCGATGTAAACTCACCTTCGACCTTACAACGCATGAGCGGCGTTACATTAACCTTTTGCTTTGCATCTCCAAGCAAAGTTTATAGGGGCACAGAGCTCATACAGCTCTTTTCTAATCTCTAAGCTCTTCCAAACAGTAATTTATTTCAGATTGACATGGGTTTACATAGTTAATAAGGATGAAAAAAGACATGTCCATCAAGTTTAAGGGACGGGTTGGGATTGATTTAACCCCCAATAATTGCAAGAAACATCACCTTAAGTCAAATGTATTAAAAATCTACAACTACGATGTTGTGGCTCTGTATGAACCTGTTTAAGTTCGGACAACTTCAAACTTTCAAGGAGCACTATAGCGAAACAAATGTCCAAAAAAAAAATATTACATAAATGCTAGATAGGATAAGAAGGGTTTACTTATAAACTGTGCATCAAAGAAAATGATTCTGCTTTTACAGTGGAGAAATGCTCAATGTTAACAGCCTGTCCCCTTAGCCAGTCTGTGGAGAAATAACCACTTATTGTTATCGCAATTCTTATGATGTGGGTAAATGGCTTATGTCCCTTTTAGCACTTGGGGTGCTTCTACAGTTAAATATCCTTATAGCCTCTCTTATATCCTTATATCCTCTCTGCAGCTCTGAAACCCCGCCCTACTCTCTTCTCTTCCTCATGAACATGCACAGCTCTCAGCGCCAGTCTTTGATCAGGCTGCCAGCAATCAACAGCTTGCTTCCGTCTGCTCCGCTATATTCCAGCCTTGCAATAGGTCAGACACCAAGCAACCCCCTCCCCTTTCATCCAGGCGCACTAGTTGCTAACAGGCTAGAATAAATATCTCTGCCTGCACCATGTCTCTCACTGTCATGATCTGGTCACACTGAGCTGACTGGCTGAAATCTCTGCCTGCACCATGTCTCTTACTGCCATGATCTGGTCACACTGAGCTGACAGGCTGCAGTCTCTGCCTGTACCATGTCACTCACTGGCATGATCTGGTCACACTGAGCTGACAGGCTGCAGTCTCTGCCTGTACCATGTCACTCACTGGCATGATCTGGTGAGCTGACAGACTGCAGTCTCTGCCTGTACCATGTCACTCACTGGCATGATCTGGTCACACTGAGCTGACAGGCTGCAGTCTCTGCCTGTACCATGTCACTCACTGGCATGATCTGGTCACACTGAGCTGACAGGCTGCAGTCTCTGCCTGTACCATGTCTCTCACTGGCATGATCTGGTCACACTGAGCTGACAGGCTGCAGTCTCTGCCTGTACCATGTCTCTCACTGGCATGATCTGGTCACACTGAGCTGACAGACTGCAGTCTCTGCCTGTACCATGTCACTCACTGGCATGATCTGGTCACACTGAGCTGACAGACTGCAGTCTCTGCCTGTACCATGTCACTCACTGGCATGATCTGGTGAGCTGACAGGCTGCAGTCTCTGCCTGTACCATGTCACTCACTGGCATGATCTGGTCACACTGAGCTGACAGGCTGCAGTCTCTGCCTGTACCATGTCACTCACTGGCATGATCTGGTGAGCTGACAGACTGCAGTCTCTGCCTGTACCATGTCACTCACTGGCATGATCTGGTCACACTGAGCTGACAGGCTGCAGTCTCTGCCTGTACCATGTCTCTCACTGGCATGATCTGGTCACACTGAGCTGACAGGCTGCAGTCTCTGCCTGTACCATGTCTCTCACTGGCATGATCTGGTCACACTGAGCTGACAGGCTGCAGTCTCTGCCTGCACCATGTCTCTCACTGGCATGATCTGGTCACACTGAGCTGACAGACTGCAGTCTCTGCCTGTACCATGTCACTCACTGGCATGATCTGGTGAGCTGACAGACTGCAATCTCTGCCTGCACCATGTCTCTCACCATCATGATCCACCTTTATTTACAAGCTTTATGCACACGCCCTAGAGACCGGCCATTATGAATATGCTAAGCACACAGTGTGCTTTCATCACATCACTGTTGCCAGACCCACTGTCTCTCCTTATTTTTGCCTGAATCTATGCACTAATACTTTTAAAGATCACTTAGAAACTACAGGGTCTTTTTGAAAATGGATTGAAGTTTGGGACAGTGTAATGTGTAGCCCGAGACAATGGGCCAACAACCAGGCTTGCCTAAATATAACTTTAAACTCTTTATGAAGGAGGAATGGAAACAGCTGTGCACTTCAGTGAAGCAGGTCTATTGAATTTGCTGTGGATTCTGCATGTGTGTAGCAATTAACTGTGACAGGTAAGTATCTGTCTAATGCAGGGCTCACTGATGGTGTGAAGGGGTAGGTTAGGTTAGTTTAGTGTCCCTGTGAAACAAGGACGGGTTTAGGCCCACTTTAATGCTACTGTTTTTAAAAGGCTGGCTCAGGAGATAAACAGAGTTGAGCAGTTCTCAGTACCCTGATGTATAGAGCACGTTTATATGGATTTTTATTATAAGACAAATTTGCAATTTTAACATTTTCTAAACGTACATAGTAATATCAGACCTCTTGCAACATAGCCAGCCTATTATGTACACATATGCCCTATATACCCTCTTGGCTATATTTCAGGGACCAAATGTGGGTCATGCTAAAGATTTAGTGAAGCAGGTTTAACTCTGGGTGCAAAGAAAAAAAAAATCACCTCCACTTGCAATCGGGCAATTTTACAGGTGATGTGCATAAAACGCAAAAAGTTCACCATTAAGCAGGCGGCAATTCACACCTATAGGTTTACACAATATTCCTTTCCTCCCACGTTATCCAAGAAAAAAAAAAGGTTTGGATGGAGTTTAATATATGTAATGTTGTTTTAACTAGAAAAATGTTTAGGGTGCCTATAGATATAAAGGGTGCTCTTTCTGAACCTGATAGTCATGTTAGCATACCACATTTAACTCCAATGGAAGAGCCAAGGGCTTCAAACTGTTCTGAAATCTGAAAAGCCAATTCTCTTGTTGGAGTGAGAACCAAGGCATAGAGTCTCTGTGGACTTTCCAGCAACGTCTGAAGGATAGGTAAGGCAAAGGCACCAGTTTTTCCCGAGCCAGTCTCCGCCAAGCCAATGATGTCACGACCTGTGATGAAATAATAAAATAAAATGATTGTGTTTAAAACTCATTTCATCAAGTTTTTTAGTTTTAACAGAGAAATCCTACACCTATCTAACGGGCAGAAATATGAGGCCACAGGACTGCTGCATCAACCCCCCTCCTCCCCAGCACCCTTATCTGTAAAAATGTTGGCAAAAGTAGACTTTTCCTTTAACAAGGCCAACGTAATCTGGTCCTGGAAATGACCATTCACTCACTACCCCCAGGAGAAGCTGAAAATGAGCACATGTACTCTCCACCCCATGCTCCTGCTGTCAACAGAAGGGCACCATGTATATTCAGACAGTGAGCACTATTAGTTGCCACAGTGTACCACCACTGTATGGAGACTAGGTTAGGATAGAGAAAATTTCATCCCCGAAAGTGTAAATCACCACATGACATCCCACCACTGATATCAGCTATGGATGCTCACAAAGGAAATATCAACACCAGAGCTAAAAGAAAAAAACAAACAGGTGAGATTTTCTGGGACCATCACAGATTGAACCCATGGGAGGTCAGGCAGGTATTGACCCTATGGCATAACCATACAGTTCAAAAACCCTAGGAAACCAAAACCGGGCAATAGGTTGTTTTTTTTTTTTATTATGGGGGTCAGAGGTCGCACTAGACTTCCTATGTAGTAGAAATTCTCTTCCCATTGTCTTGGAGAAATATTTTCAGTTACGGGGGAGTATGCAATATGCAGGAATTAAATTAAAGAGAAACATCGGAGGCCCTGGAGTCTAAAAGACTCAAGGGCCATCCAAGTTCCACTCCTAGGGGCACCCCGAATTGGAATGCCCCAACATGTAACCCCCCCCCTGAAGCCCCATTTTGCTCACCTTGTCCCGGAGCCCTCGCCGCAGGCACACACAGCAGGGCATCCCCCCACTGAGAGGAACAACCCCCTGAATAGTGAAAAATCGGGTGTGCTGTTCCTCTTTAAAGGGACATTCCAGGCAAAGGGTTAATTTAGCTGCTTCCTGCTATTCTCTTGCTGGCTGTCAGTGGCGGCATCTTTCATTCAGGCTGCTTTATATTTTTTAACAAGCCAAGGCAACTCTCTTCCTTGTGCTGGATCAGTGATCAGCTCTGTGTGTATCTCTACACACCAGGGAACTTGAAAATTGAATCAGCAGAAGAGAGCAAGTTGATTTATCAGGGACTGCAAAGTTCTGGTAAATAAAAGATGCCACCTGTGACAACCAGCATGGGGCAAGTTGTAAGCAGCTGTGTAGACAGCTTGTATCTGCAGAAGAGGGGTGTCACTGGAAAGCTGTCTGAATCTGACTATATAGAGATAGACTTATACTGTATAATCCTATCCCTATATAGTCAGACATCAGGGCTGACTCAGCACCATAAGAATTTTCTCACATTTTTTTAGTGAGAAAAAAAATGTATTTTAGATTTGCAAATGTTTGAATAATTTGCACAGCTAAAAAGGATTCTGATTTGCACCGAAGAAAAAAAAAATCAAGATAAAGTCTGCTTATACAAATGGTGAGCGCAGAGATACAGAGCCTTTATTTTATAGGTTGTATAAGTAATTTATATACACCATGTATAACATAAAAAGCTTTTCAAGGACAATCCTCTTCCACAGATAGAAGCAGTCAACACAGAGCCTTTATTTTGTAGGCTGTTCATGGCTTACAAAATATAGGCTGTGTTGATGGTTTGTATGTCACTGGAAACCCATGTATGTTATATAGATATGTATATATATATATATATATCGATATATCCTATAAAATAAAGCCTCTATATCTCTGTGCCCAACATTTGTATATGCAGAAGAAGGGTGTTGCTGGAAAGCTCAAAGAACATGGTGTCTGGCTATATAGAGACAGACTTATTCAGTAAAAGACTATCTCTTTATAGTCAGACATGTTAGAGCCTTCCAGGTACACCTTGCATCTAGGTGTAAATGGTTTACAAAAAGATGAAGACTCCCACGTCTGCAGGCAAAGATGGCAAAAGACATGATCTTCTCTGTTCCTTACCCGGGAAATAACACCCAAAATATACAATGTGTGAGTTTGTTTACATTAGCTCAGCAGCACATATAACACAATGTAGCAAATGCCATCTGTGCTTGGCCAGGAAAATTGCTTTAGGATGTGTGTGAAAAAATCCACGTCTAATACACTAAATAAGGCATTAATGCGACCTCTAATGGGGGTAAAAAAACAAAGCATGTCTGCTACTGGATGAGCTGTGGGTGTATATTTCCTGGCCCCACTAGATGAAGCTCTGGTAGGAAAAGGTGAATGTGTCTCTAATGCAGGGCAGACTGGTAGCACGAGGGTTAAAGCCCCTATCCAGGCAGGCACTAACTTCCTCCCAGGAAATTCCCCAAGGGAACAGTGTAAACTGAGCCCTGGGCACCCTTTGCTGTGGTTAGAGACAGCTGTGGGACAGAGTGGCTGTTAGACCAGTTTCATGCATGGTCCTAGAGAAATGGAATTGCAAGGAGGGAAAATTTAAAGCCCTGCTACAGCTTTTACCATGCTCTGGAGAAGAGGCACATGCAAGCTGCTTGCTGCCTTATTTGCCGTTGGGTCTACAGTCCCAGTTTAGTGTCCCCATGAACCAGGACCCTGGCAAATTTAAATCTGCCATGAAGGGTGTAGGTCAGCTTTAAAGCAATAACAATAAAACGGAATGAGGTAAGGTAGTGAGATAAAATGGCAGGGCTTTTGACTTTTTTTCAGTCGAATTGAACTACAATGTTACATTACACATAGGGCAAAGAGAGGGGCGGATAGCAGCTGCCTCTTACCTTCTAAAGCTATGGGAATTGACTCAATCTGGATTTTTGTTGGTTGTTTCCATCCCAGTTGCTCACACGTCTCACATAACACATCGGTCACCCCCTACAAAATTAAAATGCATAATAACTAAATAAAGTAATTTACCTCTTCCATCCTGCATCTAACCGTTTTCCTGCTTTCACCAGGACTCAATTAAAACTCTCTTAAAGAGGAACATTGGAGGCCCAGATGCACCATGGTGTGAGCCCCCCCCCCCCAGTTTCACTCACCTTCTCCTGGAACCCTTGCCATGTCAGTGCGCTCTGGCTGCATTCCCGCTCACCTCTAGCCATGCACGCCACGGCTACAAAGTGGGTGGGAGATGCGGCTGACGGCGACGCTCGGCTCAGCAGTGCTGATGGAGGCCGAGTGACAGCGAGTGCGCCGCACAGAGGAACACCACACAGGAAAGCGAAATTTCTGTGTGTTGTTCCTCTTTAAATAAATGAGTAGCCTGAGCTTAGGTGAAATCAGGAAAGTAGCGCAAGTGCAAAGGAATTAGTGGACATTAAAAGGGATACAGAAGGCAAAGGCAATTGTTAGACCTTTGTGTCGGGCAACATTTGCCATGGTCCTAAAGAGTTTTTAAATTGAAGAAATGACCGAGATATCATGTTTGATAGTTTCACCTTAAGGTTTATCTTTTGAAATATTTGGGCGTGGGCCTCAGCTCAGTAAAGGAGAGGGCAGCCATGAGGAGGTGAGCTGCTGAATGACAGTTTATGCATTTTGCCTGCGGAATCCCTTTAAGTATTGCTCTAGAAGCCTAAATGAAACCTGTCACTGGATGAATATACCGGGTTGCCATGCAGACACCCTTTCAAAAATTGTTGCTTGCATGGCTGACATGTTTCCCCCACCCACATCAATACAAAGACCTGTAATTGGGGGGACAGCTAAGGAGCCCCCCCCCAGAATGTTTATTATAAATTCTAATTAGGTAACGATGCAAGTGGAACCAAGGCAGAGAGAATTTTAAATTAAAAGTCAATAACAGCAGTCTCTCAATATAGTTGTAGGTTATAGAAGACCCTATCAATCATGTGTGCCAAAGATTCCAGTGCCCTGTGGACAAAAAACTGCAAGGAATAGGTAAACCTCACGCACTGTGTACGGATTACAGAAACAGCTGTTTACAGGCACAACCACAGCTTGTTAAGGTGATTTGCTGATAGCCGGAAACAGTTGCGGGCAAGAAATGGTGAGAAAACTGGCCATACCGCGGGTTTTACACACACAAAGAACTGGATTCCCCCTTCAAAACTAAAGAGAATGTAAAGCAAACCCCCAATCAAATCAACTTGCAGCAACCTTTAAAGCGTCAGTCAGACCCGCTCAAGTGATAAGCCTGATTAAGGCATTAAAAATAAAAAATATAATCTCGGTACCATGCACCTGATCTTCCAGCAGGAGCAGGGCTGTGTAGCAGTGCTTTTGGGTTCCCAGCTTCCATGCCGAACCAGAGTGACCGCTTAGTCACACAGTCATTGCAACAGCTGAACAGTAACTTGGTGACTAAGAGTTAAGCGACTGACTAATAAGAAAAAAAAACAAAACAAGGAGTACTCACCTTTTGTCCCCCGCATCTAACCGCGATCAGCAACTCATCTGATCACTGGATCCCAGCCCGCACCGCCCCAGGCCTGAACATGGGTTGTGACTGATGATGAATCAGGCTTACGAGCCGCCATCAGTGACAGAGTACTATCACACCCTCTCCATTTATTGCAATGGAGGAGGTGTGCCAAGGTCTGACACGCCCCCCCCCCCCCGCCCATTATAGTGAAGGGAGAGGGCATGGCAACAACCCTGTGATTGATTAGACGGTGCAATAGAGTACAGACCCAGAAGAAGTGTGAAATGCACAGGCTGGGGTCCAGCAATCAGGTGAGTTGCTGACCACTGGGCTCAAATCAGTCAGTTATGGATGAAAAAAGAGAGTAACCTTTTGAATTTGTATTGGTTCGTCAATCACTTTAAAGTGGACCAACACCCAGGATTTTGACTATCCTGGGTTTTGGTCCACTTCGGTGGGGCACCCCGATCGGGGGTGCCCCGCTGTCTGTAACCCCCCGGAAAGCCCAGAAATACTCACCTCACCACGCTCCCACGTGACCGCGCCAGCCAATCACAGCGCTCAGAGCCACTGTGGTATGCACGTCCAAGGCCGCTTGGACGAGCATACCAGCTCAGCTGGCTCTGAGCGCTGGAGGCCGCGTCTCGCGCTTCCCTCTAACAGGGAGCGCGCCTGCGCCGGCCATTCACAAACGGCCGGCGCGGGTGCGCGCCCTGCTAGAGGGAAGCGCGAGACGCGGCCTCCTGGGGGGTTCCATCCCGATTTCAGATGCCCCGCGGGGAGGGATCTGACCGGTCCGGGAATCTTATAGATTTCCGGGCCGATCCCCCCTGGGTGTTGGTCCACTTTAAACTGTCCTGGGAGCTTTACCGGAGGTAGAAATCAGTTACTGCTGAGGACTTTTTTCAATCAAAATTGAATGTAGGTCCCATTAAACTAATAGCATAGGAGCATGCCCATTTGGTGCCACAGGCAGGATCGCTGCACCCCGACACCCTTTCTGCCCATGTGACCAAGAGCAGCAAATCAGGTTTCAGCCCACAGTAGTGCCCAGTGGTCACGTGGCTGGATTTTGAGGAAGAGGTAAGTATTGGGCTGAAGCCCCTGTGCTTTCAGTCCAAGGGGACCTCCAGACCATTCTGAATGGAGATCTACCCCCCTTTGGGCAGCCCTATTATTTGCCGGAAGTGAATGGTCAGATGTGGCTGCTGCAAGGCCAGGATAGGAAGTAGTTTGTCCACTGAAATTTGAACTTCGGTCATCGTTTTCGGGATTAGATTTGGTAGAGGGCGGGTCTATGGCATAAGCAGGCAGCAGATATAATAGTGGGCACAGCACAGGAGGCGCCGGATTCCCGGAAGCATTTGGGATTTTTTTATAACATCATATATACATTTCAGACATACTGTGTACAGAGGCCGGGAGGGCAAGAAGACACAAACGTTCAGCCCTGGTAAATAAAACGCCCTTCCTCACCAAATCTCGGAAGGTTTTGGTTTCTTCAACCGGCTCATCCGATTCCACGTGCGCCGCCATGTTTCCTAGCCTCAGCGAACTGGAAGCGGAAACACATTGCTGCCACGTGACAGGATGTTGATGGAGAAGGTTAGTCTGATCGCAAGTGTGTATGCTCGTTCCCATTGCTGATTCGTCAACTGCGCATACTCTGCGCTCTCCCCTGCTCGCTCCCGAGGCCAGTCACCATAAATCCATCTAGTGCAGGTGTCATACTATTTTTTTCCTGACAGCTGCTATTACACTTTGCAAGGCGTTTAATTCATCCACAGCCCTGACCTGTGCACTGGCAATACCTGCCTGATTGTGCTGCATACCTTCCAACTTTTCAGGGTGGGAAGGAGGGACAATATGGACACTTTGAATTGGCAAATACATAGGCAAAGATCTTCATGTTACACCTAAAAGAAGGATAAATACGAGCAATGAGAGACAGGGACTCGGGAGAGGGACGGCTGGGAGGTATGGTGTCCTACTTCAAACAACAGGTCTAGTATCTGAAACAATCCAGGGAGGGAGATTTTCGATTTGGGATGCCCACACTGTGTGAAAGCCTAGGATCATCAAGTAAATCCACTGGTTATTCCATACCTCCCAACTGACCCTCTTTTGGGTCCATGTCCCAATGGAGGTGTAACATGCAGTTCTGCAGCAATGAATGATTCATTCACTTATTCAAATTGTAGCAACTGTTAAACATACCTCCCAACTTCTCAGGGTGGGAAAGAGGAACAGTTGTATATTTTTAAGCCATGCCCCCTTATTAAGAGATGGACAGGAGATAGGTTGTAATAGTTACAACACTATAAACACTTTAACTAGGCAAATGTATGATATATTGATGCAGATCTGCATGTTACACCTCAAAGAGGGACTAATGAGGTACAGGGGGACATGGACTTAAAACAGGGACAGTCCCTCCAAATCAGGGACAGTTGGGGGGCGTGGTTACAACCAATCCATCCCTAAATGAGGGGGGGGGGGGGTATAATTTACTTATTGTCCCTCTTTCTCATCCTGAAAATGTGGAAGGTATGCAATTCTATGGGGCATGTGTGGGCTACATTCTCCACTACACCTCTAGCAGAGGCATGCACCCGCAGGGTGGCAGGGGGATTGGGACCCGGGCCCCATGCATACTCATACACACAGGGCCAGCCTTAGGGTAAGTGTTGCCCTTTGCAAGATTTCAGGATGGGCGCCCCCTAAAAACACACACACAACAAATGGAAAGCAAGCAACAGAGGAAACATGGAAAAGAGGGAGAAATGGGGCAAGAAAAAGAGAGAATCATGAAATAAAAGAAGGGAAATCCTAATAGAAGGAAAAGGGTAAAGAAAAGAAAAAGATAAATGTGCAAAAAAGAGAGGAGAGAAATGGGGGCATTTTGGAAAAGAAATGGCTGCTGGTCCAGCTGGGAGCTGCTGGCACCCCCTACGCCACATGCACAGACTTTCATCTAATAAAGACTTTTGTTGTGCATATGTAATGTTTGTGGCAATCGGGAGCACGAGTGGCAGCAGCAGCCTATCTGAATGGCTGGGCAATGGAGCGCACACACAGCCCAAAGATGCTTAAGGGGGGTTCACATTGCGGGGCATCCCAGTTTTGAATGCCCCATGGGAAATTTTGTAGCTATTTAAGAGCCAGTCCAGCCAGAGGGCCTGTTTTTCAAGTTCCCTGCTCAATGGCGTCCTAAGGATCTGACAGTAGTCTGCAAAGAGGAAGTGCTACTTCCTAGAGTCTTTGCCGCTGTGCATTGTGATTATGTTGGTTAATCCAGCCAGCAGCATGTCTGAGAAAGGAAGTCTCCCGCGTGCTCTCAGATGGCTGTGACCTGGAGAAGATAGGTGAGGCTGTGTTTCAGCTTTGAGCAGATGCAGGAGTAAATATAAGTGCTGACAATGATTCAGTATCATGCATACAGATGGGGCAAGGTAATTCTGTAGAGTATTTTTTTCAAATTCGTCAAGGCTATTGGTCCGGTTTAAACTGGACCAGAACCAAACCTATTGTCTAAAAAAAAATGAGTGTGGCTTTAAGCTGGACCTTCACCCTAAATAAGAGCCATTATATATTTTATGTTTTCCCAACCCTGTACATACAGATTGCCCACATTAAAAATCATCCTACCTGCCTATTCCGTTTTCTGAGCCTTTTAACATCCAAGATGGCAGCACATGCAGACAGGAAGTGTCACATGCAGACAGGCTGCCTGCAGCACAGCTATAACCTGCCCCCCTGCACTTTTCACCCCTGCCTTCAACATGTGATGCTTCTGAGACAAGATGGTGGCACCCATATCCTGACTCCTGAACAGAGTTACAGCCCAGTGGGAGAAAGAATAAAAAATAAGCAACTAATAATGTATAATTTTAGATGCTGGGGAATAGTTTTTTTAAGGGTTTGGGCTTTTCATTAAATTATGCTAAAAGTCCGAGTTAAGATGGCTGTATGGGTGGTGCCGGATTGGATTGGCCAATCCGGTAAGTGCTTGAGCGCCGGTCTATCAGTGATCACCTGCGGGGCATTAAAGTGTTTTTTTATAGTTCTTGCCACACCCATGCTAAAAAAGCCTGATCAGCTGAGTGGACCAGGTCACCTGTCAGTTGCTTTAAACTGGAACAACACCCTTTATTTAACTAATGGGTGTGGGCATCCTAATGGACGATGTTCCCCTGTGTGGTAACACCCTGTGTAAGAAAAATATATGGAAAAGACTTTACATACACTCCTTCCTTGGGTATGTTTCCTTGGGTATGAGGAAATCATCACCTATTTCACACAGGCCTGACAGTGCCCCTTACAGGGGGCGGCCACTTCAAAAGATCTTGCTGGGACTATTAACACCTAGGATACACAGAATGTGGGCTGAAATGAGCTCATTGGAGATCCCTGCTGTGAGGCTGTGTCGGAGAGCCTGCTTCCGAGAATAAGTCTAGACATGCTGGGGCCAGTAGTTCATACAGGAATCTGAGTCCTTAGAAGCGTTTGCATCAGCGCAGTGGAGCACGCACATTAGCCCTAGGACCAGGGCAAGGTGAGTTGGAGTGGGTGATCTGGGGGGGGTTCATACAGCAAAGTATCCCACATTGGGATGCCCCGGTGGCAAGGACCAAAACGTGATAGTGACAATCCTGGGTCTCCTTCATCCCCCAGCCAGGCCCCCCCGGTTGCAGGGGAATGCCCGAAATAGCCCCCCCCTTCAGCAGCCACCGGAAATACATGTAAAAATAAAAAAAAAAACATTTATTCACCTCCGTGCCCAATCGCTCCCGCCGGGTCTCCTCTTCACCAGGGGGCCTCTGATCACCCTTTGGGTGTCAGGGCTTATGACATCACTCCCGGGTGTCATCCAGGCTCCAGGCTGTCATTTCTTTAACTTGTCATCGCTGGCCACAGGAGGGGGAAGGCAGGAGATGATCTGATCGCCTGCCTCCCCCCTCCAATGGCCAGCGATTACCCCATCTGCAATCAGAGCTGCGAGGGACACAGGAGCTGACGATCGGAGGTGAGTAAAGTAAAAAAAAAGGGATCCATGAGACCCCTATACCAGTTCGCCAGGCTGGGGGCTGGCAAGTCACCTGCGGCTAGCGGGTGACGTGCCGTTAACCCCCGGCACCCCAAATTACCTGCCTCCCCAAAGGCCGGGGGGGGGCAGAAGGGCCCGGGCCTCACAGAGGCTATGTGGGCTTGTAGCCTGCAGGGCCAGGGGCCACCAAAGCTGGTCCCTGCGCCCTGTTCTACAAGCCCTGCATAGCTGGCCCTGGGGCAGTTATGTTGGTTAGGGGGGACCTCACGCCATTTTTTTGTGGGATTTTTTTCTGGGAGTGGGGACCCTATGTCATTTTTTTTTTTAAATGAACCCTAAGTTACCTGACACCCAGCAGGTAAAGGCTTCCAGCAGCAGCAGGAGTGCTGAAGCCAAAGTAATCAGCGTGGGACACAGTGCCCGGGGATAGATGGGAGGTAAGTATTAAAAAAATATTTTTTTTTTATTCTGTGTGTGTTTTGTTTACATTTAACCCTTTGTGAACTGGTAAGGGATCCATGAGACCCCTATACAAGTTCACAAGGCTCTGGGTCTGGCAAGTCACCTGCGGCTAGCGGGTGACTTGCCATTAATTCTGAGCCCCCATTACCTACCTCCCCAAAGCCCGGGGGGGGGGGGCAGAAGAGCCCGTGGCCATAGGTTATGCCAGCTTGTAGCCTGCAGGGCCAGGGGCCACCAAAGCTGGCCCCTATGCCCTGTTCTACAAGCCCCATAGCTGGTTCCAGCCCTTAAAATTCCCCCCCAAAAAATGGGTCCCCCTCCCCCGGGAAGAGGGAACCCCAGGACATTTTTTTTTTAATTTAACCCTTTATAGTGTGGATAGTAGTTGTATTTTATTTCTAAATGTTATAAAGTGCTCTTTTCAGTTTGGGGGGTCTCCTGGACAGGAACAGGGGGCTACCGATACATATGTGGTACCGGTTGTAATCAGGAAAAATGGGGCTTTCACATGCAATATTGTTTTATTTAGTAAAATAAATTGTTTATTTAAAATAAATGAGAATATTAAAAAGAAATAATAATTTTTATGTTTTTTTACAAAAAAATATATATTGAATATTTTAAAAAACTGTTAAAAAATTACAAACAACACATTTCATGTTAAAGCTAAAACTCTGCCTCAAAAAATATATAAAATTTTCCTGGAAATTCCTGCAAAAATCACGGTTAAACATAGCACAAAATGGTGAAAAATGACCTGTCAACAGAGGGTGACAAAATTTCAAGTAGGCTGGCTGTTAAAAGGTTACAGGTACCTATGCATGTTGGGTATTGTTCTGTTCAGGGGATCTTGCGCTTTCAGAATTAGTTTGTTTTTTCTTGTTTGCATATTGATATTTTAGGGAAAGGTGTTTTTTTATTCTGCTTTTTTATACATTTTTTAGGGAAACAATGTGCAACTAAAGAATTCTTTGACGGATTACTTCCAGAAAGATGAGCCCACTACAACAAGCTGGGTACGCTTAGAAAGCTTAAAGCGGACCTTCACTCTGAAATGGAGTCTATCTTATATATTTCCCACACCCTGTACATACAGATTGTCCACATTAAAAATCATCCTACCTGCATCTACTGCATGTTATGAGCCTTTAAACATCCAAGATGGAGGCTTATGGAAGCCGCCATCTTATCAGGCAGCCTGCAAACAGGAAGTGCCTCCTGACTGTGCTGCTCTGCATTCTGGGACTGCTGACCTTTACCTGACCCCAGCTCTGCTCTGTCTGAGCAAAGCACAGGTATAACCCGCCCCCCTGTACCTTATCCCACTTTCCTCTCCTCAGTAAGTGAGTTGCAGCCCAGTGGGGGAAAGAATAATAAGTTATAATATTAATAATAAATAATTAATAATATATAATATTAATTTTAGATGCTGGGGAACCGTTTTTTAAGAGTTTGGGCTTTTCATTAAATCACGCTGAAGGTCCGGTTTAACATGTGTATGTTCAGGAAATATATGGTTTGTGGGGGTATTCCAAATGTAATGGGTTGTTTTGGTTGTAAAATTGCAATGTGCGCACCTTGTCTGCAGAGCTGAAATTTTCATTAAAATTATTCTTACGCACATGCTTTACTTTGGGGTGTTTGCCAACACTTTTCTTGACAGGACCTATGCATGTTGGGTATTGTTCTGTTCGGAGGATGCTGTTTTTTCAGATTTAACTTGTTTTTTCTTGCTTGCATATTGTTTTTTTAGGAAAATGTGGCTTTAATTATGTTTTTTTATTTTTTTTAGGGAAACCCTGTGCAACCAAATAATTGAGGGATTACTTCCAGAAAACTGCACCCAACAAGCCTGGTACTCCTAGAAAGCTTGAGGTGTGTACTTCCAGCGAATATATGGTTTGTTGGGGGTATTTCAAATGTAAAGGGTTGTTTTTCTTGAAAAACTGCAAGGTGCACATAGTTGTATTTTATCTGAAAATCTACTAAAGCGCTGTTTCAGTTGGGGGGAGTCTCCTGGGCAGGAAAGGGTGTCTAACAATACATAGGCTGGCAGCGAAAGGGTTAATGATAAACTAAACACATATTTGGAAACTAGAGATCATAACGCATGTGTACATGGGCCTCCCATTATTCCCAGATGGTCAGGGGCTGAGTTTCAGAGAACCTAGGTTTAGGAGCCACATAGGAGAGTTGCTTTGTTCTCACAGTGCTCCCACATATTAGTTTTAGGAATTTTTAGGAGGAGCTATGCCTTGTGTCTCCCACTAGGTTATACACACTTAATCCTCGGTAAAGTGCTGATACAGGGTTGGGTTATCTGAACCGCAGTTGAACCTGTGTGGGGCTTGCTTGGGTAAGTATCAAAGCGCTGTCATACTTTTGAAACACTTAAAATAATATATATATTTGTTTACTCCCCTGTAGATTTCTCCACAGAATATTGGATGTTATATATGGGTGAGGTGGACATGTTTCAGCCACAAGGGTTTCTTCTGTACCTCCTGTTAGTCCCTAATGTCACGCTCAGGTAACTCCAGCCCTCCGGTTAAGCCCTCAACCCCCAAAATGAGAGCATGATTGGTGCTTTCTAACAACTTTCAAAATCATTGGTTCTGAATACAAAAAAGGGCGTATAGCCCAAACCCTCCTTTGGGCTCATTGGCCCCAACCCCAGTACTAGGCAGTTCAAATGCTAATTAGGTGTGGTGGTGTTTGAAATGCTAATTAGATGTATCAGTGATTGACATGCTCATTAGGTACAGCTATCCATATGCTAATTAGAGTGGGAGTGGAAGGCACAAGGAGGGGGGGGGGGAGAGAAAGGCTGTGCTGGCCGAGGCTGCATAATACTAGTGTGTTCATTATTGCTAAGCTGACAAACAGGGTGAAGCTATAGACCACCAGTCGAAGCCTTTGATTGGTGGTCTATGGCAAAGGAATTCAGGGGGTGTGCCACTACTCTTAGCTTTGTTTCTACTTCCAGAACCAGCTGTGTGCTGACAGGAAAAGAGGGCAGCCATTAGGAGGTGAGCTGCTGAATGATAGTTTATGCACTTTGTCTACCGAGTCCCCTTAAATTAGACAACCCTGACCTGGGATAACCATCTAAGGTTAAATATTAACCTTAATAAGTTGATAAATTAATTACCATATCTGTGAAGTAACAAGAAGAAGCGGGAAGGAGTTCTGCAGACCCCACTCTGAGCACTCACAACACAACCTAAGGAAAGTGTATAACAACATGGGTGACGGCAGAAGGAGACCATACGGTCCATCTAGTCTGCCCTTATGTGTATACTGTATGTACTCTTTATCTTAGGATAGATGTGTGCTTATCCCAGACATGTTTAAATTCAGTGACTGTTGATTTTTCAACTACCTCTGCTGGAAGTTTGTTCCAAGCATCTACTACTCTTTCTGTAAAATAATATTTTCTAACATTGCTCCTGCTGATCTTCCCTATGGCTAGTTTCAGGTTGTGCCCCCTTGTTCTATCATTAAGAGCCTGATTTATCAAGCACTTATGCCAGACAGTGCCACATTGGTGCAAATTAGAGTAGCGAAAAATATTATTTCTTTTTTTTCACACTTGTGCATGTTGTTGCACTGCAAGAAACACATTTACTAAAACATTAGCGGGGCAGCGACATGCTGAGAAATTTAGAAATCTTATTTTGCACTACTCTAATGTGCACTGAAATAGCATTGTCTAGCAGAAGTGCTTAATAAATCAGGCCCTAAGACTCTTCTTTAAAATACTTCCCTCCAGAACCTTATTGAATCCTTTCACATATTTAAAGGTCTCAACCATGTCCCCTCTCTCCCTTCTTTCCCCTACATTGTATAAATTAAGTTCCTCAAGTTTATCGTGATGGTCCCCATGGTCACCATTTTTGTTGCCCGCCTTTGGACCCGTTCTATTTGAATAATGTCTTTTCTCAGGTAAAGTCTCCAGAACTGCACACAGTATTCTAGCTGTGGCCTCACCAGGGCTCTATACAGCGGCATCACAAATTCCCTCTTCCTACTGGTGATGCCTCGAGCTATGCAGCCGAGCATCCTGCTTGCTTTTCCCACTGCCTGGCTACACTGTCCACTCATCTTGCAGCTATCAGTAATCAGTACCCCTAAATCTCTCTCCTCCGAGGTCCTGGCTAACACAGTGCTGCCCATACGGTATTCAGAGCAGGGATTCCTTCTACCCAAGTGCATGATTTTACATTTTAAATCAATTGCGCCAAGATGTGGCAAAATGTCTATTCTGTTATATTTGCTTGCATCCTTGACAATATTCACAATATGTCTCTTATCTCTATTGACAGTGGCACCTGGGAGCCATCTCACCTCCTTTAACTCATCTTTATCCTGTCCAAAGTCAACACCTCTAATTGTTGAATCACCAACCAGAAGATGCCTTCTCCTATTGGTTGTTGGTGTGTAGTTTTTTAACTGCACCTTGCTGCTCTTTTCACTCATTTTATTTACTCTTTTATTTAGGGCCACTTATTGAGAACTTTGCTTATTCTACACAAACAGATAGTTGTTTACAGCAACACCTGGCTAGGGGTTATATTGGCTTAGCCTAAACTTTGCATGTTTCTGGTCTACATTGTGCAATCTTCCAGAGCCAACAGTTTTCCACCCTGGCCCTCTCTTGAGGGAGTGGTGGTTGTATTTAAAGCTGCTTTATTGGCTGGGATAGATTCACAACTTCAGAATGAAGAGTACAGACTAAAGACTGTAATCTTGAAATCTTGTCATACAACCCTGTCATCTGCATACAAATGCTGCTGCTGGGCATGTATTAGTTTGAGTGAGCTCCCTCACCTCAGCAGCGGCCATAGCAGCAGTGTTCTGTATGTAAAGGACTCACTTCTCTCTTTTTGGTGTAGATTGCCAATGGCAACAGATTGCAAATAGTGAAAACTGTTTCCATAAAAAACATATGTTCTAAAAAATACTAGATAAGTTCAGCACCTTGAGGACATCCTTTCTGGCACAAAAAATAATACTTTAAAAAAAAATACCCCAGGGATACTAGGGCCGTGGTGGTTTTTGTTCCACTTTAGATATGTATCACTTATTTATTTTCTAGTACATGCAGTTGCTTAAAATACTTATAATATAATGGTAAAAAAGGCAAACAAATAGCATTTCATTATTTATTATTGTACAAAAAACAATGTATTTTTGTTTTGTCTTCTTATAAGTATCTTTAATTAATTGATTCAGATGTGATCTAATTCTCTAATTTGAAGGATGTGACCTTGAAGTCCCCTTTGACAGAGAGATATGTGAGTTTATCATAGCCGTGGCGATTAGGGAAAGAAATTTCATGATCATCTGGGAGCTTTACAACAAACTTGTCACCATCAAATTTGATAGAGATCTGGAGAGAGAAAAATACACAGGAAACATACATTAGTTGTGTATAAGTATTTTATCATTTAAAGGCTCTCTCTGGTTATAAACGTAAAAAACGTATACACCTAGAGGTCATGTTAATTAATTTATTATTTTGTGATGCTTGCATATGATTTGAAATCCGCAATTGATTACAGAATGCATGTGGACCCTCCTCATCTAAAAAGAGGACTATGCTGAGGACATACAGATCCCCCAAGCCCCTAAAATATAAGCTGGTTTGTAGACCCCCATGCTATCCCAAAAGCAGCACTGCTGAACCCAAAGTAGTTGAATGGAGTCATCAGGAGACTGCTAACAGCACACCCAGTTTCCCAGCTTCCTCAAAGTGGCCTTGTAATGTGCCTCGAGCATCACATTGCTGGGGAACCAAATGCAGCAATGGAGACTATAGAGATACATGAGTAAGCACATATCTCTGCTGCCTTGACTTATTAAACTGGACCAAAACCCAGGATTTTGACTATCCTGGGTTTTGGTCCTTTCCCCCTGTGTGAAACCCCCCAGATCGCTGAGCGCAACTCATCTCTTCACGGTCCTACGGCGCATGCGCGGCCCTCGTCCAGTTAGCGCGCTTGGAGCCGCTGGTTTTTGGCGGCGTAACGTCAGCGGCTCCGAGCGCTCTGGTAGCACGCAACACCCAGCTGCAGCTTGACTGTAAAAACAAAACCACTGCACTGGGATATACTTCAACATCCCATTCCATGCCAGCCAGCAAGTAACCTTTAGCTGGTGAATAATGTTTATCATGATCACATTGTCTATCTAAATGAATTTCATCTACAATCTCAAATACTGACCTTGACATCTGTCCCCGGTGCAAAGCACATATGGCCACTTCTTTGCTCTGATGCCCAGCTGTTACTGTGTTTGGAGTTGCATACAATGACATTATCATGCAAGCGTGGGTTAAAATGTAGGCCTATATCAGCAGAACTGCTGCCCAAATTAAAGGAGAAGCTGTATAAACAAAGCAGAACATCAAACACTGTACTAATATCAAGCCATTGTATTAATATATTATCATTCGTGAGCACAGCTGCCTAATTCTCATGCAATATAAAAGTATGTGCATCACATATTTAGGTTTCACTCCTACCTGGGGCATCCCAATTTGTATGTATCCCCCTGGATCACCCGCAACCTCACCTTTCCATGGCAGAGGACGCTCAGCCAATCAGCGGCTCATGTTCCATTCAGAGCACATGCCACCAGCCACATCCCTGCTCACCTTTAGCTGTTGGGCATGCCTCATCTGCCATTCACAAGAGGCCTAGGCTAAAAGTACCGCTGTGGCCCTGGATGCTGCGTGAACTCGCCAGCGAGGTGAGGGTACCGGGCGATCCCCAGGGATTCGCACAATGGGGCATTCCAATTCAGGATTCCCCATAAAGAGGGAGACCCCCAGTCCTAGGGTCTTAGATGCTAGGGAGGTGGTTGTCCATCTTTAAAGACTACCGATGGGCCATGAGATAAGATTCCTGGGCTGACCAATTTTCCCCCGTGTGTGAAACCCCCCTATTCAGTGACCTTGTTTCCCGGTCCCACAGCGCATCTAAGCTAGGGCCACAACTGAATCCCGCTACACCTCTACCAGGACGCGTGCCCTCGCCAGGCATTTGTGAATGGCCAGCGCAGGCACGCTCCCTGTTAGAGAGAAGCGGAGGATCTTAGACGCGCCGTGGGACCTGGAAGAGGTGAGCTGGTCTCGGTGGCTTGGGGGGTTTCACACAGTGGAGCACCTACGATCGGGGTGCTCCCGGGGAAAGGACCAAAACCCACTTTAAAGAGGACCTCCACTTACCCCACTCTCCGCTAACCCCTTTTTCCCCCATGCTAAGCCCAATTCAGACATTAACAATGAAACATAACTGTTAGAATTAATTTTATTTTGAAATGTATTACTTTTGGTTTTTGAATTTGATACTAGTTAGAGTTTGACTTTAAAATGTAATTCTAAAATATATTCTTATTTCTCTTCTGTGATCATTCTATAAGCATTTTAGAACAGCTGGCAGGAAGTGCTGCTTTTAGCTAAGATTCAAGGTTGCTTGTCAGAAGCAACTTGAATTATGTGAAACCAGATCACATGTCATAATAGTCTTAATGAGCTAACAAATAAATAAAGGATGCCAGTTACTAGAAGGGACACCTCTCAACTCCTGATTTGGTGATATCTTATGCACTTTTTTCTATTCCAGTTTTTGGGGCAATTTGATTGGTTATTTGTTCTCTCCTTCTATATGGGATAATTCATATAGGTTTTGAATGTTATATTATAGCACTTAGCACTTTTTATTAGCATTTAGCACCTTTACATTGCACCAGTCACTTTATTTATATTGTATCATATATTGTGAGATAGGGTTGTATATATTTTTCACAAGGAGGAAGAGGAATGATTATCTATGTCCCTGCTATTAGTATCTTGTTTTTAATATATTTGTGATGATACTTTTGTAATCATTAATAAATATTGAATACTCATGATATATTTTTGATTCAGTAATTCATTTGGTGGTGTCTGGGGATGTCCCTGGTGGTAGCTGGGGCCACCCATATTGTATACTTATATTTGGATATATTCCCTTTTCTTTGGGGATTCCTTTAAGGCACACCTACACTCATATATCATTAAGCAATAATTAGTGGTGCATTGGGAAAAAATTCTCTTTGAGCTAACAAATAAATCACTTGCTTTCTATCCAATAGGATGCTACAGAGATTGGGTGACGGTCCTGCCACCCAAAGTCCCAGCTCACAGATTCCTGATAGAGTGTGCACCCACCACCTGGATCAGAGTCAATATTTTATTGCCCAAATCTGGATTGGCACAGAGGGAGGATTGAATTAGTGGGATTGGGTTGGTTTCAAGTCCTCTTTAAAATACCTGTCTAGGCAGTGGTGGACTAGAGACGAAAATCAGTCCTGGATTTTACTAGCCAATGGCTGGCCTGAGACATCCCTGCTGAGGCCCGCCCAACCATGATGCTGAGTTTATAGCATTCGGGACTGGGGCTTGGCTTGTGGGTACAGTGGTGCTGGGTACAAGGGACTGAGAGAGAGACTAAGGGGGCAGGGATTGAATGTGGGTGTAAGAAGCAGCAGCCCAACTTGCCCCAAAAGAGTGCGGCCCACCGGGCATTGTCCCGGGTCTCCCTATGGCCTGTTTGTGAATAGGTAAAAAAGAACTTTCTGATCCCCCTCCCCGAAACTTCCTCTGTCCATTTTTTAAACCATACTGGTCTGTGATGTCTTTGAATACCCCTGCCACCTGGTACAGAGGGAGTTTGCTGGGGCAGTACATGGGAGCCAGGGAATTCTTGCTCTGTGTTGGCCACATTTCTAGCTATGTGGATGTCCACTTTAGAAACATTTTTGTCAGCAAAGAAGTAGCTGAGTATAAGTACAAAGTACAGTAAACTCACTTCTTGGCATCACCTGGGAGCTTTCCTTTTAGCTTCAGACCTTCTCCTGATTTCAGTTCTAAATTCACAATTTCAAATTTCTCCTGTTGAAATAAAATATAAATTGAAAATAAAATATATATTTTTTTTTCTTTCATCGTTTAGCATTTTAAGACTGCCTGTACTTCATTTTTATAATGTTTGATTAAATGTATTCTTGTTGTATTAGAGCCACATAACTTAAGGTCCCATCTCCCAAGCACTTTAATTGTCTTTTAATTGTCCTTGTCCTTGATGTTGTAATGTTGATGTTCAAATAAAGGCATGTCATAGATTTTTATAATCATTAAAATTTACTGAGTGTGGCTTATTGTTAGGGGCATCATTTGGGTCTGTACTGGCTGCCCAATTTTCTCTATTTTGGTCTATACACATCTTATGGTGGTCTCCGATTAGCCAGCACCAGTATTTATATCATAATTTATATCATATTGATAGGATAAAGTAAGCTGTGCAATAAAGCTATTGATTGAAAATAAAATATTGTATCAATGTAATATTAATGTTAAACCTAATAGAACCCCATGATAATGTTTTGAAGCATAATATTAGAGCTGCAGTTTGCTGGGATATTTTTAAGCCAATTGCTTTTTTATTTATAACATGTTTATTTTACCATGTGAGAAACTTTCTGTTACAGCTATAGAAATAATACTTTTTAGAAGTGGACCAGTTCACTTGTTCCACCTTCCAGCGTATGACAGTAATACAAGCATGGGAGGAAATTCCCCTCTAGGTCAGTCCATTCCTGATTCTCTTGTCTAATTGATGCAAATACTTCCTGTTTGCCCCACCTCAACTGGTTGGAACATTCACTTGCTCATTCACTCCTCATATGCTGCTCTTTTGTCAACAGCTCCACTGTGAGCCTAGTGGGCTAATTTAATTTTGTTTTAGGCAAGAGAGGATCTGATCTGATCTGAAGTTGTTGTACAGCTTTTGGCTTAGATGGTGTGCCAGTCTATATTCCAAGTATGTCACACACCCCGCTTCCACTATTCATGACATATGGGTTATGGTCCAGTAGAGGGCAAACTTCTGCAGAGATGAAAGCAAAAAAGAAGCCCCTCCCGGTCCATAAATACCTGGGACCTCCCACACATTCCCCAGTTCCTTCTCTGCAGGACGGCGAGCAAGTCAGAAGATGTTGGCTGCTCTTCCTTGCAGGTATGCCGGGCTTACACCCGGCCATTTTTTGCCTTATTTCTGCCCGGATCTTTATATTTAACCCCTTGTAATAGCCTCTCAGCTGTTTAGGGAGCCATGCTCCCCCATGAGACCCCATGTAAAGGGGTAGGCGGAAGCCGGGTTGGTGATCCCGGTTTGGGATGCCCTGTCCCATATATCCCTGACACCCCTGATGTGGGAATTCCTCCCTTCCTGGTTCCTCTGTATCCCTCCAGTGGGGGGGGGGGCAAAAGTCTTAAAGGAGCCACAGCACTCAACCCTGTTAGCTTGCAGACCAACCTATAATCTGTCTCTAAAACTTGGTTAAAAACAGAGGACTCGGTCACACACATCTGCAGAAGTATGCTTAAGCTGCACCACTACGTGGTGGGGGGGGGAGGTGTATATCTCTATCTTTCTCTCTTCACTTCAGTGTGAATGTGTGTGGATGTGTGCGGTGTTATACTGTCACTATGCTTAAGCTGCACCACTCCAGTGGGGGGGGGGGAGGTGTATATCTCTATCTTTCTCTCTTCACTTCAGTGTGAATGTGTGTGGATGTGTGCGGTGTTATACTGTCACTAGGATGGCCGCCGTTTGCCAAAATTGGTGCTTTATTGTTATCTCCTGAGGGGAGCTTCTTCCCCTCAGGCTGCGGTGTCTCATGGGGCGGGGCCGGGCGCTCGCGCGCTTCCGCAGCCCGCCCCCCCGTCTTGGCGCCATTTGCGGAGCCCAGCCCTGGCTGGGAACCGCGCTGCTGGTGTGAGGGAGGGGGGGCATGGCCAGGCGCTGGCCCGCCCCTTCTTCTTCCTCTCTCGCTGTCCTTCTGGATCTGCTTGCTGGTGGCAGCCATCACTGTTCTCATGTGAGTGCCCTCCGGGTCCCCCCTCCGTTTTTTTATTGCATTGCATGTGCCCATTCTGTCAGGGGATCGCTCAGGCCCCCCCTTCGGCTCACTCTGTTATAATGGTTATAGCATTTATATATATATATATATAATATATATATATATATTTATATTTACATATATGTTTGTGTGTGCATGTGCTTAAGGCCCTTTTCTCTTGTGTCTTTCAGGAGAACTCCCTGTGACGAGAAGTAAAATCGGGCACCTAAAAATCCTCCCACTCGGGACTTAAAGGGGCATCCTGGGTTGCTTACCAGCGTAATTCCCTCGGGTCATTGCGACTACCTAAAAATCACCATATGGAGGCTCCGCAGGATACCAGGGTCGGGCTCCCTTCGGGACAATCCCGGTTATGTGTGGGTTGTGGGGTATCCCTTTCCGGGGAGAATGTGCTAATTTGCATACCATGTGCGCAACAGGCCATAACGCGGCAGTCGGGTTCCCAGGCGTCTGGGTCAGTGCCCCCGTCTCATCCCCCACCCCACCCCGCATTATCCGTACCCCAATGGAGACACGGTCATTAGCGGGGAGTCGCACTCCATGTTTGTGCTGGGCTGGCCAACATCGAGAAGTTTATTTCTAGCTCAGTGGGCAGAAAGGCCCCTGCTAAGAAAAGGCATTTGTCACCGGCTGCGCCGGTACTTGATTTTGTTCATTATGACTCTTTTGATTGGTCTGATTATTCCCCGCTTGAGGAGGGGGAATTATTTGAGGAATCTGAGTCTGAGGATATGCAATTTTTTTGATGCTGATGCCGGGCAGGCGCTGGGGGATGCTGTTGACACCCCCAAAGTCCTGGCCCATCTCTTGGAGGTTCTGGATACTTCCCCGCCAGCGGAGGCCCCTCCGAAGAAGGGGGAATTCTTTGGGTTCTCTAAGCCCCGCTTGGAGTTTCCAAATCAGGATCATTTTGACTGCATGATTCTGAAAGAATGGGAGAAGCTGAGTCGGCTTCACGGTGTTCCTCAGGGATGGTATAGGAAGCGCTGGTCTTCCCCTCCCGAGGTTGATGCGCCCGTCATAGGATTGTCCAACACATCTGTTGTACATACTCCTGACGCCACTACCCTTAAGGATGGCGAGGACAAGCATATTGATCAGATGGCATGTCATGCCTTTGCCAGTGTGGGTTCCGCCTTGCGGCCTGTGTGTGCATCTGCGCTCGTGGCGGTGGCTACCAGGTCTGAGATTAGGGACATGTTAATTGCATTGAATTCTCAACCCTCAAGAGGTGTGAATTGTTCATGAATTTTGTTTTGTCGGCCATGGACGACACTATTACCATGTGTAGCAGAACTTCGGCTCTTCTTGTGGCCATGCACCGATCAGCTGGCTACGCCAGTGGGCGGCTGACTTTGCGGCCAAGGGATCGCTTACAGCTCTGCCCTTCCTGGGAACGCTGCTGTTTGGAGAAAAATTTGATTCTGTGGCGAAAGGTGGAAAGCTACCTCAGCGTAAGAGGCAGCGTCGCTCTTTTTGGGGGGAAAGCTCCTTCAATCCTTCCTTTCGCGGTGCCAGAGGGGGCAGAGGTCTTGCCTACTCTGGCTTCAGAGGTGATTCCTGGAACAGAGGCAGAGGACGTGCCCGTCCTGCCTCTACCTGGGGTTCCAAGCCCAAGCCCGTTGTCAAGCCAGCTCAGCAATGAGGGGGCGCCCTCACCCCTACGGGTGGGGGGACGGCTGCGGCTCTTCTTCCAGGTCTGGGCCCAGGAGGTCACAGACAAGTGGATTTTGGAAGTGGTATCATCCGGGTACAAACTGGAGTTTGAGTACCGGCCTCCTCCCAGGTCTCGGGTGCCCTCGGATCCCGGGCTGCGCAGGGGCTCCTGTCGGCTGTGAAGAACCTCCTGGACATGGAGGTCATATGCCCAGTGCCTTCCCCAGAGAGAGGCTGGGGCTACTATTCCAACCTCTTCACGGCCCCCAAAAAAGAGGGTTCCATAAGACCCATTCTGGATTTGACGTTTCTCAACAGGTTTATCAGAACCAAAAAGTTCCGTATGGAGACTCTGCACTCAGCCATCGGTTCCCTTCGTCAAGGGGACTTCATGACGTCCATAGACATCAAGGATGCTTATCTCCATATACCGATCTTCCCAGCTCACCAGAGATTTCTCAGGTTTGTGGTGGGAGATCAGCATTTTCAGTTTGTGGCACTCCCGTTCGGGCTGACCTCGGCACCGCGGGTGTTTACCAAGGTCCTGGCGGGCATAATGGCCCTGCTCAGAGCTCAGGGCATTCGCATTGTGCCGTATCTGGACGACCTACTCATCACAGCTTCTTCCCTCTGCTAGGCGGAGCTGGACACCAGGACGGTGGTGACGACACTGGAGAGGTTCGGATGGGTGATCAACCACCCCAAGTCTTCTCTCTCCCCATCAAGGGAGATCTCTTTTCTGGGCATGAATCTGGATACCAGTCAGGCCAGAGTGTTCCTACCTCAGCCAAAGGTGCAGAGGGTTCAGGATTTGATACGTGTTCTCCTGACCAATCCTCGCCCTTCTATCCGGCTAGGGATGACTCTGGTAGGTTTGATGGTGACTTCCTTCGAGGCAGTCCACTTTGCTCAATTCCACATGAGGTCGCTACAACTCCATCTATTGCTGAAATGGGACAGATGTCCACAGTCCTTGGATCAGTCATTTCTGATGTCTCCCAGGGTTCGGCAGTCCCAGATCGTTCCTGGCCCCTCATTAGGAGACAGTTACCACGGATGCCAGCCTGTCGGGCTGGGGAGGTTTCTGGAAAGATCATCAGTTCCAGGGGTTGTGGGGTCCTCAGGAGGCTCACACCCCCATCAATGTCTTGGAGCTCAGAGCTATCCGCTTGGTTCTGTCGCGTCTGACACTTCACCTACAGGCTTTACCGGTTCAGGTTCGATCAGACAATCGTACTGCGGTAGCTTAGATCAATCACCAAGGGGGGACTCGCAGCTGCCCTCAGGGAAGTCTCTGATTCTGACATGGGCGGAGAGCAATGTTCCTTGCATCTCGGCAGTATACATTCCGGGAGTGGAGAACACGGAGGCTGACTCCCTGAGCAGGGGATTCTCTTGCCGAGGGGAATGGTCTCTCAACCACAGGGTGTTTCGGGCCCTGTGTCTCAAGTGGGGGACTCCGGAGGTGGATCTCTTTGCCTCTCGGCACAATCACAAGCTCCCAACCTTTGTATCTCTGTCTCAGGATCCTCTGACCCTGGCAGTGGATGCCTTGTCCCTTGCCTGGAGGGATCTGGGGTTTCTGTACCTGTTTCCCCCCTTCTCCATGGTAGGCAAGGTAGTGCAAGCTGGCTCTAGAGGGGGCACCAGCAATTCTGGTGGCCCCAAGGTGGCCAAGACAGGTTTGGTTCGCAGACGTCATAAGATTGGCGGTAGATCAGTACAGGCTGCCCCTGTCTCCGGATCTGATCTCTCAGGGTCAACTACGTTACCCCAATTTACAAACGCTTGCTTTGACGGCGTGGCTGCTGAAACCTTCATCCTGAGGGAGGAAGGTTTGTCTGAGGCGGTTATTCAAACCTTGATTAGAGCTAGGAAGAGGTCTTCCTCTACCATTTACTATAGGACTTGGCAGTCCTACATTGACTGGTGTGAGGCTAGGGCCTTACCTTGCAGGGTGTTTTCGATTCCTAGGATTTTGGAGTTTCTACAACACTGTCTGGATCTGGGGTTCCAGCTCAGTACTTTGAAGGGTCAGGTTTCTGCCCTGGCTGTCTTTTTTCAAAGGTCTTTTGCTTTGCATCATCTGGTCAAGACTTTTTTCCAAGGGGTCACTCATGTTCGGCCCCCTAGAAAGCCTTTGGTTCCCGTTTGGGACCTATATTTGGTTCTTTCGGCCCTCCAGGGGCCTCCCTTTGAACCGATGCAGGATGTGGCTCTTTCTGTGCTCACTCAAAAGGTTGCCTTTTTGGTGGCTATTACCTCTGTTCGGCGTGTCTCTGAGTTGGCGGCTCTGTCTATTCAGGCCCCTTACTTTGAGAGACACCAGGATAAGGTGGTTTTTCGCTTTAAACCAGATTTCCTTCCTAAGGTGGTTTCTGCCTTCCATCTCAATCAGGATGTAGTTCTCCCTTCCTTGTGTCCTAAGCCTAGCAATGACAAGGAGAGGGTTTTGCGCTTTTTGGATGTGGTTCGTTGTGTGAAGTACTATTTGGTCACTACTTCTCCTTTTCGTAAGACGGACGCGTTGTTCGTGGTGCCCTCCGGGCCCAGGAAAAGTTTGGCGCCAGCCAAGTCTACCATTAGTAAATGGATACGTCAGGCCATTGTTGGGGCCTATTCCGCTAAGGGGAGGGTTCCTCTTTTTAAGATCACTGCTCATTCTACTGGTGCTGTTGGTGCATCCTGGGCTTTTCAGTACCAGGCTTCTGTTGAACAAGTTTGTAAGGCTGCTACTTGGTCTTCCGTTCATACTTTTTCAAAGTTTTATAAGGTTGATGTGCGGGCCTCAGCGGATGCTGTTTTTGGCCGCAAGGTTCTGCAAGCTGCAGTGGTTTAAATTGGTGCATTTTTTGCTGTATTTGGATCCCCACCCATGACGGACACTGCTATTGGATGTCCCATATGTCATGAATAGTGGAAGTGGGGTGTGTGACATACTTGGAATAATACCATTTTGTGATTACTCACCTTTAAAATGGGTATTATAAGTATGTCACACACCCCGCTTCATCCCGCCCTTTTGTATTCTGGATCCTTTGTATGGTGAACCTTTTATGGTTAAGAATGTTTTATTAGCTCTTCCTGGTCCCATTACTGCTGTCATATACTGGGGAATGTGTGGGAGGTCCCAGGTATTTATGGACCGGGAGGGGCTTCTTTTTTGCTTTCATCTCTGCAGAAGTTCCCCCTCTACTGGACCATAACCCATATGGCATGAATAGTGGAAGCGGGGTGTGTGACATACTTATAATACCCATTTTAAAGGTGAGTAATCACAAAATGGTATTTTTATACCTGGGAGATGGGTACTGTACAGATGATCAGGCTAGGGGTCTGGTGGGCAGTGGTGGACTGGGGCCAAAAATCAGCCCGGAATTTACCAGCACCTGGCCTGCCAATGACCAGCTAGTGGCATTTCTGCTGCTTCCTGGCCAGTCAACCAGTGTGCTGCAAGGCTGAGACTAAATCATTAGAGGGAGAGGACATGGACTACTTGGGTGACGGGTGGAGTGTTGAAGGGAATGGGGGCTGGGGGAGGCAGGGATTGGATGGGAGTGTTAGTAAAGGTAGCTGCCCAGACTGCGCCAAAGCAGTGCGGCCCACCGGGCATTTGCCCGGGTCTCCCTATGGCGAGTCCGCGCCTACTGGTGGGTATTGGAAATTAATCAAGTGTTGTCTGATGCATGTCAGTAAAGCTGATCACACTGAAGGGCTGGGGTATGGAGATTGCCTTTTAAACATATTATGGGGGTTATTTAAGAACAGCTAGTGCCAGGTAGTGCTTCGTAGCGGCATGTAGCGTCTAGTGAACGACGGGCGCATAGTGCCTCCGCTCTAGGTTAAGGAGCTCAAATCATTGTGTGACCTCTCCTGGCTGCAAACACTTTTATATATTTTTTTGCGTTTTATATTTTTATGCAGAATTGTCATTACAGGTCTGGCACTAAAGTGTTACTGTCCCAGTGTTAAAACAATATCCTTCCATGTGTTTTCGCTTTGTTACAGGTGTATATGTGTTCAAAAACAGACTTTAATCACACAGTGCAGACGCTGTGTGTGTGTGTGTAGTTTTTTCTTAAATATGGTGTTGAGTACCGGGTGCCGGACTCACTGAGCTGGCGCTACATATCGCTTGCTGCAAGTTTGTGCTGTTGTGTGCCCAACATACATCATATTCATCAATGCTGGCCAGGTTACTACAGCGACCACAATGCTTTGTTACAGCGCCCAATACCCGCTTACAGCATCTACTAGTGGTTGCTCTAAGTGCCACTATACAGACGCTTATCTGGCAATACCTGGCGCTAGTAGTGACGACTGAGCTGGAGAAGGGCTGGTAAGTTGTAGTAGAGATAATAATTCTAGTAGCAGCCTAGCTGATCAATGTGTGTGTGAGAGGGGGTATGGTGGATGTTGGTAAAGGTTTTGGGGCAGGCTGTACTGCTGGATGGCAGGGAAGGTGACCCCTGTCTGGTTAGTGACAGTAAAGTGTTGGCAGCTGTAAAAAGAGACACCATTATATTTTTTTGCATTAATTGAATTTTTTTACGCCAAACAGTACCTTTTGCTCCTGGTGCTGACTTAACCTTTTTTATCTTATCAGTGAGATTAAAGAAAACAAACATATCGCATTGTTATTCAATTTGCTCCACTCTATCCAAAGAGAAAAGGTTTGACTGGAGTTGGACTTAACAATAATCATGTGCTTGTTTTTTTTAGTTGCATGAATGAAGCAAAAAAGAAAAAACAATCTATGAAAACCCAGGATTTTCACTATCCCGGGGTTTGGTCCATAACCTTGGGACATCCCAATATGGGATGTGAAACCCCACTGGTCTCTCAATATACATACCTCGCTGACATTCCCACAGTGCAAGTGCGGATATGTGCTAATCCGTTTCTTTGGCCGTACATATTAATGAGCAGCTAAAGAAATTGATTAAGAGCTTGTGATTGGTGCAGTCCCCCACGCATCATTCTATGCCCGCATGCAGCCACGTGCTCCATACAGTTTCAGTGGGCACAGCCACGCACAGACCTAGAAAAATGCTGCTACTGGCCGTGGGTTCCCCAGCGAAGTAAGGATAACAGGCGACTGACGGGGTTTCACACAGCAGGGTATCCAGAATCAGGATGCCCCAGGGGTGGGTATTTAACCGGACCTAGCGCCTTATAGATGCTAGGTCCAGTTTTGATCCACTTTAGTATAAAAAATATGGTCAGATTTGTCTAAGGCGAGTAAAGTTTCCAAAAGCAACCAATTAGAAATTAAAAAAAGAAAACCTGATTGGTTGCACAGGACACTTTTGCCCCAGTATCCCTCGCAAATCCCATCCAACATTTTTCATCATGAGTTATAAATTAACAGTCTTACAGCTTTATTATAAAGCTTTAATTTACTAGAACTTAAAAAAACTGTATTATGGAAGCCAGACTAACTGGATATCAATTAATATATTTTCGGTCTTTTGTTATGTTTTTTTTGGTATGGTTGAAAGGAAGTTTGTGAGGAAAAGTCTATCTATACACAGATCAATATTTGTAAGTTTCACTGAAGATCCAAAGATGCTGAGCTGAGTTTGGGATTGCCTATACATATATAATACATTAAACATTATAATAATTTAACAGTGTGAAGAAGATACAGTAATGCAATTCCAATAAACCTGTTCTTCTAAAAGCTAGAGAGACCAACTGACTCTTCTCTCTGGGGCATCCCAGTTTGGGATACCCTGCTGTGTGAAACCCCTGGTATACATAAATAGCCAAAGGTCCCACGGACATACACCCCTAAATATACAGATATAGGGGCAGTTGTGGCCTAGAGGTAAGGGAAGCGGACTTGTGACCAGAGGGTGGCAGGTTCGAATCCTGGTCCTGGGACATGACTGAAGTGCTCTTGAGCAAGACACCTTACCCCCCAACAACTGCTCCCCTGGCACTGTAATTAGGGCAGCCCACCACTCCGGGCATGTGTACACTCACTGCATGGATTGGTTAAATGCAGAGGATGAATTCCTATGTGTGCGCACGCATACAATGGCCATCTATGCATAAAAAAAAATCATCCTAAATATAAAAATACAATCCATGTCCAATATCATTGTGAACAATAAATACATCTAAGAGACAGGGGTCAGAACAGAAATAAGAACTCTTGTTAAAGTGTTGTGTTGTGTTAGATGGTAGAGAGGTGTATTTGTTAGTGGTGAATGGCAATTGCATATGTTACTGTATGGAGGTAAATGCGTGCTCCCAGCTATCACAGAGGGTTTCATCTTGATGATCTTATAATAACTTACTTTAACATTGATTAATTATATTATTGTTATAATTAGGATGAATAGAGAAACTGAAATGGGTCCAATTCCTTTGTGGTTTCCAGATGCCCTATTTGTTCTAAACCAAAAGGCGACTGAACTTTCTCAGAGTAGCATCTGCATTTATTTTATGAATCAGGCAGGCTGATTCATCACTAACGCCAGGTAGCAACAGATGAGCGTCTGTAGCAGGCATTTTAGAGCTCCCGCTAGTAGTCACTGTGCTCAGCCGTGGTTCGCTAGTTCAGAGCGTCTCAGACGCTGTGCAGCATTGATGAATACGTTGTGGGGAGTCGCTATATGAGCAGTACAGAGCTGTATGGGAGCGAATGGTAGCGACTGGTCAGTGCGACCGACATCCACACCATATTCATCAAAAAAACAGCCTCACACAACTCCGGCGCTCAAAAATGCTTCGCTGTAGCCCAGAGTGCCGGAGGCTGTGTGATTAAAGCCTGTTTTTGAACATGTATCCACCAGTAACAAAGCGAAAACATATGGAATTACATTGTTATAACATTGTGACATGAACACTTTAATGCCAGACCTGTCAATTCTGCATAAATATATAAAAAATGGAAAAAGTTTTCAAAAATGGCTTTTTCTAGGTCAGGAAAGGTCACAACATATTTGAGAATAAAAAAAAATAAAAATAATAAAAACCTTCTGTGTAAAGAGAAGTAAAAGAACGTCCATTGAAATGTATGGGAGTGCGGCAGGTAGCGAGAGGTAAGACGTGGCGCTCTGAAAGTTTGAACGCCGGCGCGGTACGCTGAGCATGGGATAATGATGAATCGTACTCTAAATGGTGTTATCCCAGTCGCTCAACAGAATCTGCTTGATAAATGTGTAATTGCGTGCTGTGGCCGGCGTTCACCTGCCGCTACCTGGCGCTTACAAGGCACTAACTGACGCTATCCCTTCATGAATAAGGCCCTTAGTGCAATTTGGTAGTCCCAGGTTTGTCTTGTTAACGTGACTATACAAGCCTGATAACAGTGTGAGGTAAAAATGACAGACATTTTCATTTTGAATGCTAGCAGATTATTTAGGGTGTAAATCCACATTCCTCAGGGTCAATGTTTCCCAAATGTTTAATTTTGCCCTACTGTGTGTTCTTCAAAATACCCCCTGGAACCCAATCATGGCAATGAAAAGCACTTTCCATCCTCCTTGATAGACCTGTTATAGATACCTAACACTGGATAAAAAAGCTATTCTCCCACAATGAAGTCATACAGTGTCCCTGCTAAGGTAAAGGGGCTCATCACATGCTGTACTGCTCTAATGACCGCCTGTGCTTTATAATATATTTTATCATAAATGCATATCTTCTGGTTTTCCTATAAACAATGATTTATATCTCTCTTGGCCATTAGTACTTTTTTTATTTATCTGCCACCACTCCTGATATTTTCCACCCCCACCTCCAATAACATCCAGGATTTCGTGATTGATCTCTAGATTTTTTAATCTACCCGAAGTGTGCATAATGAGATGGAGTATTTAACTCTCTACTATAGATTGTTAATCCAACAGAAAAAGCAGGCTAGAAGGGCAGGGGCATAGCTGGGGGCATGGTCCATGCCCCATGTGCAGTAGGTCAGGGGGGTGTTATGGCAATGATGCTAATATACAGTATGTGGTAGTCACCAGGCCATATCCTACACCAAGTATCCCACACCAATATCTGGCTCTTTAGATGGCTGTGAAGGCTGGAGATAACGGGTAACCACACATCTAATCGCATGAAAGTAAAGTTATCCTTTAAATATTGTTAAAAAAGAGTAATAAACTAAATTGCAGTCAAACATACAGCATCTCGCTGATTGCATATAATGAAATGGATCAATAGAGATAAAAGTTAGACATGAACTTACAGACATTGTGAAGCAGGTTTCTCGGAAGGCTAAAGAGTTTTTTCTGTTCCCCTTATTTATATTGCAAGCTGTGAATTCCTGCTTTTATGCCTGTTATACTTTAACATGAATTGATCCAGGTGGACTTTGTACTGGTGTAAGATTTTTCTGTCTCTGTAAATTTGACTCTTTGTTTTACAAGAGACAGGTCACTGATTATTCATCATGAAGTCAGTCTTGTTTTGCAATATTGACACTGCCAGTGAGATGAATCAATGAACAATGCATTTGCTAAGTGTTTAGGAACTTATAGACTTATCCATTATCACATTATCCTTGTGCCATTATCACAGGGATTCCTGTGCTATGCACGCACTTGGAACATTGCAACTGAGTTCCACCCCTTGGGGCATCCTGAATTGTGATGCCCGGTGTGTAAACCCCCCCAAAAGCTCTGTTTCACTCACCTTGTCCTAGAGCCCTCACTGCGTCTCTGCGCCGCGGCCTTATCCCGGCAGCCGGTGGCTAGGCTAGGAGCTGAGTAAAAGCGAGCACGCATTCAACCAATCAGCGCTGAGTAAAAGCAAGCACGCTAATTGGTTGAATGTACCACTCAGCCAATCAGCGCATTCCTTCTCGCCCGAGTCTACATTGTGGGAGAGACAGGAAGTTGAGAGACCTAGGGGCATACACACAGCGGGGCATCCCAGTTCTGATGCCCCCAATGAGAGGAACAACACCCTGAAACGTGGAAATTGGATGTGTTGTTCCTTTTTAATGGGTACTGAAGTTGAATTTTAGCACAAGGATTGCTCCAGATCCAGAGAAGGTATTTGCGAAAACACTAGGCTAGATTTGCCTCCTGTCTCCTTCTGTATCTTGTGTCTGCTCCTGAATTCCTGGGTTTGCTACCTGAGCATGATTAACTGAATGCTTTGTTTGATTTCAACCCACCTTCCTTTGAAAATGTTATGAGCCAGGAAGTTGATGAGCATCTTCTGCAGGGTTCTACATTTGCAGTACATGGGCAGGTTGATTCATTACTAATGCCAGGTACCGGCAGATTAGCGTCTGTAGCAAGGATTTCAGAGCGACCGCTAGTAGTCACTGTGCTCGGCCATGGTTAGTTGTTTCAGAGCTCCTCAGTAGCTGGCCAGCATTGATAAATATGATGTGTGAGTCGCAGTACTACGCTGTATGGGAGTGAATGGTAGCGCCAGCTCAGAGCGACTGACTCACATTCATCAAAAAAACAGAATCAAACAGCGCCGGCGCTCAAAATCGGGTTGTTGTAGCTCATAGCACCAGAGGCTGTGTGATTAAAGGAGCAGTATCGCACATTTTTCTTGGTGACTTATATTTAAATGGTACTTTGAATGTAGGTAAGTGTTGGAGTAAGAATTACAAATTTAGAAAAAAATGATGTCTGTCTTGAGCAGCTGGAGACTAATAGCTCATGTTTATGTCTTCTGAGTGTCGGAGCCCGACACTCTGGCCTGTTCCATGCTTAGGAGAGGGGTGAAACAATGTATCAAAGCATCAGCTGTTCAGTGCTGGCAGCCGTCCAGCATAAGATAACAACATTGCAACATTGCCTGTCCAGAACTTATATATCTAAAACAGAGAGAAGTCATTTAGCTGATTTTGACAGTTTTCCCTTCATGTTGGCTCTGCTGCAGAATCTTTCAGTTTACCATTTTCTCTCTCTTTTCTCAACACATTTTTCCATATGATCTTTCTTTCAGCTTTGTGTGTTTTGAGCAAAGCCCAACCCAGGATTTTCACTATCTGGAGTTTTGTTTTGTGCCCCAAGGGGCATCCCGACTTGGGATGCCCTGATATGTGAAATCCCCAAGTTCGCCTGTGAAAACGTACCTTTCCATGTCCCACAGCGCATGTGCGGGCTCTCATCCAATCAGCTCTGTTTGCACGCAGACGGGGAGCCTGAGCAGTAACCTTCCTGGCCGCCCGGCCTGTCTAAATGACTATCTGCTTGAGCGCGCCAGAAAAATGGGGGGATCTGTGGTTATCCAATGGTCGTTTCACACAGTGGGCATCTGATTTAGAATGCCCAAGGGGGAAGGTCAATGGCCGGGTCTTATAGACTTCAGGGTCGGCAACTCAGGGTTTTGTTCCACTTTAATACCTTTAGATTTTCCTGCACAGTTATTCAAAGAAGAATTTCAGTTATTTTCAGTCAGTTTAGTTTATTTTGTATAGATTTTACATATTTGAGTCACCTGGTCTCATAACAAAAGCAGCACCTCACACTCACACAGCCGTTACCACTGATTACAGTGTCAGCCTCTGAGGTAAAGTGTTGCTAGGAGACCAGTGGGCTAAATGAAGCAGCTCACTAAATACAACCCAGCAGATCCCCCTATTCAGCAAATGGACTGAGCCATTGTCATTATACAATTTAAAAGAAAGGCAGATATTTTTTCCTTTTTCTATCGCCAGATTATTTATACACATGTTAGAAGCTATTGTGTGGCTATTTAATTATTTATCTTTTTTAAATTTCGCGATACTGCTCCTTTGAAGTCTGTTTTTGAACATTAGTCCACTAGTAACAAAGCGAAAATATATGGAATTACTTTGTGACATTAACTCTTTAATACCAGACATGTAAGGACAATTCTGCATAAAAATATTATAAATGTCATTTTCTAGGCCAGGATACATGTCAGAAAAATGTGAGATTTTATTTAAAAAAAAAAATTGGGATCAGGAAAATGATTTAAGGATCGTCCATAGAAATGTATGGGAGTGCGCCAGGTAGCGAGAGGTAAGACATGGCGTTCTACGCTGAGCCTGGGATAATGATGAATCGGACACTACATGGCATTGTTCTAATCGCTCTACAGATTCGGCTTCATAAATGTGTAATTGCGTGCCATCCCCGGCGTTCACCTGCCGCTACCTGCCGCTGTACAGGCACTACCTGGCGCTATCCCTTCATGAATAAGGCCCTAAGCCATCTGGTTCTATACTCTTGCATTAAATCTGGCATTAAGCAATAGGGCTTTGCCCACTACATTTTTGTTGGACTCTTTTGGATAGGATTAGGGATAAAAGAGGAAATAAAGTTTGAAAACTTTACTTCTTCCATACAGTCGCTAACATTGACCAGCACCAACCACATTGATGTTTCACTATTTTGCACTACACATGTTCATCCTTGATTTGTGAAGGGATTTTCAGGCATTTCCCAGGAAAATTATATATTGTTTTTTTCAGCAGTCTGGGCTTCAACATGAAATGTCTTGTATGGCCTTTTTTAGTGGATTCTCAATACTTTTGGGTGAAATATTTGCAACAAAAATGTAAAAATTTTTTTTTGCAATTTCTAGTGTTTTTTGTAATAAAAAGTTTGTCAATAAAATTTTATTGCGTGTGAAACCTCAATTTCTCCCGGTTATAACCACATATATTCCTGCCCTGGAGACTCCCCCAAATTGAAACAGAGCTTTAGGAGATTTTCAGATAAAATACAACTGTGATATGCGCTCCTTGCAGTTTTTCCAGAAAAACAACCCTTTACATTTGAAATACCCCCACAAACTATATATTATCCGGAAGTACATGCCTCAAGCTTTCTAGGAGTACTAGGCTTGTTGATGTGGGCGTAGCTTTCTGGAAGTAATCCCTCAATCAATTCTTTGGTTGCACAGAGTTTCCCTAAAAAAGAATAAAAAGGAAGAATCAAAGCCACATTTTCCTAAAAAAAAACTATATGCAAACAAGAAAAAACAAGTAAAATCTGAAAAAGCAACATCCCCCGAAAAGAACAATACCCAACATGCATAGCTACTGTCAAGGGAAGAGTTGGCAAATACCCCAAAGTAAAGCATGCACATAACGGTCAGCTCTGCAGACAAAGTGCGCACCTTGCAATTTTTCAACCAAAACAACCCTTTACATTTGGAATATCCCCCATAAACCATATATTTCCTGAAAGTACACATGTTAAGCTTTCTAAGCATACCCAACTTGTTGTAGTGGGCTCATCTTTCTGGAAGTAATCCCTCGAAGAATTTTAAGGTTGCACAGGGTTTCCCTAAAAAATGTATAAAAAAGCTGAATAAAAACATGTTTTCCTAAAATATCAATATACAAACAAGAAAAAACAAGCTAAATCTGAAAGCGAAAGGTCCCCCGATCAGAACAATACCCAATATGCATAGGTACTATTAACGCTTTTAATTGCCAGCCTACTTGAAGTTTTGTTACCCTCTGTTGACAGGTCATTTTTCACCATTTTGCACCATGTTTAACCGTGATTTTTGCCGGAATTTCCAGGAAAATTATATATATATATTTTTTGCAGCAGAGTTTAGGCTTTAACATGAAATGTCTTGTTTGTAATTTTTCTACAGTTTTTTTTTATATTTTTGTGTAAAAAAACAATAAATAAATATTTTTTAGATAATTGTCTCCTTTTTATTTAATAAAACATTTGTTTTATTAATGAAAACCATATTACATGTAAAAGCCCCATTTCTCCCGATTACAACGGTACCACGTATGTATCGGTAGCCCCCCATTCTTGCCCAGGAGACCCCCAAACTGAGAAGAGCACTTTATAACATTTACAAATAAAATACAACTACTATCCACACTATAAACATAAGGGGTTAATTAAAAAAAAAAAAAACGACATAGGGTCCCCCCTCCTGGTTAAAAACCCTTAAAAATCCCCCCCAAAAATGACATGGGGTCCCCCTTACCCATCATAACCAGCCCCGGGACCAGGTATGGGGGCTTGTAGGAAGAGGGCGCAGGGGCCAGCTTTGGTGGCCTCCGCGCCCTGCAGGCTACAAGCCCACATAGCCATGGGCCGTACCCTTCTGCCCCCCCCCCCCTGGGCTTTGGGGAGGCAGGTAATTGGGGTGCGGGGTTAATGGCAAGTCACCCGCTAGCCACAGGTGACTTGCTAGTCCAAAGCCTTGTGAACTGGTATAGGGGTCTCATGGATCCTTTACCAGTTCACAAAGGGTTAAGTGTAAAAAAAACACAGACACAAGGAGAAAAAATATTTTATTTATTATATTTTTAATACTTACCTCCCATCCATCCCTGGGCACTGTGTTCCACGCTGATCACTCTGGCTTCTGCTCTCCTGCTGGAAGCCTTTTATAGCTGCTGGGCGGAAAAACATAAGGGGTTAATAAAAAAAAATGACATAGGGTCCCCCCTCCCGGAGCGAATACCCCATTTTTGGGCGGAATTTTAAGGGTAAAAACCCTTAAAAAGAAAAAAAAAAATGACATGGGGGTCCCCCCTACCCGAAATAAGCAGCCCGGGACCAGCTATGGGGGCTTCTAGGAACAGGGTGCAGGAGCCAGCTTTGGTGGCCTCCGCGCCCTGAAGGCTACAAGCCCACATAGCCACGGGCCGGGCTCTTCTGCTCCCCCTGGGCTTTGGGGAGGCAGGTAATTGGGGGTGCCGGGGGTTAATGGCAAGTCACCCGCTTGCTGCAGGTGACTTGCCAGCCCCCAGCCATGTGAACTGGTAGAGGGATCTCATGGATCCCTAACCAGTTCACAAGGGGTTAAATGTAGAAAGAAACACACACACACACACACATAATAAAAAATATTTATTTATTTATTTTTCCTCTACTCACCTCTCTACTGTCCCCCGGCGATCCCCGATTACAGCTACATGGTGCTCCGTGGAGGGAGCCTGGGGGGGGGGGGGTGAGGGATCACAGCCCTCTCCCCCCTCCTTGTGCTCTCCTCGGAGCACCCGGCAAGACTGATGATCTCGGGTGAAGGTGACAGAAGCCGGCTGTCAGGTGAGGGGGCGGGGCTAACAGCCGCGAACCAGGAAGTGAGGGAGAGGGCGAGAAATCCTCCTCACTACGGAAGAGCCCGGGGGGGGGGGGGGGGCAATAGGAGGCCCCCCCGGTGGAAGAGGAGACCCCGCGGGAGGGATCGCGGCCGCAGGTGAGTGAATGTCATTTTTTTTTACAGTTAGCGGCTGAAGCGGGTGGTGCTATTTCGGGTGCCCTCCGGATACCCCCCGGGTGAAGAGAAGACCCCGCCCAATCCAATGAGTGGTCAGGTGACTTTTTTGGGGGGGGGGGGGTTTAAAGTCAGCTACGTCAGACTCACGTAGCTGGCACTAAAAGGGTTAAAGCAAACCAAGAGTCTAATTACATTTTGGTTCAGATCATTTACTGAAAGGCAGTGTTCAACTTCATGAGGAACATACATGAAGTTGTGAGGCAGCATAGGAATCACACGTCTAGCATTTTTATTATTCTAAATTTACACTATACTTACCTTAGAAGGAAGACGAGGGTCCCCCTTCCTTCTAGATTGGCACTGCTCACTCCCTGGGTGTGATTTCTCAGGTATTCTAGCTTAAAATGAGCAGCGGGAGGACAGCGCCCAGTGCTAAATGAAGGTGACGGGCATTGAATCAATAGGAATTTACAAAGCGCTTTTTCCAAGCAATCGCAGGGCCACTAGTATAACAAATGTGGCCAGTTCTTACTGTGTCAAGTTTCTTGCCACTCATATCACAAAGAGAGTATTCACGTGCCCAAAGACCCAGGCCCAGTCTTTGGAATGCCCCACTGTGTGAAACCCCTTGGATAGCCGGCTTTTCTTACCTTTCCTCAAGCCCAGGGTGCATGCGTGGCGAGCAGCACCATCACTCACATATTTCCCGGACTGTTTTCGGCCACATCCACCATAACTGAATGGCGAGTGAATGGCAACGCAAGTTTGGCTAGGATTCTAGTCAGCTTCTACAGCCACACATCAATATGCGCAGTCGTAGAAGCTGATTGGAGGACATCTGCGTCTGCCCTGTGCGGAAAGGTAAGAGGAGCAGGTGACTGGTGAGGGGAGTTTAATGCAGCGGGGCATCCCAAATCAGGACGGGCCAGGGAAACTGACCAAAAACGGAGATACTGAAAATCCTGTTTTTTGATCCACTTTAACATGACCTAAACCATGCATTAAAGAACAAATCACACCCACATGCAAGCACTGTCTTTAGTGCCCCCCAGCAGGACAGAGAGAGGGTTTATAAAAATAACAAAAACACACATCTGGCCTCGGTATTAGTACTCGCACTGCTGATGGCAGCCTCTTGCCCTTTGCTGATCTGGTAGTAGAAGGCAGGAAAGAAAGAAAGGAACAAAGGAAAGAAAATAAAAAAAACCAGGGCAGGAAGGAAAGGACGACAGAGGTACGAAAGGAGTAAGAAAGAGGAAATAAGGAAGGTAAGGGAAATAAGGCAAATAGGCAGGTAAGAAAGAAAGGATAAAATAATGAAAGAAAGGAGAAAGGAAGGAAGGAACTACCGTAGACAGAAAAGAAAGAGAAATTGAAAAAAAAAGAGAAATAAGCAGGAAAAAAAAACATGGCAAGGAAAAAAGGACAGATAAAAAATAAAGATTGAAGGAAGGTAAAAAAAGATGAAAAGAAGGAGGCAAAAAAGAAATAAAGGAGGAAGAAAGTAGGAAAAAAGAAAAGAAAGATGGAAGGCAGGAAAGAAAGAGGGATGAACTAAAAAAAGATGAATATAATTAAGGCAGGAAGGACAGAAAGACGGAAGAGAGCAAGAAAAAATAGGATTGTAGCCAGGGAGTCTGGACCATCAGGAAGACGTCATGTTTGTCTGCAAGAATGGCTGTGAGTTTTTCGTTTATCATAAAACCATCAATGCAGACCTTGAATCCATAGAAATTTACAAAGACCTTTTTCCAAGCAATCGCAGGGCCACTATGTGGCCAGTTCTTGCTGTGTCTGGTCTCTTGCCACTCATATCACAAAGAGAGTATTCATGTACCCAAAGACCCAGGCCCAGAACCTGACCACTCTGGGACATGTCTACCGTGTATTGTATATGGTTCCCTCCCTGCCACATCCCCGGAAGCATCTGTCGGAAAAATTCAGTCCTACCTTAGCGATGCCGGGGCGAGATACCACTGCATCATAACCTTGTAGGCGGTCACCAAAGTTTTTACATTAATTGAATATCTCCTGACCATCATCCAATTGGCTTCCCAGTCCCCGACATCCTGTTGGTCTACCTCCCAGTTGGACACAATTGTGTTTTCGGGGAGTCCCCACAGCACTCAGGTGAGAATAGATTGTAGATCTAAGGCCCTTACCCAAGGGGTCCCTATCACAGATATTTTCAAATGCCTTAAGCGTGGATGATGTGGGGGCATTGAAAAGGATGGGTTGTATCCAGTGTCTTTCTGGAGGCTAAAACTTTTCAACCCATGAGTCATCTTTATTAGGCTTCATAATCATGGATTGCACAAGTACATAAACAAAGAACTGTTTCTCTGTGTCCGGTTCAGGTCGCTCCACTTCTTACATGTGGGTAATCCGCCACAAGGTGGCGCAGTGACTGCAAGATCAAAAATTGTAGCTCCTCCCGGGCCCTTATAAGGCAGATGTCTCCCAAAAATCCCCAGAATGAATCTTGCAGTCTCACTGCGAGGATTGTTTTTTACTACTCTCTCTGGATATTGCAGGCGAGCGGGGCATTCTAAGCCTGTCGGCCACTGCATCCCTATTCCCGCCTCCTTCCATGGACCCATTCTGCCTCCCAGCCTCGGCTACGGAACAGGTGACGGTAGGGGAACGCCGAAGGTCAGGCGTTCGGCAGAGCTAAGCTCTGGGCCGCAGACCCTCTCCCGAAGGGTAGCCGGCCATAGGCAATGGTGAGTCTATATTGGGGGGGGGGGGGGGAGAAACCACCTAGGGGCCATTTTCATTGCCTCTGTTTACCCACAAGCTTTATTGTGATCATCATGTGTGTATGTGTTTTTTACTTGTCTACTCACCTCCCTCGTTCCTGGTCTCCATCTCCTCTCCCCTCCTGCTGTCAGGCTCTGTGAGGGAGGGGGGGGGGGGGGCCGTGGGCCCCCAGTGGGAGCGGGCGGGCCGCCGTTCCGTGCGGGCGCCTGCCTGGCTTCTGCGGGCGTGAGCAAGCGCTCCGCGGTGGGGGGGAGGGGCCTCTTCGGGGTCGTTTCTTCCTCCTGTGTGCCTGGGCGCCATTTTCTCCTGGGTGCCCTGGTTTCGCGTGTGGCAGAGGGGGCCGGGCCGTGTTCCGCGTCATCGCCGTGCGGCCATCCCCTCGAGGCGCTCGTGCGGTCCCGTCCGGCGCCATTCTTCTCATTGCGGCCTGCGTGCGCTCTGGCACAGCTCGCGGTCACCTTCCTCTTGTCGTACGCTTCTGGAAGTACTCCCTCGATAATTGGCTGCACTGCCTTACCCAGGAACAGGCGCTTTGCTCGACTCCTCTGTCCCCGCTGGCGGTTCGTGAGTCCTTGCTTTTTGTCTCTCCTTTCTTGCATGTGCTGTGGGATGCTCATAGCTCTTGTTTGTGTCTTCCAGATGGATTCCATCTTTGCTGATCAGGATTGTGGTTCCTCCCAGTCTCCAACCACCACCCCTCCCTCTCCTCATTCTCTATTGAAAGGGATCACTAAGAGGGACTAACTTGGGGATCGTGTGGGCCGTCAGTGCCTTGTAATCCGATTCATTTTTGCTATAATCACCATAATGGAGGCTTCTGGGGATAGCGAGCTAGGGGCCCCATCAGGGCGGGTTAAGCTCTATCTCATGTGTGGTACATGCCCTCTGAGCGGTCTCAGCGCAGTTTGTGTCCCTTGCGCCAAGAGCGTTCTTCTGGAACATGATAGGGCGGGCGTTTCTGCCCCCAGTCCTACCTTACCTGCGGCCCGCCTACACCCCTGCTCCTGCATTTATCTCCCAGTGAGGGGGAAGCCAGCAGGGGGTCTCAAACGGATTTGGCGCTCCGGGTGGCCAGCCTAGAGAGACAGTTATCTTCCATGGCTACCAGCAAAGCCACGAGTAAGAAGCGGCATATTGAGCCGGGTTATTCGCTTTTTGCTGCTGCTGATGATGATGAGGTGTTTGGTGGTCGGGACTCCATGGCGGAGGGTGAGTTGTTTCAGGACTCCGCCTCCTCAGGGGAGCGACCGGGTGGCCATGACAGTGACCCTGGGTTTTCCTCGGATGAGGCTATGTGGCTCCCTGATGACACGGAGAAGTTGCTATCTTCTGTGTTTGAGACCTTGCACATTGTACCCCCAAAGGCGGCCAAAAAGAAGCAGGGGGATTTATTCCGGCCTGAGAGACAGCGACTTGTCTTTCCTGAACAGGGCCATTTTTCCAAAATGATTTTTAGGGAATGGGAAAGGCCTAATAAATTGCAGTCGGTGCCTAAGGGTCTAGACAGATGGTATCCTTTCTCTGAGGAGTTGGTTCGCCTCTGGTCCAGTCCCCCAGAGGTGGATGCCCCTGTGCTGGGACTATCCAATACCACGGTTATGCTGTCACCCGATACGGCTTCCTTGCGCGACCCTGCTGACCGGAGCATGGATCAGCTGGCTTGTCACACTTTCACCTTTGTGGGTGTTGGCCTTCGTCCTGTCTGCGCCGCGGCTATTGTCTCCTTAGCCATCAGAAAGAAGGTGAGACGTCTTGTTAATCTTGCCAAATCTCGCAAGCGGGCGGAGGAGTATAAGGACCTTCTAGCCTGCGTGGACTTTATTGCATTTGTAATCTCGGCTATGGACGGTAGCGTCCGACTTGGCGGCAGGGCTTCGACCCTGCTGGTTGCACTTCGTCGCTCTATCTGGCTGCGGCAGTGGTCAGCCGACGCTGCTGCCATGAAATCACTCACTAATATCCCCTTCTTGGGGCTTCAGTTATTCGGGGAGCGCCTGGACCTCCTGACCAAGGATGGGAGACTCCCTCAGCGACGGAAGCCTGCGCGGCCCTTTCGGGGTTCGTCTGCCTATCGCTCCTTTCAAGGAGGAAGAGGCTCTTTCTTTTCAGGTGGCCACAGAGATTCCTGGGGATGAGGTAGGTCTCATGGCCGACCCAATCCCTCCTGGGGAACTAAATCCAAGCCCCCTGCCAAGTCCTCTCAGGTATGAGGGGGTGCCCTCACCTCACTGTGCCCTCACTGCACGTCTCGGATCGGTGGATTCAGGAGGTGGTGTCCTCCGGTTACAAAATAGAGCTTGCAGCTTGGCCGCCCCCAAGATTTCTTCAGCCTCGAATATCCCAGAATCCATTGACGGCGCAGGGCCTAAGAATGGCTGTTCAACGCCTTCTGCTGTCCGGGGTGATTTGTCCTGTGCTTCACCAGGAACGAGGTTGAGGGTTCTATTCCAATCTGTTCACGGTGCCCAAGAATGACGGTACTCTGAGGCCTATCCTGGACCTGATGAGTCAACAAGTTTGTCAGATTCAGGCATTTTCGCATGGAGTCTTTACGGTCTGCGGTGAGCCGCAACTTCATGACCACGGTGGACATCAGGGATGCTTACCTGCACATCCCGATTTTCCAGGGACACCAGAAGTTCCTGAGGTTTGCGCTGGAGGATCAGCATTACCAGTTTGTGGCGCTGCCGTTCGGGATATCCTCAGCCCCCCGGGTGTCCACCAAGGTGCTGGCGAGCATTATGGCCCTAGTGAGGTAGCAGGGTATTCGTGTTCTTCCTTATCTGGACGACCTGCTGATTGCGGCTCAATCTCTTCAGCAGGCCGAGAGCGATACCCGGACGGTGGATGATCAATTATCCCAAGTCTTCCATCACTCTCTCAATGGTGAGGTCCTTCCTGGGCATGACGTTGGACACCTCTCAGGTCAAGGTATTCCTCCCCCAGCAGAAGGTAGAGGTTCTCCAGTTGCAGGCGCGGGCCTTACTGTCTTGCCAGCGGCCATCGATCTGTCTGGGGATGAAGCTAGTGGGCCTTATGGTGTCATGCTTTGAGGCAGTGCCCTTCGCTCAGTTTCACATGAGGCCTCTTCAATTGAATCTTTTAACCGGATGGGACCGAACACAGGAGTCCCTGGAGCAGGAATTCTCACTGTCTCCTCTGGCCAGGCAGTCCCTCTCGTGGTGGTTGGACTCTCGTGGGCAGGTCCTTTCGGACTCCTCGTTGGGAGATTGTCACCACAGACGCCAGTTTGACCGGCTGGAGAGGTTTTCGGCAATCGCTGAAGTTCCAGGGCCAGTGGGGTCCGCAGGAGGCCCACTTGCCCATCAATCTCCTGGAGCTGAGAGCGATCCGGTTGGTCCTGTTTCATTTGACTCCCCATCTACGGGGTCATGCGGTCCAGGTCCGCTCAGACAGACGGCTTTCGCCTACATCAATCACCAGGGCGGGACTCGGAGCAAGCGAGCCCTCAAGGAGGTGACCCAGATCCTGATTTGGGTGGAAGAAAATGTTCCCTGCATCTCGGCGGCTTACAACCCCAGAGTGGAGAACCAGGAGGCAGACTCCCTGAGCAGGGGGGGGCCTCTCGTCTTGGGGAATGGTCTCTCAGCAACAAGATCTTTCACGCTCTGTGTCGCCGCTGGGGTCAGCCGGATGGACGCTCTGGCGATTCCTTGGACAGAGTTCAGGCTCCTTTACGCATTTCCTCCGTTTCCACTCCTGGGTCGAGTGCTGCGCAAGATAGCCCAGGAGGGGGTTCCAACCATCTTGGTGGCTCCTCGCTGGCCAAGAAGGAGTTGGTTTGCAGACATAGTTCAGTTGTCAGTGGATCGCTACATCATGCCCGAGGAACCAGGGCTTCTCACACAGGGGTTGCTGCGCCACCCCAATTTACGAATGCTGGCTTTGACGGCTTGGCTGCTGAAACCTCCATCTTGATGGAGAAGGGGCTGTCCGCCATGGTCGTGCATACCATGATTCAGGCTCGGAAGAAATCCTCTTCCTTGATATATTACAGAGTTTGGCATGCCTACATTGCCTGGTGTGAGTCTAAGAGTCTCCCTTGTTGCACTTTCTCTGTTTCAAGGATTTTGGATTTTCTACAACATGGTTTGGACTCGGGTCTCCAGCTAAGTACTCTCAAGGGCCAGGTTTCGGCCTTGGCCATTTTTTCCAAAGATCTTGCAAATAAGACTGAAGTGGACGTGTCCAATTACACACCTTTCTTCAAAAAGGAGCACCAACATCAATATGGATACAAAATTCTTTATTATGAAAAAGGAGATATTAAAATACACAAAAACACACTGGACAATTAAAATCACATGGATGACCCCATGGTCACAATAATATTAATGAAAAAAACCCCTAAGGGGAACAATGCATCAAAAGACCCTATGTGCACTTATTAGATCCTATTATAACTAGGGATGAGCGAATCGATCCGGACGAACCCGGATTCGATCCGAATTTCAGGAAAAATTCGATTCGGATCGAATCCGAATTTCCCCGCGATTCGATCACTCGAAGTTTTCCTTTAACATCCATTCATTTACATTTACAGGCATTCTAAGATGGCGGACGGGACATGTCTGGACATGTATCCCGCGCCAGTGCAAGCTGGGGCAGTCACATGCAGCCTATCAGCAGCCAGCAAGCCCGGTGACGTCACACAGCGGTATTTAACGGCGGCCATCTTGCTTTTCCTCATTTCTCTATTGCATTCGTGACAGACAGACAGAACGCTGTGTAGCTGAGGCAGTTAGACAGGCTGGAGACAGGGACAGACAGGGACAGGCAGGAGACAGGCAGGAGACAGACAGGAGACAGACAGAAAGCCAGGGAAAGGTAGGAAAAACGGAGCTGGCTGACAGGGAGATTTTTTTTTTTTCATCCAGCCTTTGTTAGCGTTTTCAGGCTGCTTATAGTAACTAACTGTGCATATATACTGAACTGATCTTAAGTCTGCTGTGAGGCATCCCATTCTGTGACTAAAGCAGCCTCTGTTTAAGACCATATAAGCATTTGCTCTTATCATATTTGAAATTAGGCCTGATAAAGACACTTTTGCTGGCCAAAGCACTACTGGACCCTGCCAGGTCCATTCCTGCCCAGGGCATCCCATTCTGTGACTACAGCAGCCTCTGTTTAAGACCATATAAGCATTTGCTCTTATCATATTTGAAATTAGCCTGATAAAGACACTTTTGCTGGCCAAAGCACTACTGGACCCTGCCAGGTCCATTCCTGCCCAGGGCATCCCATTCTGTGACTAAAGCAGCCTCTGTTTAAGACCATATAAGCATTTGCTCTTATCATATTTGAAATTAGGCCTGATAAAGACACTTTTGCTGGCCAAAGCACTACTGGACCCTGCCAGGTCCATTCCTGCCCGGGGCATCCCATTCTGTGACTACAGCAGCCTCTGTTTAAGACCATATAAGCATTTGCTCTTATCATATTTGAAATTAGCCTGATAAAGACACTTTTGCTGGCCAAAGCACTACTGGACCCTGCCAGGTCCATTCCTGCCCAGGGCATCCCATTCTGTGACTAAAGCAGCCTCTGTTTAAGACCATATAAGCATTTGCTCTTATCATATTTGAAATTAGGCCTGATAAAGACACTTTTGCTGGCCAAAGCACTACTGGACCCTGCCAGGTCCATTCCTGCCCAGGGCATCCCATTCTGTGACTACAGCAGCCTCTGTTTAAGACCATATAAGCATTTGCTCTTATCATATTTGAAATTAGGCCTGATAAAGACACTTTTGCTGGCCAAAGCACTACTGGACCCTGCCAGGTCCATTCCTGCCCAGGGCATCCCATTCTGTGACTAAAGCAGCCTCTGTTTAAGACCATATAAGCATTTGCTCTTATCATATTTGAAATTAGGCCTGATAAAGACACTTTTGCTGGCCAAAGCACTACTGGACCCTGCCAGGTCGATTCCTGTTGGGGCATCCCATTCTGTGACTACAGCAGCCTCTGTTTAAGACCATATAAGCATTTGCTCTTATCATATTTGAAATTAGCCTGATAAAGACACTTTTGCTGGCCAAAGCACTACTGGACCCTGCCAGGTCCATTCCTGCCCAGGGCATCCCATTCTGTGACTACAGCAGCCTCTGTTTAAGACCATATAAGCATTTGCTCTTATCATATTTGAAATTAGGCCTGATAAAGACACTTTTGCTGGCCAAAGCACTACTGGACCCTGCCAGGTCCATTCCTGCCCAGGGCATCCCATTCTGTGACTACAGCAGCCTCTGTTTAAGACCATATAAGCATTTGCTCTTATCATATTTGAAATTAGGCCTGATAAAGACACTTTTGCTGGCCAAAGCACTACTGGACCCTGCCAGGTCGATTCCTGCCCGGGGCATCCCATTCTGTGACTACAGCAGCCTCTGTTTAAGACCATATAAGCATTTGCTCTTATCATATTTGAAATTAGCCTGATAAAGACACTTTTGCTGGCCAAAGCACTACTGGACCCTGCCAGGTCCATTCCTGCCCAGGGCATCCCATTCTGTGACTAAAGCAGCCTCTGTTTAAGACCATATAAGCATTTGCTCTTATCATATTTGAAATTAGGCCTGATAAAGACACTTTTGCTGGCCAAAGCACTACTGGACCCTGCCAGGTCCATTCCTGCCCAGGGCATCCCATTCTGTGACTACAGCAGCCTCTGTTTAAGACCATATAAGCATTTGCTCTTATCATATTTGAAATTAGGCCTGATAAAGACACTTTTGCTGGCCAAAGCACTACTGGACCCTGCCAGGTCCATTCCTGCCCGGGGCATCCCATTCTGTGACTACAGCAGCCTCTGTTTAAGACCATATAAGCATTTGCTCTTATCATATTTGAAATTAGGCCTGATAAAGACACTTTTGCTGGCCAAAGCACTACTGGACCCTGCCAGGTCCATTCCTGCCCAGGGCATCCCATTCTGTGACTACAGCAGCCTCTGTTTAAGACCATATAAGCATTTGCTCTTATCATATTTGAAATTAGGCCTGATAAAGACACTTTTGCTGGCCAAAGCACTACTGGACCCTGCCAGGTCGATTCCTGTTGGGGCATCCCATTCTGTGACTAAAGCAGCCTCTGTTTAAGACCATATAAGCATTTGCTCTTATCATATTTGAAATTAGGCCTGATAAAGACACTTTTGCTGGCCAAAGCACTACTGGACCCTGCCAGGTCGATTCCTGTTGGGGCATCCCATTCTGTGACTACAGCAGCCTCTGTTTAAGACCATATAAGCATTTGCTCTTATCATATTTGAAATTAGCCTGATAAAGACACTTTTGCTGGCCAAAGCACTACTGGACCCTGCCAGGTCCATTCCTGCCCAGGGCATCCCATTCTGTGACTAAAGCAGCCTCTGTTTAAGACCATATAAGCATTTGCTCTTATCATATTTGAAATTAGGCCTGATAAAGACACTTTTGCTGGCCAAAGCACTACTGGACCCTGCCAGGTCCATTCCTGCCCGGGGCATCCCATTCTGTGACTACAGCAGCCTCTGTTTAAGACCATATAAGCATTTGCTCTTATCATATTTGAAATTAGCCTGATAAAGACACTTTTGCTGGCCAAAGCACTACTGGACCCTGCCAGGTCCATTCCTGCCCAGGGCATCCCATTCTGTGACTAAAGCAGCCTCTGTTTAAGACCATATAAGCATTTGCTCTTATCATATTTGAAATTAGGCCTGATAAAGACACTTTTGCTGGCCAAAGCACTACTGGACCCTGCCAGGTCCATTCCTGCCCAGGGCATCCCATTCTGTGACTACAGCAGCCTCTGTTTAAGACCATATAAGCATTTGCTCTTATCATATTTGAAATTAGGCCTGATAAAGACACTTTTGCTGGCCAAAGCACTACTGGACCCTGCCAGGTCCATTCCTGCCCGGGGCATCCCATTCTGTGACTACAGCAGCCTCTGTTTAAGACCATATAAGCATTTGCTCTTATCATATTTGAAATTAGGCCTGATAAAGACACTTTTGCTGGCCAAAGCACTACTGGACCCTGCCAGGTCCATTCCTGCCCAGGGCATCCCATTCTGTGACTACAGCAGCCTCTGTTTAAGACCATATAAGCATTTGCTCTTATCATATTTGAAATTAGGCCTGATAAAGACACTTTTGCTGGCCAAAGCACTACTGGACCCTGCCAGGTCCATTCCTGCCCAGGGCATCCCATTCTGTGACTACAGCAGCCTCTGTTTAAGACCATATAAGCATTTGCTCTTATCATATTTGAAATTAGGCCTGATAAAGACACTTTTGCTGGCCAAAGCACTACTGGACCCTGCCAGGTCGATTCCTGTTGGGGCATCCCATTCTGTGACTACAGCAGCCTCTGTTTAAGACCATATAAGCATTTGCTCTTATCATATTTGAAATTAGCCTGATAAAGACACTTTTGCTGGCCAAAGCACTACTGGACCCTGCCAGGTCCATTCCTGCCCAGGGCATCCCATTCTGTGACTAAAGCAGCCTCTGTTTAAGACCATATAAGCATTTGCTCTTATCATATTTGAAATTAGGCCTGATAAAGACACTTTTGCTGGCCAAAGCACTACTGGACCCTGCCAGGTCCATTCCTGCCCAGGGCATCCCATTCTGTGACTACAGCAGCCTCTGTTTAAGACCATATAAGCATTTGCTCTTATCATATTTGAAATTAGGCCTGATAAAGACACTTTTGCTGGCCAAAGCACTACTGGACCCTGCCAGGTCCATTCCTGCCCGGGGCATCCCATTCTGTGACTACAGCAGCCTCTGTTTAAGACCATATAAGCATTTGCTCTTATCATATTTGAAATTAGGCCTGATAAAGACACTTTTGCTGGCCAAAGCACTACTGGACCCTGCCAGGTCCATTCCTGCCCGGGGCATCCCATTCTGTGACTACAGCAGCCTCTGTTTAAGACCATATAAGCATTTGCTCTTATCATATTTGAAATTAGGCCTGATAAAGACACTTTTGCTGGCCAAAGCACTACTGGACCCTGCCAGGTCGATTCCTGTTGGGGCATCCCATTCTGTGACTAAAGCAGCCTCTGTTTAAGACCATATAAGCATTTGCTCTTATCATATTTGAAATTAGGCCTGATAAAGACACTTTTGCTGGCCAAAGCACTACTGGACCCTGCCAGGTCGATTCCTGTTGGGGCATCCCATTCTGTGACTACAGCAGCCTCTGTTTAAGACCATATAAGCATTTGCTCTTATCATATTTGAAATTAGCCTGATAAAGACACTTTTGCTGGCCAAAGCACTACTGGACCCTGCCAGGTCCATTCCTGCCCAGGGCATCCCATTCTGTGACTAAAGCAGCCTCTGTTTAAGACCATATAAGCATTTGCTCTTATCATATTTGAAATTAGGCCTGATAAAGACACTTTTGCTGGCCAAAGCACTACTGGACCCTGCCAGGTCCATTCCTGCCCAGGGCATCCCATTCTGTGACTACAGCAGCCTCTGTTTAAGACCATATAAGCATTTGCTCTTATCATATTTGAAATTAGGCCTGATAAAGACACTTTTGCTGGCCAAAGCACTACTGGACCCTGCCAGGTCCATTCCTGCCCGGGGCATCCCATTCTGTGACTACAGCAGCCTCTGTTTAAGACCATATAAGCATTTGCTCTTATCATATTTGAAATTAGGCCTGATAAAGACACTTTTGCTGGCCAAAGCACTACTGGACCCTGCCAGGTCCATTCCTGCCCAGGGCATCCCATTCTGTGACTACAGCAGCCTCTGTTTAAGACCATATAAGCATTTGCTCTTATCATATTTGAAATTAGGCCTGATAAAGACACTTTTGCTGGCCAAAGCACTACTGGACCCTGCCAGGTCCATTCCTACCCAGGGCATCCCATTCTGTGACTACAGCAGCCTCTGTTTAAGACCATATAAGCATTTGCTCTTATCATATTTGAAATTAGGCCTGATAAAGACACTTTTGCTGGCCAAAGCACTACTGGACCCTGCCAGGTCGATTCCTGCCCGGGGCATCCCATTCTGTGACTACAGAAGCCTCTGTTTAAGACCATATAAGCATTTGCTCTTATCATATTTGAAATTAGCCTGATAAAGACACTTTTGCTGGCCAAAGCACTACTGGACCCTGCCAGGTCCATTCCTGCCCAGGGCATCCCATTCTGTGACTAAAGCAGCCTCTGTTTAAGACCATATAAGCATTTGCTCTTATCATATTTGAAATTAGGCCTGATAAAGACACTTTTGCTGGCCAAAGCACTACTGGACCCTGCCAGGTCCATTCCTGCCCAGGGCATCCCATTCTGTGACTACAGCAGCCTCTGTTTAAGACCATATAAGCATTTGCTCTTATCATATTTGAAATTAGGCCTGATAAAGACACTTTTGCTGGCCAAAGCACTACTGGACCCTGCCAGGTCCATTCCTGCCCGGGGCATCCCATTCTGTGACTACAGCAGCCTCTGTTTAAGACCATATAAGCATTTGCTCTTATCATATTTGAAATTAGGCCTGATAAAGACACTTTTGCTGGCCAAAGCACTACTGGACCCTGCCAGGTCCATTCCTGCCCAGGGCATCCCATTCTGTGACTACAGCAGCCTCTGTTTAAGACCATATAAGCATTTGCTCTTATCATATTTGAAATTAGGCCTGATAAAGACACTTTTGCTGGCCAAAGCACTACTGGACCCTGCCAGGTCGATTCCTGTTGGGGCATCCCATTCTGTGACTAAAGCAGCCTCTGTTTAAGACCATATAAGCATTTGCTCTTATCATATTTGAAATTAGGCCTGATAAAGACACTTTTGCTGGCCAAAGCACTACTGGACCCTGCCAGGTCGATTCCTGTTGGGGCATCCCATTCTGTGACTACAGCAGCCTCTGTTTAAGACCATATAAGCATTTGCTCTTATCATATTTGAAATTAGCCTGATAAAGACACTTTTGCTGGCCAAAGCACTACTGGACCCTGCCAGGTCCATTCCTGCCCAGGGCATCCCATTCTGTGACTACAGCAGCCTCTGTTTAAGACCATATAAGCATTTGCTCTTATCATATTTGAAATTAGGCCTGATAAAGACACTTTTGCTGGCCAAAGCACTACTGGACCCTGCCAGGTCCATTCCTGCCCAGGGCATCCCATTCTGTGACTACAGCAGCCTCTGTTTAAGACCATATAAGCATTTGCTCTTATCATATTTGAAATTAGGCCTGATAAAGACACTTTTGCTGGCCAAAGCACTACTGGACCCTGCCAGGTCCATTCCTGCCCGGGGCATCCCATTCTGTGACTACAGCAGCCTCTGTTTAAGACCATATAAGCATTTGCTCTTATCATATTTGAAATTAGGCCTGATAAAGACACTTTTGCTGGCCAAAGCACTACTGGACCCTGCCAGGTCCATTCCTGCCCAGGGCATCCCATTCTGTGACTACAGCAGCCTCTGTTTAAGACCATATAAGCATTTGCTCTTATCATATTTGAAATTAGGCCTGATAAAGACACTTTTGCTGGCCAAAGCACTACTGGACCCTGCCAGGTCGATTCCTGTTGGGGCATCCCATTCTGTGACTAAAGCAGCCTCTGTTTAAGACCATATAAGCATTTGCTCTTATCATATTTGAAATTAGGCCTGATAAAGACACTTTTGCTGGCCAAAGCACTACTGGACCCTGCCAGGTCGATTCCTGTTGGGGCATCCCATTCTGTGACTACAGCAGCCTCTGTTTAAGACCATATAAGCATTTGCTCTTATCATATTTGAAATTAGCCTGATAAAGACACTTTTGCTGGCCAAAGCACTACTGGACCCTGCCAGGTCCATTCCTGCCCAGGGCATCCCATTCTGTGACTAAAGCAGCCTCTGTTTAAGACCATATAAGCATTTGCTCTTATCATATTTGAAATTAGGCCTGATAAAGACACTTTTGCTGGCCAAAGCACTACTGGACCCTGCCAGGTCCATTCCTGCCCAGGGCATCCCATTCTGTGACTACAGCAGCCTCTGTTTAAGACCATATAAGCATTTGCTCTTATCATATTTGAAATTAGGCCTGATAAAGACACTTTTGCTGGCCAAAGCACTACTGGACCCTGCCAGGTCCATTCCTGCCCGGGGCATCCCATTCTGTGACTACAGCAGCCTCTGTTTAAGACCATATAAGCATTTGCTCTTATCATATTTGAAATTAGCCTGATAAAGACACTTTTGCTGGCCAAAGCACTACTGGACCCTGCCAGGTCCATTCCTGCCCAGGGCATCCCATTCTGTGACTAAAGCAGCCTCTGTTTAAGACCATATAAGCATTTGCTCTTATCATATTTGAAATTAGGCCTGATAAAGACACTTTTGCTGGCCAAAGCACTACTGGACCCTGCCAGGTCCATTCCTGCCCAGGGCATCCCATTCTGTGACTACAGCAGCCTCTGTTTAAGACCATATAAGCATTTGCTCTTATCATATTTGAAATTAGGCCTGATAAAGACACTTTTGCTGGCCAAAGCACTACTGGACCCTGCCAGGTCCATTCCTGCCCGGGGCATCCCATTCTGTGACTACAGCAGCCTCTGTTTAAGACCATATAAGCATTTGCTCTTATCATATTTGAAATTAGGCCTGATAAAGACACTTTTGCTGGCCAAAGCACTACTGGACCCTGCCAGGTCCATTCCTGCCCAGGGCATCCCATTCTGTGACTACAGCAGCCTCTGTTTAAGACCATATAAGCATTTGCTCTTATCATATTTGAAATTAGGCCTGATAAAGACACTTTTGCTGGCCAAAGCACTACTGGACCCTGCCAGGTCGATTCCTGTTGGGGCATCCCATTCTGTGACTAAAGCAGCCTCTGTTTAAGACCATATAAGCATTTGCTCTTATCATATTTGAAATTAGGCCTGATAAAGACACTTTTGCTGGCCAAAGCACTACTGGACCCTGCCAGGTCGATTCCTGTTGGGGCATCCCATTCTGTGACTACAGCAGCCTCTGTTTAAGACCATATAAGCATTTGCTCTTATCATATTTGAAATTAGCCTGATAAAGACACTTTTGCTGGCCAAAGCACTACTGGACCCTGCCAGGTCCATTCCTGCCCAGGGCATCCCATTCTGTGACTAAAGCAGCCTCTGTTTAAGACCATATAAGCATTTGCTCTTATCATATTTGAAATTAGGCCTGATAAAGACACTTTTGCTGGCCAAAGCACTACTGGACCCTGCCAGGTCCATTCCTGCCCAGGGCATCCCATTCTGTGACTACAGCAGCCTCTGTTTAAGACCATATAAGCATTTGCTCTTATCATATTTGAAATTAGGCCTGATAAAGACACTTTTGCTGGCCAAAGCACTACTGGACCCTGCCAGGTCCATTCCTGCCCGGGGCATCCCATTCTGTGACTACAGCAGCCTCTGTTTAAGACCATATAAGCATTTGCTCTTATCATATTTGAAATTAGGCCTGATAAAGACACTTTTGCTGGCCAAAGCACTACTGGACCCTGCCAGGTCCATTCCTGCCCGGGGCATCCCATTCTGTGACTACAGCAGCCTCTGTTTAAGACCATATAAGCATTTGCTCTTATCATATTTGAAATTAGGCCTGATAAAGACACTTTTGCTGGCCAAAGCACTACTGGACCCTGCCAGGTCGATTCCTGTTGGGGCATCCCATTCTGTGACTAAAGCAGCCTCTGTTTAAGACCATATAAGCATTTGCTCTTATCATATTTGAAATTAGGCCTGATAAAGACACTTTTGCTGGCCAAAGCACTACTGGACCCTGCCAGGTCGATTCCTGTTGGGGCATCCCATTCTGTGACTACAGCAGCCTCTGTTTAAGACCATATAAGCATTTGCTCTTATCATATTTGAAATTAGCCTGATAAAGACACTTTTGCTGGCCAAAGCACTACTGGACCCTGCCAGGTCCATTCCTGCCCAGGGCATCCCATTCTGTGACTAAAGCAGCCTCTGTTTAAGACCATATAAGCATTTGCTCTTATCATATTTGAAATTAGGCCTGATAAAGACACTTTTGCTGGCCAAAGCACTACTGGACCCTGCCAGGTCCATTCCTGCCCAGGGCATCCCATTCTGTGACTACAGCAGCCTCTGTTTAAGACCATATAAGCATTTGCTCTTATCATATTTGAAATTAGGCCTGATAAAGACACTTTTGCTGGCCAAAGCACTACTGGACCCTGCCAGGTCCATTCCTGCCCGGGGCATCCCATTCTGTGACTACAGCAGCCTCTGTTTAAGACCATATAAGCATTTGCTCTTATCATATTTGAAATTAGCCTGATAAAGACACTTTTGCTGGCCAAAGCACTACTGGACCCTGCCAGGTCCATTCCTGCCCAGGGCATCCCATTCTGTGACTAAAGCAGCCTCTGTTTAAGACCATATAAGCATTTGCTCTTATCATATTTGAAATTAGGCCTGATAAAGACACTTTTGCTGGCCAAAGCACTACTGGACCCTGCCAGGTCCATTCCTGCCCAGGGCATCCCATTCTGTGACTACAGCAGCCTCTGTTTAAGACCATATAAGCATTTGCTCTTATCATATTTGAAATTAGGCCTGATAAAGACACTTTTGCTGGCCAAAGCACTACTGGACCCTGCCAGGTCCATTCCTGCCCGGGGCATCCCATTCTGTGACTAAAGCAGCCTCTGTTTAAGACCATATAAGCATTTGCTCTTATTATATTTATATTATAAGACACTTTTGCTGGGCATAGGCTTACTGCTGCCTGCCAGGTGCACTTCTGTTGAGGCATCCCATTCTGTAACATAGCATACCCCTCTTTATTTACACTAAGCAGCTCTCTTATTTACACTAAGCAGGCCTGTTGGAGGCTGAGTGTTACTGCTCACTTTTGGTGTGCATTATATTCTGTTTCATATAGACCCACCGCTGCCCGGGTTTTTTTTAAATATCACCTACTACCACGCCAGTTAGACTATGTCGGGCAGACAAGTGCCTGGAAGTGAAAAGAGGAGTGGCAGAGGCCAAGATTCCGCAGGCAGAGCTCGCATCAGACTGGGGGCCAGTAGCAGCAGGAGTCACGCTGAGAGACCTAATCTGCCAGTATCTGCTAGCGGTCGGGTCTCCACCAGTAACGCATCTGCCGTGGTAGATTGGTTGACGCGCTCATCAACAACATCATCACAACTTACGTCTGAGACCCCCAGTCTAGGGTCGGTAGGTTCCTCTGACACAACCCTGAGTTGGCATGCCCCGAGAGCAGTCCCTGTCCTCCCATTGCCTCTGGCCTACGCCGTTCCCTCCCCCAGCGACGTATCCTATGCTTTGGGTTCAGCTCCACTCTTTAGTGAGGAGGACCATCAGATAGAGGACAGTCAGCAGCTACTGCCCAGCCAAGAAATGGAGGTGGCTTCTTTAGCTAGGCAGACAAATAGTGATGTGGACAGTGTCGTGGGTGCTGCGAGCGTTCCAGCTCCTGCGCCAGACACTGTTGACGAATCCACGAACATCAGTGACGTACAGCCACAACTCGGTGATGATGATGATGATGACGATGAAGCCGATCGCACTTGGGAGCCGGGTGATGAAGGGGCTTCATCGTCATCATCAGGAGAAGAGGGGTGCAGGTTGCCCCGGAGTCAGCAGCTGAGGCAGCAAGGTGGTAGCAGTCAGCATGGGGGCACAATTCCAAAGGCTGGAGCCGGCCGGGGCCGGGGCCGGGGTAGAGCACCTGCTGTGCGGCAGTCTACCTTATCGGGAGGTAGTGGAGCAGGGGTTCCTGGAGTTGGCAACAGCAGCAGTGAATCAGTGAGGCCAGGGGGTGGGAAAAGTAGCTACTCGGCAGTGTGGCAGTTTTTCCTGAGGCATCCGCAGGAGGGTAACATGGCCACATGCAAGATATGTAGGCAAAAGGTGAAGCGTGGCCAGGGTCCAAATGTTGGCACCACGGCCCTGCGTCAACATATGATGCGTCACCATAAAACGACCTGGGAGAACCGAGGCTCCCAAGGGGTGGTCCAGTCTGCTTCCTCACCAAGTGAGCTCCCAATTTCTGCCAGCCAAGGCTCCAGCACCTCAGCCGAAGGCAGCTGTGCGTCATACCCATCCTCTGTCGCTCCTGCTCCTCCTCCTCCAAGTCATGCATCCCGCCAGCAATCCATCAGCGAAGCCATGTCCAAGAGACAGCAGTATGCGCCCACTCATCCTACGGCGCAGAAGCTGAATGTGCTCCTGTCCAAGTTGCTGGTGCTGCAGTCGCTCCCTTTTCAGGTGGTGGAATCTGCACCTTTCAGAGAACTGATGGCTTGTGCCGAGCCGAGGTGGAGAGTCCCAAGCCGTCATTTCTTTGCCAAGAAGGCAGTACCAGCGCTGCACACTTTTGTTGAACAGAAGGTGGGCCAGTCCTTGAGCCTGTCGGTGTGTAGCAAAATACATGGCAGCGCCGACATCTGGAGCTGTAACTACGGTCAGGGGCAGTACATGTCGTTTACGGCCCACTGGGTGAATGTGGTCCCTTTGCAGCAGCAACTTGGACAGGTCACGCCGCTTCGGCCTCCGCGCTCTCTGCCCATTGGGCCTGTGACACCGTGCAACTCGGCCTCCTCATCCTCCGCCATCTCCTCACCCTCCACTGTAGGCTCAAGTCTCAGTGCCCCTCCAGTCTACCATGTGTGCAGGGCACGGAGGTGTCACGCAGTGCTTCACATGGTTTGTCTTGGCGAACGGAGTCACACAGGGGAGGAACTGCTTAAATGTATTCATCAGGAAATCCAAACATGGCTTACTCCGAGAAAACTTAAAATGGGAATCATGGTTACCGACAATGGGAAGAACATTTTGTCTGCGCTGCGCCAAGGAAGCCTGACCCATGCCCCCTGCATGGCTCACGTCTTCAATCTGGTTGTCAAGCGGTTTCTGAAGTGTTCCCCCCATCTGCAGGACATCCTAACAACTTCATGGAAACTTTGCATGCACTTCAGCCACTCCTACACCGCCAAACACACCCTTCTTGAGCTACAGCGTCAGAATGGTATCCCCCAACATAGTCTGATTTGCGATGTTTCCACCCGTTGGAATTCCACCCTTCACATGTTGGACCGATTATATGAACAGAGAAAAGCCATCACGGATTTCCTGATGATCCAAGCAGATAGGGGGACTCCCCTGTGTAACTTCAATGTCAACCAGTGGCAGCTCATACGTGACACCTGCCGTTTGCTCAGGCCCTTTGAGGAAGCCACTTTATTTGTCAGTCGGCAGGATTACGGGATGAACGACGTGATTCCACTGCTTCATGTACTACAGCACATGTTGGAAACCATGGCTGGTCAGGGCACTGGAGACATGGCGTTTACATCTTACGGCCACATGAACCCCGTTGGAGCTGAACTGGAGGAGGAGGAGGAGGAAGAGGAGGAGGAGGAGTTGCCCAGCGAAACACAGTTTAGGCTTGGCGAAATGGCTGGTTTATCTAGTCAGCGGACAGGAGAGGAGGAGCAGGAGCAGCCAGAGGAGCTAGAGGTTTTTGAGGAAGGAGAGACAGAGGACCCGGGCACACCGTGGCAGTATGCAGTGGAGATGGAGACAGGTAGTCCATCCGAGTCACTTGCGCAAATGGCACGAAGCATGCTCACATGCTTGCGTAGTGACCCCAGAATTGTTTCCATCTGTCGGCGGGATGACTTCTGGCTGTCCACCTTATTGGACCCTCGCTTCCGGCACAAAATGGGGGCATTTTTTAAACCCACCGAGAGGGAGGACAAACTCAACTACTACAAAGACATTCTACGTAGGCAGTTGGCCGATGCCTATCTGCGCCATGGTCCATACTCTCGCAGGTCTGACTCGAGGGGACCTCTGCGCTCACCTTCCACTGCCATGGCCGCTGGGGGGGTTGGCAGCAGCAGCAGCAGAAGCTCCATCAGCAGCAGCAGCCTCAGTCTTCAGTCGCTAATGAGTAGCTTTCTACACCCGCATAGTGAGGCTACTCATGAGCAGCAGGAAGACCTGGAGCAGGACCTGAACCAGCAGGTCATGTCATACTTTGACATGACCATGCCAACACACCTTGAGGATCCGCTGGACTTCTGGGCAGCCAAACTTGATTTGTGGCCGCAACTAGCAGAGTTTGCCCTGGAAAAGCTGTCCTGCCCGGCAAGTAGCGTGCCATCTGAGCGGGTGTTTAGTGCGGCGGGGGCCATAGTTACGGCGAGGAGAACTCGTCTGTCAACTAAAAATGTGGAGAGACTCACCTTTGTCAAAATGAATCAGGGATGGATCAGCCAGGATTTCCACCCACCAATGCCTGATGCATGCGACTAGATTCAGCATGGTGCCACGTTTTACACTTTCCAAATGGTGCAAAACATATTTATGTCTTTAGGCCATTTTTTGGGCTCCTGCTGCTGCTGCTGCCAACTCCTGCCAACTCCAGGGTGTGATTCATCCAATTTTTGGGCTCCTGAGGCCAACTCCAGTGTATATTTGGGCTCCTGCTGCTGCTGCTGCCAACTTCTGCCAACTCCAGGGTGTGATTCATCCAATTTTTGGGCTCCTGAGGCCAACTCCAGTGTATATTTGGGCTCCTGCTGCTGCTACTGTCAACTCCTGCCAACTCCAGGGTGTGATTCATCCAATTTTTGGGCTCCTGAGGCCAACTCCAGTGTATATTTGGGCTCCTGCTGCTGCTGCTGCCAACTTCTGCCAACTCCAGGGTGTGATTCATCCAATTTTTGGGCTCCTGAGGCCAACTCCAGTGTATATTTGGGCTCCTGCTGCTGCTACTGTCAACTCCTGCCAACTCCAGGGTGTGATTCATCCAATTTTTGGGCTCCTGAGGCCAACTCCAGTGTATATTTGGGCTCCTGCTGCTGCTGCTGCCAACTTCTGCCAACTCCAGGGTGTGATTCATCCAATTTTTGGGCTCCTGAAGCCAACTCCAGTGTATATTTGGGCTCCTGCTGCTGCTGGTGTCAACTCCTGCCAACTCCAGGGTGTGATTCATCCAATTTTTGGGCTCCTGAGGCCAACTCCAGTGTATATTTGGGCTCCTGCTGCTGCTGCTGCCAACTTCTGCCAACTCCAGGGTGTGATTCATCCAATTTTTGGGCTCCTGAGGCCAACTCCAGTGTATATTTGGGCTCCTGCTGCTGCTGGTGTCAACTCCTGCCAACTCCAGGGTGTGATTCATCCAATTTTTGGGCTCCTGAAGCCAACTCCAGTGTATATTTGGGCTCCTGCTGCTGCTACTGTCAACTCCTGCCAACTCCAGGGTGTGATTCATCCAATTTTTGGGCTCCTGAGGCCAACTCCAGTGTATATTTGGGCTCCTGCTGCTGCTGCTGCCAACTTCTGCCAACTCCAGGGTGTGATTCATCCAATTTTTGGGCTCCTGAGGCCAACTCCAGTGTATATTTGGGCTCCTGCTGCTGCTGCTGCCAACTTCTGCCAACTCCAGGGTGTGATTCATCCAATTTTTGGGCTCCTGAGGCCAACTCCAGTGTATATTTGGGCTCCTGCTGCTGCTACTGTCAACTCCTGCCAACTCCAGGGTGTGATTCATCCAATTTTTGGGCTCCTGAGGCCAACTCCAGTGTATATTTGGGCTCCTGCTGCTGCTGCTGCCAACTTCTGCCAACTCCAGGGTGTGATTCATCCAATTTTTGGGCTCCTGAGGCCAACTCCAGTGTATATTTGGGCTCCTGCTGCTGCTACTGTCAACTCCTGCCAACTCCAGGGTGTGATTCATCCAATTTTTGGGCTCCTGAGGCCAACTCCAGTGTATATTTGGGCTCCTGCTGCTGCTGCTGCCAACTTCTGCCAACTCCAGGGTGTGATTCATCCAATTTTTGGGCTCCTGAGGCCAACTCCAGTGTATATTTGGGCTCCTGCTGCTGCTACTGTCAACTCCTGCCAACTCCAGGGTGTGATTCATCCAATTTTTGGGCTCCTGAGGCCAACTCCAGTGTATATTTGGGCTCCTGCTGCTGCTGCTGCCAACTTCTGCCAACTCCAGGGTGTGATTCATCCAATTTTTGGGCTCCTGAGGCCAACTCCAGTGTATATTTGGGCTCCTGCTGCTGCTGCTGCCAACTTCTGCCAACTCCAGGGTGTGATTCATCCAATTTTTGGGCTCCTGAGGCCAACTCCAGTGTATATTTGGGCTCCTGCTGCTGCTACTGTCAACTCCTGCCAACTCCAGGGTGTGATTCATCCAATTTTTGGGCTCCTGAGGCCAACTCCAGTGTATATTTGGGCTCCTGCTGCTGCTGCTGCCAACTTCTGCCAACTCCAGGGTGTGATTCATCCAATTTTTGGGCTCCTGAGGCCAACTCCAGTGTATATTTGGGCTCCTGCTGCTGCTGCTGCCAACTTCTGCCAACTCCAGGGTGTGATTCATCCAATTTTTGGGCTCCTGAAGCCAACTCCAGTGTATATTTGGGCTCCTGCTGCTGCTGGTGTCAACTCCTGCCAACTCCAGGGTGTGATTCATCCAATTTTTGGGCTCCTGAGGCCAACTCCAGTGTATATTTGGGCTCCTGCTGCTGCTGCTGCCAACTTCTGCCAACTCCAGGGTGTGATTCATCCAATTTTTGGGCTCCTGAGGCCAACTCCAGTGTATATTTGGGCTCCTGCTGCTGCTGGTGTCAACTCCTGCCAACTCCAGGGTGTGATTCATCCAATTTTTGGGCTCCTGAAGCCAACTCCAGTGTATATTTGGGCTCCTGCTGCTGCTACTGTCAACTCCTGCCAACTCCAGGGTGTGATTCATCCAATTTTTGGGCTCCTGAGGCCAACTCCAGTGTATATTTGGGCTCCTGCTGCTGCTGCTGCCAACTTCTGCCAACTCCAGGGTGTGATTCATCCAATTTTTGGGCTCCTGAGGCCAACTCCAGTGTATATTTGGGCTCCTGCTGCTGCTACTGTCAACTCCTGCCAACTCCAGGGTGTGATTCATCCAATTTTTGGGCTCCTGAAGCCAACTCCAGTGTATATTTGGGCTCCTGCTGCTGCTACTGTCAACTCCTGCCAACTCCAGGGTGTGATTCATCCAATTTTTGGGCTCCTGAGGCCAACTCCAGTGTATATTTGGGCTCCTGCTGCTGCTGCCAACTTCTGCCAACTCCAGGGTGTGATTCATCCAATTTTTGGGCTCCTGAGGCCAACTCCAGTGTATATTTGGGCTCCTGCTGCTGCTACTGTCAACTCCTGCCAACTCCAGGGTGTGATTCATCCAATTTTTGGGCTCCTGAGGCCAACTCCAGTGTATATTTGGGCTCCTGCTGCTGCTGCTGCCAACTTCTGCCAACTCCAGGGTGTGATTCATCCAATTTTTGGGCTCCTGAGGCCAACTCCAGTGTATATTTGGGCTCCTGCTGCTGCTACTGTCAACTCCTGCCAACTCCAGGGTGTGATTCATCCAATTTTTGGGCTCCTGAGGCCAACTCCAGTGTATATTTGGGCTCCTGCTGCTGCTGCCAACTTCTGCCAACTCCAGGGTGTGATTCATCCAATTTTTGGGCTCCTGAGGCCAACTCCAGTGTATATTTGGGCTCCTGCTGCTGCTGCTGCCAACTTCTGCCAACTCCAGGGTGTGATTCATCCAATTTTTGGGCTCCTGAGGCCAACTCCAGTGTATATTTGGGCTCCTGCTGCTGCTACTGTCAACTCCTGCCAACTCCAGGGTGTGATTCATCCAATTTTTGGGCTCCTGAGGCCAACTCCAGTGTATATTTGGGCTCCTGCTGCTGCTGCTGCCAACTTCTGCCAACTCCAGGGTGTGATTCATCCAATTTTTGGGCTCCTGAGGCCAACTCCAGTGTATATTTGGGCTCCTGCTGCTGCTGCTGCCAACTTCTGCCAACTCCAGGGTGTGATTCATCCAATTTTTGGGCTCCTGAAGCCAACTCCAGTGTATATTTGGGCTCCTGCTGCTGCTGGTGTCAACTCCTGCCAACTCCAGGGTGTGATTCATCCAATTTTTGGGCTCCTGAAGCCAACTCCAGTGTATATTTGGGCTCCTGCTGCTGCTGCTGCCAACTTCTGCCAACTCCAGGGTGTGATTCATCCAATTTTTGGGCTCCTGAGGCCAACTCCAGTGTATATTTGGGCTCCTGCTGCTGCTGCTGCCAACTTCTGCCAACTCCAGGGTGTGATTCATCCAATTTTTGGGCTCCTGAAGCCAACTCCAGTGTATATTTGGGCTCCTGCTGCTGCTGGTGTCAACTCCTGCCAACTCCAGGGTGTGATTCATCCAATTTTTGGGCTCCTGAGGCCAACTCCAGTGTATATTTGGGCTCCTGCTGCTGCTGCTGCCAACTTCTGCCAACTCCAGGGTGTGATTCATCCAATTTTTGGGCTCCTGAAGCCAACTCCAGTGTATATTTGGGCTCCTGCTGCTGCTGCTGCTGCCAACTTCTGCCAACTCCAGGGTGTGATTCATCCAATTTTTGGGCTCCTGAGGCCAACTCCAGTGTATATTTGGGCTCCTTATGCCCCTCATAGTGATGCCACTTCAACTCTCTGCAATTGTGCCGCTCTGCGATTCTATTAGCGATGCCTCTGATCTGCATGTGATATTTCTTCAAAGTATTATTTAACTAACCCAGCACGCATCCTGTGCGTGTTACAGCAAGGCTGAATGGTTTACAACCCTATTGAGGCTGTAGGAGGCTCAGAAATAGCCGTTTTTAATAGCGATTCGTCGCGAATTTATTCGGGTCGAAACGATTTTTGTCGGAAAATTCGGCGAATCAGTCGAATCGAATTTTTCAAAAGTTCGCTCATCTCTAATTATAACAGTTATTTTATGCCGGCATAAAAATTGTATGTGTAAACCCTCAAAGTGTAAAACCTCTAATAAATATCAACTCTTAACAATACCTCATATGTGAAAATGAATAAAAAACTAAATTCCACAGAAAATATATTGGCAGACTCGCCCAGTTCAAACAGTTATAAGTGAATGGAAACAACAAAGATATACTCAAAGTGCACGTGTGCGTGCTAAATGACACCAGCAAACCTGAATATTCAAGAATAAAAAATGGCACATAGAGTCAGCATCACAGGGTCATCAAATATAAATCACAGTGATTTATATTTGATGACCCTGTGATGCTGACTCTATGTGCCATTTTTTATTCTTGAATATTCAGGTTTGCTGGTGTCATTTAGCACGCGCACGTGCACTTTGAGTATATCTTTATTGTTTCCATTCACTTATAACTGTTTGAACTGGGCGAGTCTGCCAATATATTTTCTGTGGAATTTAGTTTTTTATTCATTTTCACATATGAGGTATTGTTAAGAGTTGATATTTATTAGAGGTTTTACACTTTGAGGGTTTACACATACAATTTTTATGCCGGCATAAAATAACTGTTATAATAGGATCTAATAAGTGCACATAGGGTCTTTTGATGCATTGTTCCCCTTAGGGTTTTTTTTCATTAATATTATTGTGACCATGGGGTCATCCATGTGATTTTAATTGTCCAGTGTGTTTTTGTGTATTTTAATATCTCCTTTTTCATAATAAAGAATTTTGTATCCATATTGATGTTGGTGCTCCTTTTTGAAGAAAGGGTGTGTAATTGGACACGTCCACTTCAGTCTTGTTTGGTTCATGTGAGTGAGCACATGTTTATATTCAGTGGTATTGTCTGGTGCACCCCTGTTACTAGAAAAAGATCTTGCAAATCATAGACTTATCAAGACCCTTTTTCAAGGGCTTATATATACACATTGCGCTTACCATATATAACTAGATCTTCAAGGGTGGTGGTAAGCGCAATGTGTGCGTGATGATGAACGATACCCCCTCCCCAGCTTCAGGAAAGGCCCTACTGCTTCTGACGGCACTGGTGGGGTGGATTGCATCATCCCGCTCCCAACGCCAACAGTCCTCTCAGATGCCAGTTGTGAACGCTGGCACTACCGACTGCCAGTGATTGCAGTGATTGGCGGCACGGGTCAGGATCGGCACTGGACAGAAGATCAGTGGTGAGTAAGGAAAAAAAATGTATTTTAAAATAAATTACATTTTTGCTCTATTATGTGTTTTTCCATGAGACCTTTATACCAGTTACCTGCTTCCCCAAAGCCTGGGGAGGGGCAAAGAGCCTTCAGCCCGCTAGGGCTGTGTGGGTTTGTAGCCTTTAGGGCCGGGGGCTTCCGAGGCTGGCCTCTGTGCCCTGGACTTAAAAAATAAATAAAATAGAACTGTTAAGGGATCCATGAGACCCCTATGCCAGTTCACAAGACTTGGGGGTTAGCAAGCCACCTGCGGCTAGCGGGTGATCTGCCATTAACCCCCGGCCCCCGATTACCTGCCTCCCCAAAGCCTGGAGGGGCAGAAGAGCCTGGGGGCCATGAAGGCTATGCAGGTTTGTAGCCCTTAGGGCCAGGGGCCCCCGAGGCTGGCCTCCACGCCCTGGTCTACAAGCCCCCAATAGCTGGTGCCTGGGCTAGTTACACCCATTTTTTTAATTTAACCCTTTATTGTGTGGATAGTAGTTGTATTTTATTAGTAAATGTTATAAAGTGCTCTTTTCAGTTTGGGGGGTCTCATGGGCAGGAACGGGGGGCTACCAATACATATGTGGCAATATTGTAATTGGGAGAAATAGGGCTTTCACATGCAATATAGTTTTCTTGAATAAATGTATTAATTAAAACGAGACTTATTTTAAAAAACATAATTTTGTATTAGTTCTTATATTTTTCAATCAAAAATAATAAAAAGAAAACACTGGACATTTCATGTTAAAGTCCAAACTCAGCCGAAAAAAAAATAATTTTCCTGAAAATTCATGTAAAAAATGATTTAAATAAAGTGCAAAATGGTAAAAATTGGCCTGTCAACAGAGGGTGTCAATATCACAAGTAGGCTGGCAGTTAAAGGTATTTATACATGTTGGGTATTGTATTGTTCGTGGGACCTTGTCAGTTCAGATTTAGCTTGTTTTTCTTGTTTGTATATTGATATTTTAGAAAAATTTGTTTTTTATTCTGCTTTTTTATACATTTTTTTAGGTAAAGCCTTTGGTCTACTTTGAAGCGCACCAAACCCCTTTAAACCTGACTTCGGAGTTTAAACAAATCTAGATTCTTCTCATTTTGGATGCCTCTGTGTGCAACCCCTCCCCCCTTTGTTCATTACTTTCCTCGAACTAGTGAATGCACTGTGGGATCACCAGTTTGAGTTAACAGCCCCACCAGGGGGGTTCTTTCACACAGGGGCATCCTAAATTGAGATGCCCCTGTAAAGAAGACCAAAACCCAGGGGTGGAATTACTTGCATAGTGGGTATACCAGTGATCCCAGGGGGTTTCACACAGAAGGGTATCACAGATTTTGATGCTTCGGGGATAGGAAATCAGCTGGGGTGGGCATCTTAAAAACAGAACAAAACTCAGCACTTCCTCCCCTGGAATCAAAATCTATATGCACCGTTGTGTGGAACACCACCATTCGAGGAGATGTGGGCACCAGCTGTGGCGGTGCCCTTCCAGTCTGCTGCCAGTCAAGAGCTGTTGCACACTCCAAAGGCAGGCCCTGTCAGTGCCCCCCCCCGGAGGGTGGGGCCCCCAGCAGCTGCCCCGCCTTGTCGGGTGCTGACGCCGGCCCTGAACTAAAGACTTCATTAAGGGATTACTTCCAGAAAGATGTGCCCACTACAAAAATATGGGTACAGCTAGAAAGCTTAAGGTGTATTCTTTCTGGAAATATATGGTTTGTGGGGAGTATTTCAAATATAAAGGGTTGTTTTGGTTGAAAAAGCGCAAGGTGCGCACCTCGTCGGCAGAGCTGAATTTTCTAAGTACAATTACCCTTATGTGCATGCTTTACTTCGGGATGTATGAAAACCATACCCTTTAAAGTGCAAACAAAACAACCAAGATGCACCACCAAATCCAAATCAATTCATCGGGCTCTGTGCAGTCAGTGGTCCCCCTCTGATTGTTACAACCTATCTACACAAACTATGGCTCCAGTAACCACCATGCAAGGTGGCACACACCCACCGCACCAATAAGACCCTAAATACATATTAATTCATATATACATCAATTTATTAACTGATTGAATACATAGAAATTGTTCTGAAAATTAGGAGTTTAGGAAACAGGCACAGGACCTCACACATAGATTTCAAGCTTATCAAAGTGTGGTGAATCGGGACCACAAGACGTTGCTAACCACGTGTACCTCAAATAAAATCAATGAGGTAAGATTCATTGCTAAGTACAATGATAATTGGGCAACCCTCAGGGGTATTCTAGCTAGGCATTGGAACATTTTGAGATCTGACCCTAGTAGGAAGGACTTTGTCCAAGGGGGTGTACAAATGACCGCAAGAAGGCCTCCTAACTTGAAGGACATCTTATGTAAGAGCTACTTCTCGAGGGCAACCAATTGGTTTCAGAAATCGGGCAACAAGGGATTTATCCCTGTGGGCATTGCAATATTTGCTGTCACGTGGTTAGAACCAAAAGTGTACGGAATGTGTTTACCTAGGAAGAGAATAAGATCCAGAATTGTATTAATTGTAGCACCAAAGGGGTAATATATTAGTTACACTATGGATGCAATGCCGGATATGTGGGTGAGACTAAGAACGCACTAAAAGTGCATATCCAAGCCCATCTGTCCAATATTAGATTGGCAGAGAGAGATAGGGCACAGAATAGGGTTACCATTTCCTAAGAATACATGGGGACTGTGTTGATGATCTAAAGGTTACACCCCTGGAGAAGGTGCAGCTTGGTAATAGAGGAGGTAACCTCAAGAGAGATGTTTTAGATGGGTACAATCACTCCAGAGGGATTTAACAAAGATGTCTCTTTTGAACCCTTTTTAGGAAGATAAGGGACTCCACTGGGATACTTTATGGCAAGGAAAGATTGTTCTATATTGTAGAACGAAGATGATTAATGACAACAATAATAATAATAAAAACAATGAAGTGAAAGAGAATCCTTGTGACTCCTTTCCTAGGAAGTAAGTGTTGTATTTTTTTGTTTATTTCTATATATAGTTAATTATATTTGTCTTTTTCTAGGATTGGTTTAGGTTTGGTTTTGTGATGTGTGATGCAGCCGTGGTGTGACGAAATTACCTGTCTGAGTGTCCATGAATACCTGGGTCATCCACAACTATGTTCCTTGGATTGGAGAGTCTATGTATTAGGATTTCAATTTTCACCAAGGAATTTTCATATTAATTAGTTTATCTATATATTCCTTGTACATTTTGTTCTGAATTCTTAATATTTTATAATAATTTGGCAAGATTTTTAGTATCTTTAATTTATAGCTTGTTATTTGAATTTGAAATGTTTTGGATTCATTAGCCATATCAGCCATTAGACATGTACTTTATTTGATTTTTGGTAGATATTTGGTATAGTATAGTATTTGGTAGATAGTAATTTATAGTATCATATCATTGATTGTATTTGTTTTTATTCATTGTTCATTTCTTGTGTTGTTGGTGGTGCCGCCGAGTGCTCCTCTTGTACTTCTGTGCCGGTCTAAGTTTTTGGCATCGCTGCTGTGTCTGCTCGCAACCCGTCGCCATCTCTTTCCTCCTTCATTGTGCATGCTCGTGTGGTGGCGTGCGAGGTATGCTTGGAGGTTGTGGCGTGCGATGGGCGGGCGAAACCATGGCCTCCCTCAACATGATTGGTCAAATACCCTGCTTGAGGATTCTAATTGGCTGTTCTCCGTAATGCACTTCCTGGGCCTGTGGGCGGCTGTCGGCCGGAGCCACCGCACACGCTGGCTTAAGTGCGGGAGTTCTGAGGGATCACTTGGCAGCTTGGTATATAAGGAGGAGCACACGGGGGCACAGGTACTACCCTGGAGAAGTGGCCACGGAACGTGTGGGACTCTTATCTCCCAATATTGGAGTAGTGGGGCTACCATTCTCTCGGGCATCACTTAGGTGAACTCTTTTCTTGTTAGTAGATCATTGTTTGAATTGTTTACACTTTGGCATATTTTGCACATATGGGCACATTAGCACTTTACTTGCTCTCACAGAATTGTATTTATTTATTGGTTGATAGTGTAGGATATGAACTTTAGTATTGTATAGAATTTGGTTATTGCACTTGTCTGGGAATAGTCCCTCTTATGAATTTATATGGGTGTGTATGAATGTGTTTTATGTATCATGTGATGTTTGTTTCTTCTTTAAAGTAGCTAGTGTAGTAGGAGTGTTGGATATTGTTCTGTTTGCGGGAGCTTGCTGATTTAACTTTTTCTTGTTTGCATATTTTTTTTTAGAAAAATGTGGTTTTGATTCTGCTTTTTTATTCTTTTTTTTTTAGGGAAACCTTGTGCAACCAAAGAATTCATGGAGGCATTACTTACCAGAAAACTGTGCCAGCAACAACAAGCCTGGTACGCCTAGAAAGCTTGAGGTGTGTACTTTCATTAATGTATCAAAAATGTATCTTGGAGCTCTCAGCTGTGAGCAGAGCAATGATGAGTCATTACAGCTGATGGCTTTCTACTTTTGGTTAGAAATAAGAGATGGCTGCACACATATTTGAGGCAATTTTGACTACATTTTGCAGAAGCAGGGCACTTGCATATAAAGCAAGATGGCAGCTCCCATATAGTCCAGGAGCACAGAATCTGCATGCTATTCCACAATATCTGCAAAATAGTTTATGTCACTGATTCTCTGAGGAGGGCAATTTAATAAGCTTTAATTTTTTGACTGGAGGTCCTCTTTAAAGCACACCATCATATTGTTTTGGAGAAGTTTAGGCCAAATTGTCTGGAAATGGGACACATGGGTGACATGTGGTGCACAGGCAAAATGTTTCCATGTGCTAGGGCTCTCTTTTATGTTTCCAGTCTGTAGCTTACCAAGCTCATGTTCTGCTGCGTCCTGCCTTGCCTGTGTCCAGCTGTATGCAATTTGATGGTCCACATTCTGCCTTTGACTGCTTTGATCCCGTTCCTTTTTAAGTTGTCATCCTGCTCCTGTAGTTTGTATCTTGTACATGCTTCCAAATTTTTAGTAGCACCTTTTTTCAGCTATAATGTTTTTTTTCTGTAATGCAATTTAGAGAACCCTAGGGGGCAGCAATACATAACAATTCACTATTTGCTTTTGATGTGAGGGGAAAGGTAATACTTTACATATACCGGTACATAATGCTGGATGATATAACTAAGATTTAAAACTGGGCATTTTAAATCCAAGGAACTGGAGATTTTATACACAGGTCGGAACATCATTTGATCACTATAGGGGGAACTCCTGGCTCTAAAAAACTATTAAAGATAGGGACCAACTATTACAACATTTAGGTTGATGACAGGAGGGGAAAGGGGGAATGGATATGTCTCAGTAAAGGCACTGACTTCCAGGCCCCTACGATGACCCACACATTCTATACACACCATAGAATCAGGGGGGCAGCTGCTTCTGGGCCCATGGCAAAAGGTGACCTGCCTTCATAAAGGCTGCTACCATCTGCAGCTGGACCTTTTTCTCTGGACTTGCTTGCCTCCAGCTCTCGGTAGAGTGTGCAAGGTGCAAAAAGGAGAGGTGACCCAAGAGAGCTGATAAGTCGAGGACTGACCTTGAAGGAAACTATGACGCAGCTCTCTTCCCCCTGCATTGTGTAGTATTAAAGGGGAAATGTGGCTCCCTGCCGTGTGGAATTCTGAGAGATTGCCCCACAGACCCAAATACCTACCTCATAACCACTCCCTCCGAATCCCTTCCTGTATGGGCTGAATTTTCTTCCTCTGTGAGTGGTGGCCTGGGTCTTCCAAATTCCTACAAGGAGACCATAGACATCTACTACCAGGGCCCATGAACTGACAACTTACAGTAGCCTCCCTTCAGACCCTTGCCCAGTTGAGCAGGCCCTGCACTACCCGCCCTACCTCAGACTGCCTTTGAAACCCAGAGGACAGTGCACACTGAGGAGCGGGCCTGGAGGCCATGTCACTTGGTGTCTATAGGCTGTGGTGTGTTTAGGTAGGGAGAGGAGCCTGCTGGAGTGAGAGACAGTGAGGTACATTAAAAACTCTACTTTTTAGGGCACCTAGGTAGGGAGAATCGGCAGTGTCACAGCTAGAAAGGGACATAGAAGCTGCCTGTTGTCCTTATTGCACCTCACTGACAGGCAGCTGCTGGTGCAAATTTCAAACAACATCTGATCTGTGTCCAATCTGATCTGATTTCATACAACTGTATATAGAAAAGTGCCAGCCAAAGGTAAAATTAAAATGATGTTTCTATGGATGCTGATGTACCTGCTTTGCTGCATTTTTTTAGCATATTATACAATAAAGTCTTATGGATGGATTTACATTTTACATTCGGCTGGCAATTTTCTATATTTAATTGATTCGAGCCTGTGCCGGGGAACTTTCATCAGGATATGCTGACAGTAGTAGCAGCCAAGCAACTATTTCTTCTAGATATGCTGACAGTCTACATTATTAAAGCGGACCTTCACCCGGAATAAGAGCATATCTTATATGTTTCCCAAACCCTGTACATACAGATTGCTCACATTAAACATCATCCTACCTGCATCTACTGCAAGTTATGAGCCTTTAAACATCCAAGATGGCAGCTCAAGGAGCATCAGGCAGCCTTGCAAACAGGAAGTGTCTTCTGAGTGTCGCTCTGCATTCTGGGATTGCTGTCCTTTCCCTGACCCCAGCTCTGCTCTATAACCCCACCCCCTGTACTTTATCCCCCTCTCCTCAGTATGTGTGATGCTTCTGAGTCAAGATGGCGGCGTCCATATCCTAAAGCCCTGAACAGAGTTGCAGCCCGATGGGGGAAAGAATAATCAGCAAGTGACTAAAAACTTAAAATATATTCCACTTAGATGCCGGGGAATAGTTTGGGCTTTTCATTAAATGATGCTGAAGGTCCGGTTTAAGGTAGAGCTGACTTGGCTCTGTGACCAATCTGATCTGATTTAATATAACTGTGCCCAATTAGATCTATGTCCAATTGAACTGTACTCAATGGGCATTTAATACAACATCTGATCTGTGTCCAACTTACAATTTAATTGCAGAGGTTTATTTGTCCTTAGCTGTCCCCCAGCAGATGAGCCACCTGCCCATGGAAGTGCAATGAAATGGACAATTAGCTCCCCCCACCTTCCTCATGCTGTCACATGATTTCTTTTAAAGGAGAAACAAGATGTGTATTTGATTTAAAAAGAAATATATGTTTTATGTTACTATTTTGAGTACTTTCCCTAACCCATTTTCTGCAGGGTAATCCCCGGTGTTACCCCCAATTTGCAGCCTTCTACTCCTACTACCCCCATTTTACAGCCTTTTTTTGGCTTTCAAGTTGGGGTCTTCATTGACATCAATTATATTCGGGTCCCCCAAACTGAACTTTTGTGTCAAGTTTGGACGAATTCTCTGTCCATATCATATCTGAAGAAATCTTAATATGAAGTAAGAAAAAATATGCCAGCTCCCCCTTCTGATCACGCCAATGCTGATCACTTTAAACCTTTCCCTCCTGTCCAGTAAAATGTTTTTAACTGATCATTACCCAATAATTTTTATTATGAGTTTAGCTTACTGTACTATACTAGGACTATTAAGCAGATCCACCTTAGGGTGCTTAGGAGTCCAGTGACCTGTAACTATTACCACCAGATTGAACTCCTTGTTCCAAAAATTGCTGACTTTCGAACCAGACCAACATACATAATGAAAATGCCAAAAGCCTAAAGCAAAACTTAGAAGCATTTGAGTAAACCTTGACTAATCTGATCAGCCTCTAATAACAATGTGCTCAGTGACCCTTCTAAGCCTTTAAATATCAGTTTATTATAATCTTCTCGCGCTTGATTTTGCTTTCATTGTATAAGGCAACCTGTCTTGAGAATTAATAAAGATTGCAATGCCCCCTCTGGCACTTAGTCTTTTTCATATAATTCTCAGGAAAGTGAAAGGAATCATCATCCAATGCTTATTTCACTGCCCAGAGTTCACTCTGCACATTCAATTTTGGATTGGGAGAGGTTTGTTCTCTGCTATTTATTTTTGGGCTCCAATTATGGGGTTATAAGTAGAGATAAGCGAACTTTTGAAAAATTCGATGCGACTGATTCGCCGAATTTTCCTGACAAAAATCGTTTCGACCCGAATTTATTCACGACAAATCACTATTAAAAACGGCTATTTCTGAGCCTCCTAGAGCCTCAATTGGGTTGTAAACCATTCTGCCTTGCTGTAACACGCATAGGATGCGTGCTGGGTTAGTGAAATAATACTGTAACTAATTATGACATGCAGATCAGAGGCATCGCTAATAGAATCGCAGAGCGGCACAATTGCAGAGAGTTGAGGTGGCATCACAATGAGGGGCCCCTATAGTGCCTGAAAAACACACCCTGGAGCTGGCAGCAGCAGGAGCCCAAAAATTAGCTGAATCACACCCTGGAGTTGCAAGCAGCAGCAGCAGCAGCCGCCCAAACATTGGTTGAAAGAGACACTGGAGTTGGCAGCAGGAGTCCAAAAATTGGATGAATCACACCCTGGAGTTGCAAGCAGCAGCAGGAGCCCAAACATTGCTTTAAAGAGACACTGGAGTTAGCTGCAGGGGCCCAAAAATTGGATGAATCACACCCTGGAGTTGCAAGCAGTAGCAGCAGGAGCCCAAACATAGCTTGAAAGAGACACTAGAGTTGGCTGCAGGAGCCCAAAAATTGGCTGAATCACACCCTGGAGTTGCTAGCAGCAGCAGGAGCCCAAACATAGCTTGAAAGAGACACTGGAGTTGGCTGCAGGAGCCCACACATTGGCTGAATCACACCCTGGAGTTGCAAGCAGCAGCAGCAGCAGGAGCCCAAACATAGCTTAAAAGAGACACTGGAGTTGGCTGCAGGAGCCCAAAAATTGGATGAATCATACCCTGGAGTTGCAAGCAGCAGCAGGAGCCCAAACATTGCTTTAAAGAGACACTGGAGTTGGCAGCAGGAGGCAAAAAATCAGATGAATCACATCCTGGAGTTGCAAGCAGCAGCAGGAGCCCAAACATTGCTTTAAAGAGACACTGGAGTTGGCTGCAGGAGCCCAAAAATTGGATGAATCACACCCTGGAGTTGCAAGCAGCAGCAGCAGGAGCCCAAACATAGCTTGAAAGAGACACTGGAGTTGGCTGCAGGAGCCCAAAAATTGGATGAATCACACCCTGGAGTTGCAAGCAGCAGCAGGAGCCCAAACATAGCTTGAAAGAGACACTGGAGTTGGCTGCAGGAGCCCAAAAATTGGATGAATCACACCCTGGAGTTGCAAGCAGCAGCAGCAGGAGCCCAAACATAGCTTGAAAGAGACACTGGAGTTGGCTGCAGGAGCCCAAAAATTGGATGAATCACACCCTGGAGTTGCAAGCAGCAGCAGGAGCCCAAACATTGCTTTAAAGAGACACTGGAGTTGGCAGCAGGAGGCAAAAAATCGGATGAATCACATCCTGGAGTTGCAAGCAGCAGCAGGAGCCCAAACATTGCTTTAAAGAGACACTGGAGTAGGCTGCAGGAGCCCAAAAATTGGCTGAATCACACCCTGGAGTTGCAAGGAGCAGCAGCAGCAGCAGGAGCCCAAACATAGCTTGAAAGAGACACTGGAGTTGGCTGCAGGAGCCCAAAAATTGGACGAATCACACCCTGGAGCTGCAAGCAGCAGCAGCAGCAGGAGCCCAAACATAGCTTGAAAGAGACACTGGAGTTGGCTGCAGGAGCCCAAAAACTGGATGAATCACACCCTGGAGTTGCAAGCAGCAGCAGGAGCCCAAACATAGCGTGAAAGAGACACTGGAGTTGGCTGCAGGAGCCCAAAAATTGGACGAATCACACCCTGGAGTTGCAAGCAGCAGCAGGAGCACAAACAAAGCTTGAAAGAGACACTGGAGTTGGCTGCAGGAGCCCAAAAATTGGACGAATCACACCCTGGAGCTGCAAGCAGCAGCAGCAGCAGGAGCCCAAACATAGCTTGAAAGAGACACTGGAGTTGGCTGCAGGAGCCCCAAAACTGGATGAATCACACCCTGGAGTTGCAAGCAGCAGCAGGAGCCCAAACTTAGCGTGAAAGAGACACTGGAGTTGGCTGCAGGAGCCCAAAAATTGGATGAATCACACCCTGGAGTTGCAAGCAGCAGCAGGAGCCCAAACATAGCTTGAAAGAGACACTGTAGTTGGCTGCAGGAGCCCAAAAATTGGACGAATCACACCCTGGAGTTGCAAGCAGCAGCAGGAGCACAAACAAAGCTTGAAAGAGACATTGGAGCTGGCTGCAGGAGCCCAAAAATTGGATGAATCACACCCTGGAGTTGCAAGCAGCAGCAGCATGAGCCCAAACATAGCTTGAAAGACACACTGCAGTTGGCAGCAGCAGCATCAGAATGCCCAAAATTGGCTGAAAGGCACACCCTGAAGTTGGCATCAGCAGGAGCCCAAAAATTGGCCTAAAGACATAAATATGTTTTGCACCGTTTGGAAAGTGTAAAACGTGGCACCATGCTGAATCTAGTCGCATGCATCAGCCATTGGTGGGTGGAAATCCTTGCTGATCCATCCCTGATTCATTTTCACAAAGGTGAGTCTCTCCACATTTTTAGTTGACAGACGAGTTCTCCTCGCCGTAACTATGGCCCCCGCTGCACTAAACACCCTCTCAGATGGCACGCTACTTGCCGGGCAGGACAGCTTTTCCAGGGCAAACTCTGCTAGTTGCAGCCACAAGCCAAGTTTGGCTGCCCAGAAGTCCAGCAGATCCTCAAGGTGTGTTGCCGTGGTCATGTCAAGGTATGACATGACCTGCTGGTTCAGGTCCTGCTCCAGGTCTTCCTGCTGCGCATGAGTAGCCTCACTATGTGGGTGTAGAAAGCTACTTATTAGCGACTGAAGACTGAGGCGGCTGCTGATGGAGCTGCTGCTGCTCCTGCCAACCCCCCCAGCAGCCATGGCATTATTAAAGTGGACCAACACCCAGGGGGGATCGGCCCGGGAATCTATAAGATTCCCGGACCGATCAGATCCCTTCCCGCGGGGCATCCGAAATCGGGATGTCCCGCGGGGAGGAACCCCCCAGGAGGCCCACAATCCTTACCTTACCGGCGATCCAACGGCGCATGCGCGAGACGCGGCCGCGTCTCTCGCTTCCCTCTAGCAGGGCGCGCTCCCGCGCCGGCCGTTTTGTGAATGGCCGGCGCGCTCCCTGTTAGAGGGAAGCGAGAGACGCAGCCAATGACAGCGCTCTGGTATGCGCGTCCAAGCGGCTTTGGACGCGCATACCAGAGCGGCTCTGAGCGCTGTCATTGGCCGGACGAGGTCACGTGGGAGCGGGGAGAGGTGAGTTTTTGCGGCGATCGGGGGGGTTTCACACAGCGGGGCACCCCCGTTCGGGGTGCCCCACCTAATTGGACCAACACCCAGGATAGTCAAAATCCTGGGTGTTGGTCCACTTTAAAGCGGACCTTCACCCGGAATAAGAGCATATCTTATATGTTTCCCAAACCCTGTACATACAGATTGCTCACATTAAACATCATCCTACCTGCATCTACTGCAAGTTATGAGCCTTTAAACATCCAAGATGGCAGCTCAAGGAGCATCAGGCAGCCTTGCAAACAGGAAGTGTCTTCTGAGTGTCGCTCTGCATTCTGGGATTGCTGTCCTTTCCCTGACCCCAGCTCTGCTCTATAACCCCACCCCCTGTACTTTATCCCCCTCTCCTCAGTATGTGTGATGCTTCTGAGTCAAGATGGCGGCGTCCATATCCTAAAGTCCTGAACAGAGTTGCAGCCCGATGGGGGAAAGAATAATCAGCAAGTGACTAAAAACTTAAAATATATTCCACTTAGATGCCGGGGAATAGTTTTTTTAAGGGTTTGGGCTTTTCATTAAATGATGCTGAAGGTCCGGTTTAAGGTAGAGCTGACTTGGCTCTGTGACCAATCTGATCTGATTTAATATAACTGTGCCCAATTAGATCTATGCGTGCTGGGTTAGTGAAATAATACTGTAACTAATTATGACATGCAGATCCGAGGCATCGCTAATAGAATCGCAGAGCGGCACAATTGCAGAGAGTTGAGGTGGCATCACAATGAGGGGCCCCTATAGTGCCTGAAAAACACACCCTGGAGCTGGCAGCAGCAGGAGCCCAAAAATTAGCTGAATCACACCCTGGAGTTGCAAGCAGCAGCAGCAGCAGCCGCCCAAACATTGGTTGAAAGAGACACTGGAGTTGGCAGCAGGAGCCCAAAAATTAGATGAATCACACCCTGGAGTTGCAAGCAGCAGCAGGAGCCCAAACATTGCTTTAAAGAGACACTGGAGTTAGCTGCAGGGGCCCAAAAATTGGATGAATCACACCCTGGAGTTGCAAGCAGCAGCAGCAGGAGCCCAAACATAGCTTGAAAGAGACACTGGAGTTGGCTGCAGGAGCCCACACATTGGCTGAATCACACCCTGGAGTTGCAAGCAGCAGCAGCAGCAGCAGGAGCCCAAACATAGCTTGAAAGAGACACTGGAGTTGGCTGCAGGAGCCCAAAAATTGGATGAATCATACCCTGGAGTTGCAAGCAGCAGCAGCAGCAGGAGCCCAAACATAGCTTGAAAGAGACACTGGAGTTGGCTGCAGGAGCCCAAAAATTGGATGAATCACACCCTGGAGTTGCAAGCAGCAGCAGGAGCCCAAACATTGCTTTAAAGAGACACTGGAGTTAGCTGCAGGAGCCCAAAAATTGGATGAATCACACCCTGGAGTTGCAAGCAGCAGCAGCAGGAGCCCAAACATAGCTTGAAAGAGACACTGGAGTTGGCTGCAGGAGCCCAAAAATTGGCTGAATCACACCCTGGAGTTGCAAGCAGCAGCAGCAGCAGGAGCCCAAACATAGCTTGAAAGAGACACTGGAGTTGGCTGCAGGAGCCCAAAAATTGGATGAATCACACCCTGGAGTTGCAAGCAGCAACAGCAGCAGGAGCCCAAACATAGCTTGAAAGAGACACTGGAGTTGGCTGCAGGAGCCACGAATTGGATGAATCACACCCTGGAGTTGCAAGCAGAAGCAGGAGCCCAAACATTGCTTTAAAGTGACACTGGAGTTGGCAGCAGGAGGCAAAAAATCAGATGAATCACATCCTGGAGTTGCAAGCAGCAGCAGGAGCCCAAACATTGCTTTAAAGAGACACTGGAGTTGGCTGCAGGAGCCCAAAAATTGGATGAATCACACCCTGGAGTTGCAAGCAGCAGCAGCAGGAGCCCAAACATAGCTTGAAAGAGACACTGGAGTTGGCTGCAGGAGCCCAAAAATTGGATGAATCACACCCTGGAGTTGCAAGCAGCAGCAGGTGCCCAAACATAGCTTGAAAGAGACACTGGAGTTGGCTGCAGGAGCCCAAAAATTGGCTGAATCACACCCTGGAGTTGCAAGCAGCAGCAGGAGCCCAAACATAGCTTGAAAGAGACACTGGAGTTGGCTGCAGGAGCCCAAAAATTGGATGAATCACACCCTGGAGTTGCAAGCAGCAGCAGCAGCAGGAGCCCAAACATAGCTTGAAAGAGACACTGGAGTTGGCTGCAGGAGCCCAAAAATTGGATGAATCACACCCTGGAGTTGCAAGCAGCAGCAGGAGCCCAAACATTGCTTTAAAGAGACACTGGAGTTGGCAGCAGGAAGCAAAAAATCGGATGAATCACATCCTGGAGTTGCAAGCAGCAGCAGGAGCCCAAACATTGCTTTAAAGAGACACTGGAGTTGGCTGCAGGAGCCCAAAAATTGGCTGAATCACACCCTGGAGTTGCAAGGAGCAGCAGCAGCAGCAGCAGGAGCCCAAACATAGCTTGAAAGAGACACTGGAGTTGGCTGCAGGAGCCCAAAAATTGGACGAATCACACCCTGGAGCTGCAAGCAGCAGCAGCAGCAGCAGCAGCAGGAGCCCAAACATAGCTTGAAAGAGACACTGGAGTTGGCTGCAGGAGCCCAAAAACTGGATGAATCACACCCTGGAGTTGCAAGCAGCAGCAGGAGCCCAAACATAGCGTGAAAGAGACACTGGAGTTGGCTGCAGGAGCCCAAAAATTGGATGAATCACACCCTGGAGTTGCAAGCAGCAGCAGCAGGAGCACAAACAAAGCTTGAAAGAGACATTGGAGTTGGCTGCAGGAGCCCAAAAATTGGATGAATCACACCCTGGAGTTTCAAGCAGCAGCATGAGCCCAAACATAGCTTGAAAGACACACTGCAGTTGGCAGCAGCAGCATCAGGATGCCCAAAATTGGCTGAAAGGCACACCCTGAAGTTGGCATCAGCAGGAGCCCAAAAATTGGCCTAAAGACATAAATATGTTTTGCACCGTTTGGAAAGTGTAAAACGTGGCACCATGCTGAATCTAGTCGCATGCATCAGCCATTGGTGGGTGGAAATCCTTGCTGATCCATCCCTGATTCATTTTCACAAAGGTGAGTCTCTCCACATTTTTAGTTGACAGACGAGTTCTCCTCGCCGTAACTATGGCCCCCGCCACACTAAACACCCTCTCAGATGGCACGCTACTTGCCGGGCAGGACAGCTTTTCCAGGGCAAACTCTGCTAGTTGCAGCCACAAGCCAAGTTTGGCTGCCCAGAAGTCCAGCAGATCCTCAAGGTGTGTTGCCGTGGTCATGTCAAGGTATGACATGACCTGCTGGTTCAGGTCCTGCTCCAGGTCTTCCTGCTGCGCATGAGTAGCCTCACTATGTGGGTGTAGAAAGCTACTCATTAGCGACTGAAGACTGAGGCGGCTGCTGATGGAGCTGCTGCTGCTACTGCCAACCCCCCCAGCAGCCATGGCAGTGGAAGGTGAGCACAGAGGTCCCCCCGAGTCAGACCTGCGAGAGTATGGACCATGGCGCAGATAGGCATCGGCCAACTGACTACGTAGAATGTCTTTGTAGTAGTTCAGTTTGTCCTCCCTCTCGGCGGGTTTAAAAAATGCCCCCATTTTGTGCCAGAATCGTGGGTCCAATAAGGTGGAGAGCCAGAAGTCATCCCGCCGACAAATGGAAACAATTCTGGGGTCACTACGCAAGCAAGTGAGCATGCTTCCTGCCATTTGCGCAAGTGGCTCTGAGGGACTACCTGTCTCCATCTCCACTGCATACTGCAAATGTGTGTCTGGGTCCTCTGTCTCGCCTTCCTCACAACCCTCTAGCTCCTCTGGCTGCTCCTGCTCCTCCTCTCCTGTCCGCTGACTAGATAAACCAGCCATTTCACCATGCCTAAACTGTGCTTCACTGGGCCACTCCTCCTCCTCTTCCTCCTCCTCCTCCAGTTCAGCTCCAACGGGGTTCATGTGGCCGTAAGATGTAGATGCCATGTCTCCAGTGCCCTGACCAGCCATGGTTTCCAACATGTGCTGTAGTACATGAAGCAGTGGAATCACATCGTTCATCCCGTAATCCTGCCGAATGACAAATAAAGTGGCTTCCTCAAAGGGCCTGAGCAAATGGCAGGTGTCACGTATGAGCTGCCACTGGTTGACATTGAAGTTACACAGGGGAGTCCTCCTATCCGCTTGGATCATCAGGAAATCCGTGATGGCTTTTCTCTGTTCATATAATCGGTCCAACATGTGAAGGGTGGAATTCCAACGGGTGGAAACATCGAAATCAGACTATGTTGGGGGCTACTGTTCTGACGCTGTAGCTCAAGAAGGGTGTGTTTGGCGGTGTATGAGTGGCTGTGCATGCAAAGTTTCCTTGAAGTTGTTAGGATGTCTTGCAGATCGGGGGAACACTTCAGAAACCACTTGACAACCAGATTGAAGATGTGAGCCATGCAGGGTGCATTGGTCAGGCTTCCTTTTCGCAGCGCAGACAAAATGTTTTTCCCATTGACGGTAACCATGATTCCCATTTTAAGTTTTCTTGGAGTAAGCCATGTTTGGATTTCTCAGCACCAGATACTATGAAAATTGGCAATATGGGATACCCTGCGGCCTGGTGTTTTGACAGCAGAACAAAAACCAATTCAAAATGCAATAGCTTAATAAAGCTGAGGATGAACAAGCTTATTTAGTATAAAAGATAGGATGCAACGTGGTGGTTTGGGATGCCCTGCGGCCTGGTGCTTTGACAGCAGGACAAAAAACAATTCAAAATGCAATAGCTTAATAAAGCTGAGGCCGAACAAGCTGATTTAGTATAAAAGATAGGGTCACATGTGCTGGTTTGGGATGCCCATGTGGGCCTGGGTTTTTACAGGAGGCCAAAAACCAAATCAAAATGCAATAGCTTAATAAAGCTGAGGCTGAACAAGCTTATTTAGTATAAAAGATAGGGTCACATGTGCTGGTTTGGGATGCCCATGTGGGCTGGTGTTTTTAAAGCAGACAAAAACCAGTTCAAAATGCAATAGCTTAATAAAGCTGAGGCTGAACAAGCTGATTTAGTACAAAAGATAGGGTCACATGTGCTGGTTTGGGATGCCCATGTGGGCTTGGGTTTTTACAGGAGGCCAAAAACCAATTCAAAATGCAATAGCTTAATAAAGCTGAGGCTGAACAAGCTGATTTAGTATAACAGATAGGGTCACATGTGCTGGTTTGGGATGCCCATGTGGGCTGGTGTTTTTAAAGCAGACAAAAACCAAATCAAAATGCAGTAGCTTAATAAAGCTGAGGCTGAACAAGATGATTTAGTATAAAAGATAGGGTCACATGTGCTGGTTTGGGATGCCCATGTGTGCTTGGGGTTTTTACAGGAGGCCAAAAACCAAATCAAAATGCAATAGCTTAATAAACCCGAGGCTGAACAAGCTGATTTAGTATAAAAGATAGGGTCACATGTGCTGAAATGGAATGGCCATGTGGCCTGGGGTTTTTACAGCAGACAAAAAAAAATTAAAACTAATCCAGTTATGAGAAATGCTTGTTTATAACAGATAGGGTTAAATATGCCACTGCCAAGATGGGATGCACAGTGGCAAGGAACATTTACAGCACAAAGAACACCGATTGAAAACTGATCTGGCAAATGAAATTTAAAAAAAGCTTTCCCTCTCACTGTCCCTGCCTGGATCGTTCCCTATCTTTCCCTGGTTCTGTCTGCCTCGCTGTGGGTCTCAACGACTGTCCCTGCCTATCTCTAAGTCTCTCCCTGTCTGCAGCAACCACCGCTGTTTCTGGAATGCAAGGCTGAAATGCGCAAAAGGAAAATGGCCGCCGTTTATATAGCACGGTGACGTCACCGGGCTTCCTGGCTGCTGATAGGCTGCATGTGACCTTCCCATGATAACTTGCCCCAGGTTTATATGTTCATATGTTTGGACATGTTCATCCACCATTTTAGAATGCCTGTAATTGAAATAAATGGAGTTTAAAGGAAAACTTCGATCGATCGAATCGCGGGGAAATTCGGATTCGTTCAGAATCGAATTTTTCATGAAATTCGGAACGAATTCGGGTTCGTCCGCATCAATTTGCTCATCCCTAGTTATAAGTATATGTATTAAAGACACATACCAGGTTAGTGGCAGTGGTCAGAAATTATGTTATTCTTGTATACAGGAGAACCTGGGTATGGTTAGGTATTTAAATTATTAAAGAGTACTGTCTGCTTTCATCTGAAGATTGCTGCAACAATGGGCCCGATTCAAAACCTGCCTTTGAATGCACGTTTTTTCTGGAACTGATCTTGTTACCCCGGGAAATTGCGAATGCTCGCATCATTCACAGCTGCGTTCCGAGAAAAATACGTCCTTGCTCAATGCTTTGTGTACGTATTACAGTTTAGTCAAGCATTTATGAAATTAACAGCCGTAGTTTCGGAAGCCGAGTGTTTTATCTGTTTTTGGACAGAACTTACTGTGGAGCCCATTGTTCTCGGATTGCCATTATCCTTGTGTGGCTTTCCGACGCACACCTTTTTTTGTTATATCCAGCGATTTTAATGTGCTTTCCGCCGCCCCCGTCACTGTACCCATGCTTGTCTGCATGTCGTTCACCATACTGACCTTTCTTCTGCCTGCTGCCATCTAGGGCATCCCATGTAGTTTGCATGTGCTTCAACATACTTACCTTTCTTCTCACTGCTGGCATCTAGGACATCCCATGTAGTTTGCATGTACTTCACCATACTTACCTTTCTTCCCACTCCTGGCATCTAGGGCAACCCATGTAGTTTGCATGTGCTTCACCATACTTACCTTTCTTCCCACTGCAGGCATCTAGGGCATCCCATGTAGTCTGAATGTCCTTCACCATACTTACCTTTGTACCTTGGTTGCCATGTCGTCTGCTTCTACCCACTCACATCATACTTTGGCCACCTTCTGTTTGGTCTTCTGTTTTACAATGTTGTTTGTTTGCTTAGCATCTGATTTATGTAGTTGCAAAGAAAGCACACCACCACAAAGCATATAACTTTCAAACTGATTTTTTTTTATAATTTTTTTTCTTAAAATATAAAATTTACAATTTTTTAGACAACAGAATTTGGGGGACCAACATGGCACCTGCAAAGAGAAAATATATATATATTACCACTTGTTTTACCACATGTATGCATGTACATGCACGCAAATTGTTACATACTTATCCAAACTGATTGACACACACTTTTAGAGAGCCACCCTCCTCCGCAGCATAATCCGTTCTTCAGTATCTGTAGAGGAAAAGAACCTGAGTTACTATTTATGGCCATATGTTGTTTATGTAATGATTGGGCTTTGTTCTGCTACACTGCATTCACACCCACCTGATTCTTGCAACTCTTCCATTGCTGCGTAATGACCCTCTGATGAATCTGTAGGGACAGAGAACCGCCACACATCAGCACTTGGCAAACATGTTATTAGACTTTACATGCAGCACAACCTGTGTTTCTTTTGGTATTGGCCTACCGGAGTGTGCAGGAGCTGTGGGCAACTCCAACCCAACACACCCTCCTCTTCAGCCGCCTCCATGGATGGTGGGGGTGAAGGACATTGAAGGAAGAGGACATTTCAGGGTTCAGAGCTGCTGCCTTACAGCCACAGGCTGTCTTCTTGGCCCCACTGGTCAGACCCCTTGCCTCATGTTACTCATTACCCTGATAGCTCACCTTCTCTGTTGTACATCCACCTACCTGGGAAGTTCTGGCTGTAAAAGCTTTGCATCACCGTTTGAGGTCTAACCAGTGCTGCATTATTTGGGTGAAGGTGTAAGACAACGACCCCTCGCCACTCACATGTGCTGCCACTTCCTCTGCCAACGTCCTCTTTTCATGTGTGTTGGGCATGAAGTCGTACCTCTGATTCATGAGAGTCTGCAGACAACAAACAACACCCCAGCCAGCAGCACCTTGCCCAGCAAACAACACCCCAGCCACCTGCAGTCACAGCTGGCACCTTTGGTTTGGCTACCACCAAGACAACCTCAAGGCCAGGCCCACCCACCAGCCACCCACTTAGAGAGAAGAGTCCATACAGTGGACACCGGACAGGCACATTTTTATGTATTCATTTTCTGTTGACCTCCATACACAGTTGTGCCATAACCCAACAACCTTTGACTGTTACCGTGCAATTAGAGAATAAATACCAAAAAAAAACATTTTGTTTGTATGTTACTTAACCACACCCAGACAAGGCAAGGAATATAACAAATAAAAACTGGCACATTTCCTCCAAATATGCTGCACCCTCTTGCTTAAAGCGGACAAACAGTCAAAAATGAATTAAATCAGACCAACACAACAAACAGTGCTCATAGGCATCCCTCTCCAGGGCAATTTAGATTTCTGCACATGAAAAATAATTTACCTTTTTCTAATGCCTACTAGGATACATTTTAAAAGATGGTCACTCATGGGCTTACCTGCAAACAGGAAGTTGTGCAGGGCTTCCTGTTACTGTGCATTTCAATTATGTCAGTTGGGAGTGGAAGCTCCAAAATGATGTCGGAGGCCTTAAGAAGGGTGTCAGGAGCCAGGGCAGCAAGGGATAACCTAAATCAGCTAAAAGACAAATGAAAATGGAAATACAATTACTAACAGGCAACACAACATCAAAACAGCCTAGACCAAATAGTGAGTATCACAAAAGAGTAGGGGCAAAGAAGCAAAAGGTAAGACTAAATAGGGTTGATTCAGAGAGACAAAAAAAGCCTTCGTTTTTGTGTCGATCTTTTTTTTTTTTTCCTCTTACGTAAGAGTGTACGAGCGATTCTATGCATGCATCGCAAGCCTTCTGTAAAGTGTTTGTCCGTTCGTATGCCAACGAGAATGTCATTTTCCAGCTTTCGTTTTCCGTTTAGGTTACTCATGAAGCAACGTAGGCTTCTGTTTTTGGCCTTTTTCCAACGTCGCCTAGAATGAATCATTTACGTTTCCCGTTAGATTATGTTCCTCCAGGGCATGATCTGCTGTAGTCTCTGCTCCAGATCTTTCACCCGCTACATATTCATCTAGAAAAAGAGATTAAGAGAATCAGTTTTGCTTTTAATAGCATGCATGTGTGTGGGGTTACATTAATAGTCACATACCAGAGGCTAATGGCTCCGTCGTTGGTACGACTCCCTGCCCACGCCGTGACGCCCCTCCTCTTTAGAAAGTTCCAGGGGCTGGTCTGATACCGCTACAGAGGAGGGGTAGGAACTTGGAACCCTGGAGATCCACCACTTTCACTTGCTGCAGCAGATTCATGCCGCATTGGCCGGACTGCGCGCCTCCGGGTGCGTCTGATGCGATACTCCATTTCCAACACTAGAAAAGAATAGCATATATAAATAAAGGCCTACCTTTTGTATTAGTTACATCTAGCATGCAATCGCCATGTACTTACTTGGAAAATGGAGAGCAAAAAATCGCCGCACCCGGGGCATGTGGAGTCGTTTCAGGTCCGACCAGTGCTGCATGATCTGCGTATGGGTGAAGCTGGTGTCCGTCTCCTGTTGGATCTGGGCCACGATCTCCAGGGCCACGTTCCTCTTCTCGAATGCGTTGGGCAGGTAGTCGTGCCTGCGCTGAAGCATAGTCTTAAACACACAAAAAACAAAATAGTTGTTAGATCAAACTGCATACAAATATCTGTCACAATTAGATCAGTTGACTAAATGACATTCCCAAACACATTTCTAGCCTTAAACTATCCTTCTAGATGCTAGTGATTTGGTTCGCACATGTGCGCACTAACTTCTGTTTTGCACGGAGTTTAAATCCCTTTTAAAAACAACTGTTTCTTCCTGCGCTTCCTTAAGGCCTAGGCATGCATTTAGATGGCAAATCAACTTCCTTACAATGCACTTACAAGCATAATCAGCTTTTGTTGTTGGCGGGTGAAGATCGTGGGCGCCATCTTGTTTCTTGTCTGCAGCAGATAAGTAATGCCCCAGCGGTTTCCGGGTTCCGCACGACCAGACGAATGGCCAGACGCACGCGTACACCTAAGTAATTTCTATTTAAAGGGTCATGGACACACAGCTCATTCTCTTTGAGATTGTCAGCATTGCGGAAAGCAAACAGCAGCAAAGGAGACCAAGACCAAAAGGCCGCAGCGGCATGAGGACACTTCATCCTCCAGACCGAGCACTCGGTCGCAACAAGCGACTAGCAAGGTGTGTGAAACGTGGAGCCAAAGTGGCCACCACAAGGCGACATTGCCCACAAATCCCGGAACATCCAAAACAGCAACCAAAAGCAAGGAAGGAACCTCAAAGAAGAAGGCACCCACATCCAAGAAGCAAGGTACGACTACGTCCAAGGCCACAAAGAAGCAGAGGGTGAGAAGCCCGAGCCCACCAAGAACACCCTCTCCTCCTCCCCCACATCCCATGATAAACGGAGCACCAGTTCCAAGGGCACTAAGAAGCAGAGGGCCCGAAGCCCCAGCCCAACAAGAACACCCTCTCCTGCTCCCTGCGCAAGCACATCCCATGATAAATGGAGCACCAGTTCAAAGGGCACAAAGAGAAAGAGGGCCTGAAGCCCCAGCCCAACAAGCACACCCTTTCCTGCTCCCCATGCAAGCACATCACATGATAATGGGAGCACAAGTTCCAAGGCCACAAAGAAGCAGAGGGCCCGAAGCCCCACCCCCCAAGCACACCCTCTCCTCCTCGAACACATTTGCCACCGGCACTGGTGGAAACCAGCGAAACCTATGCAACATCCACGCCTGGAAGTTCGGTGGCCACCCAGGCAAGGACCCCCAGTCCTAATGCGAGTCCAGTCCAGTCTTTTTCCAGCCACATGATGCCCGATTCATCACCACAGAGCCAGCCCAGAATGTCCCCCGAATTGCCACCAAACAGAGATGAGCCAGAAGACCAAGCATTAGGCCGAACATTGCGGCGAGGCCAGTTGAGTGGCCGGTTTGGGGAGGCACAAATCCTAGCATTGGCAAGTGGCCTCACACTTCATTATGATGAGCTATATGGGCAACATTCAAAATCAACCAGCAAAATGAGAAAGACCCAAATCTTGGACGAGCTCACCAGACAGGTCAATGCAGCAGGGGACGAGAGGAAAGATGTGGAGCAGATACAGAGAAAAATATCTGACCTGAAGTATGCAGCACGGAAGAAACAGAATAAACGGCGCAATCACAGGTACATATTTGAGTTGTGCATTTTGCTGCTTGTTGTAGTGACCACAATGCCCAAAATTTGTTAACCTCTATTTTTCAGCTTACAAACTGGCGGAGGCTTCCCCACCAAATTACAATATACTGAAGCTGAAGAAATGGTCCTGGCATTAATACACCCCGTCGCATTAGAGGGCCTCTCTGGCAGACAGGACACGGACATCCATACCATTTCTGCAGGTTAGTAATGTTTGTTTGAATGTGAACTTTTGTAAACGTGTGAAATGAGGCTCACAGGCAGATATGAACACATGCCCCTAGGGAGTGGCTTTGAGGGGAGGTTACTGTTTTAGGCGGGTGTTTAATGTCTGAGGAATGGCCTTCATGATGGACACTCTCCCAGGGTGCAGTAGTTAATGGTCCTTAAAAAGGTTTGCAGACCATACACGACCTTTGACAGTATTTCTGCTCACTATTAAACTCTTTATCTTACCAAAGCACTGCATGTGATGTGAATATAGTCAATAATAGACCACAATTACTTATTTGTCCTACCACTGGGGTTGGAGCTGTGCTTTGGTCAGACAAACTTGAGCTGGGGTCAGGGAAAGGTCTACATAGGAAGAATGCACAGCAGCATACTCTGAAGCCAAATGCTATTTTCAAGCTGACTGTGGGCCCCAAATGCGCCATTTGGGAACTGTAAAGCCTCCTAACATGCAGTACATGCATGTTTGTATTATTTAAGGTGACCAATCTGTACAGGGTGAGGCATACATATAAGAGAGACTCACATTCATTGTGAAGGTCAACTTGGACTGTTGGGGGAGTAGGCATTCCTGCTTGGCCACGTGTTTTCTAAAGCATATGTACTAATCCAGCTCATCAATGGATGTTTGTGTGTTTACGTGCCTTTTACTTTTAAACCCAGCCAAGCATCCAGCCTCTGGACGTGTGGAAGCCTCCTCCAGTTTGAGCACGCCATCTACTTCCCTGCTACCTAGGACACAGGAACAGATGCATGTGAATGCACATGACTAATTTTGATCCAAAAGATTTTTTGGGCCAAATCTGAAACACATTTTCACATGTCCCAACAGACTCCCACACTGATGGTTGTAATCCAGGAGATGGAGGAGGAGGAGGATGCCAGCCAGATTGGACCTTCTCAAATTACCCCCCTGGAACCTAATCTGCCAGTGCCCCAGCATCCTACTGCACCAAATCCTCTGCAGCAGAGTGAAGCTGGATGCATGCTGCCAGCCCATCGTGGGCAGCAGGCTGAGACTGAGCCTACAGTCCCCAGTGGTAGCTCTTCTGCAGAGGTTTTGCCAAGCACATCTGGGACTCTTGCTCACCCTAGAGCTCCAGCATCTGCAAGTGCTCAAACCCGGGGAATTGGAAGACGCAGTCAACAACATCGACCAGTTTCCCAGGGGAGGCGCGTGCCGATCCTGGAGTCAGCATTGCGCCATGACAGCCTTTACTTTCGGCAGGTGACTCAACGAACAACAGAGCAGATTACTGCACAATTCGAGAATTTCAAAAATACATTCACCAACATGCTGACTGAATTTAGGACGAGCAACAGCCAGATGTCTGAACAAATGGCTAACTTAACCACATAGATGGCAGGACAAATGGCCACCTTAAATACAAACTTCACTGCCATGCTCGATAAATTTAGAACAAGCAATAGACAGATGCTGGAGCAGTGGCAGATTATGAATGCCACACATTCCCAGGTGTTGGGACACCTCCAAGGCCCACCACAAGCTTATTATGGGCAACATCAATATTAAGACCTATTTGACCTGTATCTGCTCCACATCTTTCCTCTACATCCCCACTCTATTTACCTGTCTGGTGAGCGCTACCAAGATTGTTTTTTTTATGGCCGCTCAAGCTCCCACGCTGCAGGATTGGGCCTAATCAAATGCTGGCTGGCTCATCCTGTTTGTTGGCAATATTGGGGGAAATTCTTGGCTGGGAAACAACTACATTTGCCCATGGCAAAGGTTGTACTGGACTGGCATTAGGACTGGGGGTCATTGGCTGGGTGGCCCCAGAACTTACAGGCGTGGATGTGGCATATGTATGGCTGCTTTCCACCTGTGCCGGTGGCAAATGTGGCCAAGCAGGAGAGGGTGTGTATGTAGGCCTATGTATTCCTGCCCGACTATTCCCCTGGAAATTGTTGCTCCCTATGGATCTTGATGTTGGTGGGCGGGGAAACTTCAGCCTGGAGTCAGTTACTTTAGAACTCCTGGATGTGGCCAATTGCTAGGGGCCAGAAGTCTGCCCCAATTTATAGTTATGTTTTACAATGTATGTACATTTTGAGTCTGCGAGTGCCCTTCAACTAAAAATTTACTTATTTCTATAAAATATATTGAATGTGACTTTAGCTGTTCTTGCCTAAGTTGATGCATTAATGTTTGGGTTGTTTGGATATTAATGAAGGTTTTTAAGGACAAACATGTTCAGGTGTCAAAATGTTAGTAATTAACTCATTACTATTTTTTTGGGAAAAAAGAAAAAGGCCTTCACAGAGGCAAATCATATTCAAAACACACAACAACATAAACAAACAAAACAAATGTTAGGAAAAATAGGAAGAAATCAAATGTACCCGCACTGATTGGCCAGAGGCACTAGGTGTGCTATCGTAAAGGTCATCTGCCTCCTGGCTGGGTGGAGAGGGGGGCAGATCCACATACCGGGGGACATGCTGCATGATCGCAAAATCATGAAGCACACAGCATGCAAGTATGATGTTGATGACCTTGTTGGAGTCATATTGCAGTGCCCCCCCCGGTATGGTCCAAACAGCGAAATCTTGTCTTCAGGAGTCCAAAGGCCCTCTCTACTACGGCCCGAGTCTTCCTGTGGGCACGATTGTATGACTCCTGGGCCTCATTCTGCTGGCGAAGAATGGGCGTCAGGAGCCAGGGCAGAAGCGGATAGCCAGAATCCCCTGAAAGAATCACAAAATACTTACATAAATTACACATTCTAACCAACATTATTGTTTTAAGCGGTCATTCACTCTGAATAAGAGGCTATCTTATATGTTTCCCACACCCTGTACATACAGATTGGTCACATTAAAAATCATCCTACCTGCATCTACTGCATGTTATGAGCCTTTAAACAGCCAAGATGGCAGCTCATGGAATATCAGGCAGCCTGCAAACAGGAAGTGCCTTCTGACTGTGCTCTGCATTCTGGGATTGCTGACCTTTTCCTGACCCCAGCTCTGCTCTGTCTGAGCAAAGCACAGCTATAACCCGCACACTGCACTTTATCCCGCTCCCCTCTCCTCAGTAAGTGTGATGCATCTGAGCCAAGATGGCGGCGCCCGTATCCTAAAGTCCTGAACAGAGTTGCAGCCCAGTGGGGGAAAGAATAATAAGTAAGTGACTAAAAACTTTAAATATATTAACTTGAAATGCTGGGGAATAATTTTTTTAAGGGTTTGGGCTTTTCTAAAAATCATGGTGAAGGTCCGGTTTAACATGTCATCAAGGGTAAAAAACAGCCATAGGTTAAGACATGGGTCATCAACTATATTCAAAGGCATACAGTGAAAAGGGAATGATGTAATTTGAGGAAACTTACCAAGGAGCCATCCACCTGACTCTCCAGACTCAAACCGACGGAATAATCCAGAGCTCCACAAGATATAAGCATCATAGGATGAGCCTGGATACCTGGCAAGTACACTAAGGAATCGCATGACCGGACCAACCACTGCTTGGACATTCAGTGAGTGGCCCATCTTGCGGTTCCTGAAAAAAAAAAATTACAGCAAGCCAAGGTAAACTACTCAAACACTAACTCCTAACACCCTCAAAAAACATGTTGTACAATCCAAATAGCATTAACAAAGTACATAAGTAGTTGAAATAACCAAGATTATATGTGGGAGAAAAGAAAGATTAACATTCTACTGACTAATTAAGGTCAGCATTAAAATGGTTTGATAAGGCCTACATGAAAAAAATTGATGAAGGTATGCATTGTAAACTGTTTCACAGGGACACTTTAGAAGGAGGGATTAAAGTATACATTGTAAACTGTTTCACAGGGACACTTTAGAAGGAGGGATTAAAGTATACATTGTAAACTGGTTCACAGGGACACTTTAGAAGGAGGGATTAAAGTATACATTGTAAACTGGTTCACAGGGACACTTTAGAATGAGGTATTAATAGATAGTTACAATACAGTTTGGCAAAACAATATAACAAAATGACCTAATTAACTTACCTATAGGTGTACTCGTCGGCTGCAGGAGGGACCAATGCAACGTGGGTGCAATCAATCGCACCCATGACGTTGGGCATGTCGGCGATATTAAAAAAAACCCAACTCAAGCGCGTTCCAGGCTACCATATCACCTGGAAAGGAAATATATGGTAGCCATGCCATCCAGAAACTTGGATAGCGCGCGGCTCAGCGTAGACTGGGACATCCCCACGGAGAGGGCACCTAGCCTCTGGAATGAGCCATTTGCCAAAAATTGCAGGCAGCCAAGCATCTTGGTCATACCTGAAATTGCTTGCCCCTTCCTTGTGGTGCGGGCTAACCAGGGCCACAGCTCACTATACAACTTATGGAGGGAAGCGCGATTAAGTCGAGTCAGCTCGAACAGCTCAACATCATGCATGCGTTGCCGGTGCAATCTGGCCTCGGCCACGCTGACACATGCAATGCCTTGGAGCTGAAGGAGCTCATACTGCTCCACAAAGCCGCAATACATGTTCATGCAGTCCGAGGCAAAAATGGTCCCGTAAGTGGATCGCAAATGAAACCGTTTTATAGGGCGGTGGTCCCTCTGCAATCAGGCCTCAGAATCAGACGCAAGCCCATCCCAATAACGTAACTTATCTGAACTAACGCAAATGGTCAGATTTTGGTCCGAAAATGACCCGAACTAACGCAAATGATCAGATTTAGATCCGTACCTCAAAAGCGCATATACATGTTAATGTAATTTGGGGCCCCCACTTTAAATTTTGCCTAGGGCCACACTTTGTCTAAATCTGGCCTTGCCTGCCTTGCATTGGACAGAATTCTTCTTACAGTACAAATTACAGAGTTTGTGTACCAGTGGAGAGTAAGATAAAACTGCCTTTTGTTTGTGTGAGAATGATACTACAACAGCATGTTTCCACACTGAAGATAAACTATTCTGGGCTTTACTGGTTACATTCTTCTGTCACCCTCTCATGGTGTTTTTATTATCTATGGGGTTTTTCATGAGGATAGGTCACCATCCCAAATCAGGCAAAACACCTACTCTTCTGCAAGGGCTGCTGTATCTAGCCCACATCCAAGGTGCAAGCACGCTCACATATCAAGCCCCATTGGCTGCCGGCAGCCACGTGGAACACATGAACTAAACAGCACAGGAGCATGGATCTGGTATGTAATTTTGCACAATGTACTCTTTTAACCAACTTGGCTATTTCAGTTTTTTTTTTACTGAAAGTAGAGACAAGAAATAGAAATGTCATAATGACCATGAATTCAATAAAACACCACAATTTATGATACATTTTTTGCAATCAGCATAACTATAAAAAATACATAAATTAATAATGGCAAAAGAAAACTTCCCTATCTAGTTTAAATCTAAATATTTGCTGCACGCAGACATCCCCTTTCAGCAGGTGACGCTGGTTGTGGTGAGCAGATTTATTTTTCTCTGGCTTCCTTTGGCTGTGATAACCTGATGCACATCTGACTTTACTCTGCAGTCTCCTGTGACTCTCCCCTCCTGCCTGCCTCTGACCTGCCATTATACACCTGCACTCCCCTGTGGCTTTTCTGACTTCTCAAAGTCCCCTCGACTGTGCTGATGAGCCCATGCTGCCCCTATTGTGATAAATGTCTGTGTTTTCCTCTTTCTCCCACCCCGCCCCCCTCTATTTGTAGAGGCTGCTGTGAGGGGGTCTCCCGGCTCACATAGTCGCAGTGTTGCAGCAGTTGCTATGACTCCTGTCTGTGCATGTAGGCATCTGGATTCTGGTCACGATCGTATCTGCTGCTATGTGTAAGTCAGGGAGGATCAGGGTGGGATGAGGTTGTACTGCGCTTCACTTCAGTGGTAGCATCACATCTGTGAGATGAGCTGGGCGCACTGACACTGGAGAGGTGAGTCAATCATCCTGCCAAAGGCAGGGGGCTCATAGCACCTTTTATACCTGCTGCTTTTGTCACATCTTAGAATATTATGCGATGTCAAATAGTTGTAGTGTGTGAAATAGTCATACAGATGAATGTCATAATAATATCTAATCAGATTTTTAGTGTGTTTATTATTAGGGATTAGGGTGTGTATTTATTTCTATATATTTGATAACTATTATTGGGTTGTTATGTGGCTGCTTTTGAATTTTATAGTTTATTATCTGACAAAGTTTTTATAATGGAGCCATAATACACTGGAAAAACTTATCACACAGTGAAAGGCTTTTCTTTGGAAATAAGCCAACCTCTCACATGGTGTGAGTTGTGACCACCAGCGGCAGTGCTGGGTTACTTCTAAAGGAAGTTGGTTAAAAAGATGTTATTTTGGATGCCTTACTTTATGGATGTTAGGTGAGAAGAGGTAGGTATGTTCCTAATCATGCGGGTTGAAGTGAGGTGGACCAGGGTTTCTTTCCTTTTATATAGATGGAAGGTAAGAAGGATCAGGTGAGTAACTAAGTGAACTATGTGAGAAGGGCTGGGTGAGTTCCTAACTATATGTATTGAGAGTAGGATGGATTGGGGATGGATTCCCTACGATATGAAGGCTGAGATACATTAGGTTAGTTTCTAACTGTGGATAGAAGATAACAAAGATTGGGGTGAATTCATTATGGATATGGATTATGGGTGAGAGGGGGAGTTCCCAAGCATGGGAATTTAGGGTGATTAGGACTGTGGTGGGTCTTAACTATGCGGAGAGTAAGATGGATTGATGATTTCCTAGCTAAGTGTGAGAAGGTTTGAAGTGTAGATGGAGGTAGAGATGCGGGGGGTAAACTCTGTGAGTGGAGTTTGGCAGCCAAAACTAAGTTAGCCACATCAAAGAAAGTATATCATGAAATGATGTAATATTTAACATCCATATAAACACGTCTGTGAATGAGTGGAGGGGTCACTTATACACCTGAATTGAATAAACTCTAGCCAAGCTTGCGGTTTTCTTCTCCTGGTAGAAATAAAATCCAGGGGTGACAGGTTTGAGTGTATCAGGGGTGACAGGCACAGATTCCATGTATTTCGATTACAAGAAAGAAACAAGCCTGGCTGGATATTTCTTGATGCCAGAAGTGACCCCCTTCTACCGCCATCCAGCATATCTATATCCATCTTTATCATTGGGCCATTTTTTTACGATAGTGCTCCGTTGCTTTTCTTTGCTGTCAATTACCACTTTGTAAAGAGACAATCTCTTGCATGCTGCGACTCACTAGTACAGGGGTCCCATGTTTTGTATTGGTCAGCCCTTTTCAATCCAGTGACACTTGAGCATTCTGACAAAGTAGCTCCTTGTATCTGGTGACCAAAGGAAAGTATGCTAGAACTTTACATTGGAGGCACAGGCTGCAATGGAGGTTGTGGCGTGGAAAAATAACCAAAAAAAAAAAATCCCCCAAGCCGCCTCTGTGACTGCCAGTGACCAGTGGAGTTGGTCCACAGGTGGCCACTGCTGGCGCAGGAGTGTGACCTGGTTAAAGCACAACTAACATTTGTGAGCTGGTCTGGCAACGAGCTGTATGTATTTGCCTCAAAGACACTTCTCTGCCTTCTCAGCTGGTATATCTGTTACCATAGAGGCAGGGGTGGCAGCTGCTACTGGGCCCTTGGGAGAAATGGGCCCTATGCAAACTGTCTACCCCCACCGTGCAGCATCTGTGGCAATAGAGCTGGATTGGCACTACCCCTATATGCAGTGGTAGTGCGCTGACTGCTGGCAGCACCAGGGGCCAAAGCTGTAGGTACTGCAGGGTAGAACTAAGATGCTGGGGCATTGTTAATTCCCAGCGCTCTGTGTATAGAGCATTTGGAGAAAGAAGGTGCTGACATTTTATTTCTGCTCTGTGGAACCTACAGCTCAGGCCCTGGTGCTTCCTGCAGACAGCACAGCAACATTGCATACTGGGGTAGCGGCTCAGAAAGAATCGGGCTTCACTGGGCACCACTGTTGATGACCCAGGGCCCCACTGTTGATGCCCTAGGGTCCACACTGCCTCAACACTGCCTAAAACTTCAATCAGACCACAGACCTGATTTGGGATGCCCATGTGTGTGTGTGGACCCCCTAGATCACCCAGAATCTTCCCTGCCATATTCAAAGGCTCGCCTTCAATCAGCATTGATTGCTGTGCATATTAAGTTATGGAAAACAATGCTGGATTAATCAATGTTGAGTGCATCCCCCTTGGCTGTGCACACAATGCATTTGGAGGCTGCACACATCAGATGAAGCAGTGCAGGGTGACCAATAAATGAGAAAAGGAAGTTTCTCACATTGGGATGCCCCTGAGGAGGGCTTTCACCAGTCCCTCTAGGGCCAGGTTCATCGGATTTGGTCCAATTTAATGCTGGGAGGGGGGGGAGGTACTATGAGTTTTGCTTTGGGGCCCTGTGAAATCTATGTATTCCTCTGTCAGTTTATATCTCCTACCAGCCTCCCAGTCATGATCCCACCCATCCAATTATCCCCCCCCCCCCCCCATCAAGGAAACCCAACTGCACCTGATGCCTGTCTTATGTGCCTCTTCTGCATTTCCTGCCGTGCCCAGTAGAAGCCCTGGCAGGGTTCCAAAGTTTGTCCTAATTTCAATTTCATTCCTCCAGGATCATGCAAAAAAATTCATCTGTCCTTTGACCATGACAAGCCACAATGGTCTCACAGCTGCATCTGGCCCCAGCAGAGCATGTCCATGGCTCATAAAGCTGCGCTGCGATATGCTTTTTTTTAGCCTAGCCACAACCCTGAAATTAGAACGACGAAGGCAGCTTTGTACATGCAATCAGAGATTGTACAGATCCTAGTTCAGAAATTTAATAAATAAAATGCTTCAGCATTGCTCATCACAGTAACTTTTTCCCTGTTACAATAGTTTGTAAATGCCTCTGCTTTGTTATCCTCCCAAACCGAAGGTCTGCCACTCTATGTACCCCCCCCCCCCACCCATGTTTTTGAAGGTTCTCATTAATCCAGGTTAAGGGATATCTGTAGGTATAAATCAAGGCAAATTTACTTTATCATTTCTGAATTGACAAAACCAATTGAATGACTAGCAAAAAGACTTCAAGAAAATTAAACAGTGAGTGCTGTTGCCTTGATTTATTACTGCAGATACTCCCCTATAAATTGTTTAAGAGGAGCAAGCACTGGCCTAGAGTCAGACTCTGGGGCTGATGGTCCTCCTCTTTGGGATGCCCCAAAATGTGAAACCCCCCAGTTCACTTTAAAACTTTCCACAGATCCCAAGATGCATGACAATGAGAATAAGAGCCTATCTTGTATGTTTCCCCCACCCCTTACATACAGATTGCCTGCATTAAAAATCATCCTACCTGCACCTATAGCGTTTTTTTAACCTTTTAACACCCAAGATGGTGGCCCATGAAGTGCTGTCTTCTGACTATGCTGCTCTGCATTCTGGGATTGCTTTCCTTTTCCTGACCCCGACTCTGCTCTGTCTGTGCAAACCACAGCTATAACCCGCCCCCCCGTACTGATGTGATATGATGTGATGCTTCTGAGACAAGATGGCAGCTCATGTCTACTAGAGTCTTGAACAAAGTTGAGGCCCGAAAGAAATAATAAGTGTCTAAAAAGTTAAAGTTTATTAATTTTAGATGCTGGAGAATAGTTTTTTAAGGGTTTGGGCTTTTCAATAAATTATGCTGAAGGTCCGGTCTATTTCAGTATCCTCCCTTATTTTCTAATACATAGTAAGCTCATCCGATTTCTGCAATCTCTCTTATACCTTCTCCCCCTAAACCCTCATATATTCTGTATCCTCCCTTAAAGGAGCAGTATCGCGAAATTTGCATTAAAAAAGATAAATAATTAAATAGCCACACAACAGCTTATAACCTGTGTATGAATAATCTGGCGATAGAAAAAGAAAAAAATATATGCCTCTCTTTTAAATTGTATAATTACAATGGCTCAGTCCATTTGCTGACTAGGGGGATCTGCTGGCTTGTATTTAGTGAGCTGCTTCATTTAGCCCACTGGTCTCCTAGCAACACTTTACCTCAGAGGCTGACACTGTAATCAGTGGTAACGGCTGTGTGTGTGTGTGAGGTGCTGCTTTTGTTATGAGACCAGGTGACTCAAATGTGTAAAATCTATACAAAATAAACTAAACTGACTGAAAATGACTGAAATTCTTCTTTGAATAACTGTGCAGGAAAATCTAAAGGTATTAAAGTGGAACAAAACCCCATTCTAAATCAGGATGCCCACTGTGTGAAACGACCCCTGGATAACCACAGATCCCCCCATTTTTCTGGCGCTCACGCAGATAGTCATTTAGACAGGCCGGGCGGCCAGGAAGGTTACTGCTCAGGCTCCCCATCTGCGTGCAAACAGCGCTGATTGGATGAGAGCCCGCGCATGCGCTGTGGGACAGGGAAAGGTACGTTTTCACAGGCGAACTTGGGGATTTAACATATCAGGGCATCCCAAGTCGGGATGCCCCTAGGGGCACAAAACAAAACTCCAGATAGTGAAAATCCTGGGTTGGGCTTTGCTCAAAACACACAAAGCTGAAAGAAAGATCATATGGAAAAAAGAAAAATAAGAATATGAAAGAGAAAATGGTAAACTGAAAGATTCTGCAGCAGAGCCAACATGAAGGGAAAACTGTCAAAATCAGCTAAATGACTTCTAGAGCTTTTCTCTCTGTTTTAGATATATAAGTTCTGGCCAGGCAATGTTGCAATGTTGTTATCTTATGCTGGACGGCTGCCAGCACTGAACAGCTGAGACTTTGATACATTCTCCTCAATGTGGAACTGATACATTTGTATCTCCCTCTCCTCAGCATGAAACAGGCCAGAGTGTCGGCTGTCGACACTGACAAGACATAAACATGAGCTATTAGACTCCAGCTGTTCAACACACACATCATTTTTTTCTACATTTGTAATTCTTACTCCAACACCTACCTACATTCCAAGTACCATTTAAATATAAGTCACCAAGAAAAATTCGCGATACTGCTCCTTTAAGGGCCCATTCACCCCTATCTGTTTGGGTGAAAACAGTGTAGCCAAAACCACAGTAATAGGAGGACTCGGGGGAGAAGATTGCTGCAAGAGCCCAAATACCACTTTTGGAGAGTCCATCTCATTCAAAAAGGTTTCTGTAGCTTTAGATGTCTTTCCATGCCATTTCTAATGTCTAACATCTTTAAACAGCAAATACTTGCTGAGTTTAGTAATTATTACTCTAGTTCAGGAATATATTTGCTGTTGCTGCGAGGTCTTCACAGCTGTATTTGCTTAGCCTGTCGCATACAAGATACTGCTATGGGAGACATGCTAAAATACAGCACAAAAGCAGGCAAATATACACTGGTAATACTACCCTCCCTAAAAAGAATTTATTAAGGAGCTGTCTAAATGATATAAGCACAGTTCCAGCTACCCCCCCCCCCCCAGTCACCAGTCAACTTACTTAACTCTACTGCAGTTGATTGATTATCACTATTTTAATATATATATATATATATATATATATATATATATATATATATATATATAATATTTCTATAATTGTATCGTATTGAATTTTCAATGCAAAAGCATAATTCTAAATATAACATTAGAATATGCATTGTATGGATTGCAGAAAAGGTAACAGAAAACAAAACAATGGAAATATAAGCTTTTTTGCTGATAATTGTCTAAATACAATATAAAGAATATTTATTTCAATAAATTAGCATATTATTAATCATAAAACAAACCAAAACAAAATATCTAGATATCAGCCATTTTAATCAAAATAGAGACCATAACTTAGCACAAAAAACTATAAATAAATAGTACTAAGAAGAATGTGGGGAATTTATATTTTAAAGTCAAAATTCAGACAACTACTGTTTGTAACAGCTACTAGGTGATCAATGACAAGCCCTCCATTATCACTCTGGACACTGTGCCATCAGGTGTCTTGATAGTAGAAAATAGTATCTGTTCTTAGGTTAACAGGGAATAGGGTATTTAGTAGTTAAAAAATGAATACTAGTCCTATTTCTTCAGTATAGGTGATGACCACTCACCCTACCACTGCCCCACCCCTGCTCTTCTGGCTTCTATATGAGCTTTAGGAGATATCTCTCTCTGAAATTTCTACCACCTATCTTCGAGTTTTGTTTGGCAGCAGGTGCCAACCAGATGCATACAAAGGCTTAAAAATGCAACATGGAGACAATCTTCACACTAAAAGCGGAACAAAACCTGGGAATTTGACAAATTAGAATTCCCTGCTGTGTGAAACCCTCAATAATGCTGCAATTCACTCACCTCTCTCTGGTTTCAATGGCTCATGCAGAGGCTTTCATCCAATGAGAGACGCCTGTCATTCGGCCAACGATTCTCATTGACTGCAATGGGGAGCATGCGCTGCAGCATACCCCACACCCCTGGTAGCGTGCAAAAGTGAAAGCTGTTTGCCGAATTACTCCATGGCCGACCCAGGTGGGTTTGTTCAGATTTAGGTAAATACTTCACAGATATACAGCAACAGATATTGACACTGTCGAGATGAATATTTGTTTTGTTACTGGATATTGGTTTATCATAAACTGGTAGGATTATACATCCAGATATACATTTAGATTAGGTCCAACACAAGAAATTACTGAGCTTACTATCTATTATATGGTGTAGTAATAACACTGTAATTAAAACCCAATCCTCCATCTGCCCAACAAATGCCCTCAAAATTAATCAGTAACTGACAGTTCTTAGAAACAAAGCACAAGGCAGATCTGATCATCAATGGGTAAGCTGGGCTCTACCATTGTTGTGTTACCCCCCCCCCCCCCGCATTAGCCACTGCAATAATCATTATAAGCAAACACATCTGACTAACAATATGTAACCATGTAATCATTAACCCCAAGGCCACACAAATAAAATGCAGACTGCATCCCCATAGACCAACCAATCAGGGGATAAATCAAGGAACACCCTAACTGAATAGTGTAAACTTTGAAGATAATGCACTATGGGGATTTTACTTCCTTCATCTCTCTCCAGTGTTCCAAAAGGCCACAGTTTTTTTCTACACAGGCCAAATACAATTTACTTCATATGAACCACGTTCCTTACTAGGAAGGGTGGGCTTGGCCAAAGAGCTGGAGACCTAGTCATGTTTAACCAACCAGTGATGTGTAGTATAGAGCATTCTCCAGACCAGCCAATATATTTTCCAAGGTACCCTGGATGCTCCATTGAAATCTGCTAAAGGGGAAAGGATGTGTAATAATTATAGGTATATTTGTCATACTTTATATGATTACAGATATCCCCCAAATTATACACTTCACTGGATGTGTGAGGACAGCCTCTGCGGCCATTGGAGGTTAATGACCATTGGGCTGATATGATTATTAGTATTTGCAATATTTATAATATTAATCTTTAATAAAAATATGAGAGATTAATGTGCTGCAAATATTCATAAATCATATTACAATATATTATAAATGGCCGCTGAGGCTCTCCTCACACTGTGAGATCACAGGTAGATACTTAGCCATTATGCTTCAGGTAGGGGGGCCCGTCAGTTGTCTGAATACCCCTGCAAAACAGCTTCCTAATCTACTAACACTAGGGGATGTGGCCAGCATTGCCACCCTCCTGGGTGTGTCTGCATTGTACTGCCAACAACCCGCCTCTGTGAGATTAGATAAAAATTCTATAAAATATATAATATATAAATTGCACAATATGCGTGTTATCATATTGTAACTAAGAAATTCATGATCCATTCCCCACAAATTTCTTAGTTAAATGAACCCAAACACTAAATACATATACAGAGTCTGATACTTTGTGAATTATCAGTCTCTGGCCAATACATATATGCTATTTTTAATATCAAATGAAAGGTCTTATAATCCTGTATAAGACTATCTTATTAATATAGTCATAACTGTCATATTTCAGGAGTTACATCGCTCTTTACAACCTAAGTAGGAATTCTTGGACAGATGTAGGTGTGCAAGTAAAACTAGCAAATCTGTTAAATACATTTCAATTCAGAAGGGTCCAGTTTGGACAAATTGCATACAGTGGAATAAAATGTTACATTTAGTGCATCTTCTAAGGTGCAATATACAAAGAACACCAAACAAAGCAGCAGGAAGAGCATAGACTTTTAACATTTTTACATCAGGTATCATATTTACATTAGGATAGTTGGCATGCAGTTAGGAGAATCACCTCCAACACCTAGACAAGCAATTTTAGCAGAAAATGCCAATCATAATCCTCCTTTCCCTTGCGTTATTATGAAGCTGTCTGCATTGCTTTATTTAACACTGTATGCCCATGAGCAAAGTCCAGGCATGTGCTAACTTCCTCCCACCTTATCCCTCTTGGAATCAGTATAACATTCCTTATGTACTCGAAGTTAACCACTTTCTTCACTTCAAATTCTGGATCATGGCTGAGCTGGAAAGATCAAGTCATGGTGCTGCATTATTAGTCTTGAGAATACTCTGCTGTGTTTAGAGACAGCTGTGGGACCACAGTGGCTTGCCATGCTCACTTATGCTGAGACCACCAAGGGACAGAGTGGCTTTTTTGCATGGTCCTGAAGGACTAAAGTAAAAGAAGGCCAAACTTTGGAACCCTGTTATGGCTTCTAACCTGCACAAAATGGAGGAGAGGCACACAAGACAGGCACCAGATGAGATGTTTACAGCCTTATTATTGCTAATGGTCTAACAGTCCCTTGAACCAATTCTGCACTAGAAAAATATAGGTGCACCACATCATTTTCTTGTCAAGCTTTTAATGAATGAGCCATTCAGCTACATACCTACATGTTTAAATAATATGGTTATTTAGCTGCTCCAACAAGACTGGCCAGTTCTTAGAAGGTATGCATATGTAACACCATGACCCTTACTCTGATGCCATTCAAAATAAAAAGGTGACTTTCTTTGAAAATGTCAGAAAGCAATCATCAGGAAAAGGCAGACACATCTTGACAGCTAAGATCAGAGGAGCCACATGACAGGGATGGATGGAACATGTTTTACATTTGCAATTGAGGATCGTGGACTTGCTGAAGGCATCGTCTCAGATTGTGGGGAGGAGGATGGATGTCTAAAGCGTTGTCTGGACAGTCTTCCATGCAGACCAGCACATAATCCTTACAGGGTGTGTTTTTCACTTGCCTTGAGCTTTCCTCCAGCAAAACAAAACTACACTGGTATGTCAATTTTTGTTTCATTTGTCAAACCATTAAAAGGAAATTAGCGCTGATAAGGTTTAAGACGACCAACACTTAATAATGAATGTTGGCCCTCTAAGACCTACAGTGGGGGGGGGGGCATCCTAATGAGCAATGCCAGCTAGGAAGCCCATTCCCGTCATTTCTCATGTACTTCCATGTTCCCACATAGCTTTTCAACCCCATGTTACTGCCGAAGGTAGTGAGATTAGAAGGTAGTGAGGTAGAGGCATGGGAGTGATCGTGGAAGTAGGTGCCCAGGCAGAGGGGATTAGGTTTCCCAAATTTGTATGCAGTGTAGGATAGGATGACCCCCTCCTCCACTGCAGGTCTTAGAGGTCCAACATTCGTTTTTAGGTGCCGTCATTTTCAAGGCCACACGTGCAAGGCCGTAGCTGTAGCCCGTTTTTCTTGATAATTGCTTAGTACCAAGAATTGCAGAAAAGGACATGTTTATTGTTGTACCCCAAGAGAAATCTCACATTTTGTTTTGCTGTGCCACCGGTCTGAATAAGACAAATACTTTGCTTCTGTATTCAGATTAGCACATAGAATTGTCCAGTGATCATTGTAGCCAGTGTGAATAGATTAAAAACAGTCCAGCGGGGTAAACAAGTACATCCAGTAGAAAATCCTATACATGAATAAAAATAGAAAACTTCACCTAAGAATAAAAATCCACATTGCTTAAAACATTCTTTTGAGAGTTGACACTTTCAAAACCTCTCCAACTAATGAGATGTAGAGAGCTCTTAACACTTCAATAACACCCACGAATTGAGATGGTCAGGAATTTGGAGATTTGCTAACTCAGTATGCTTACTCACAGTTGATGTGCTTACTTGAAAATGTGATAAATTACGGGTGTTATCTCGCTTGGAAGGGAAAGTCCACTTTCAATGGTATTTTTGAAAGTGTTTAATTTTTATGTGCCAAAATGATGTCCTCTAGTGCTGAGATGCTCTAGTATTTTTTTTTTTTATTTTTTCCTACAGTATGTTAACAAATGTGTTTTTTATGTAAGCGGTTTACTACCTGAATCTGTTGCTATTGGCAACTGTACACCCAGTCTGTACACCCAGGACACTGCTTCCGAGCATGTGAAAGGTTGAGTGAGCTCCCCCACCTCAGCAGCCGCCGTGGCAGCAGCATTCTCTGCGTGCAAGACTCTCTTGTCTCTCCTTGGTGTACAGACTTGGTGTACAAGTGCCAATAGTAACAGAGGTAGTGAAAGCAACACACATTTGCTAACATAAGGAAAAAGAAAAAAAATACTAGATAAGTACTGGGGCATGCCTCTGTAGGAGGCGGAGGAACATGCCAGTACGCCGATGAACTCAAAAACGAGTATGTTTCTGAGCAACAGGGAAAGCGGAAGCTGTGGGGATTGCTGATTTTTTCCTTTTTAATGCCTGGACAATGCCTTTAACGGTTATGAGCCATTATGAATTGCAGTAGATGACTCCATTTCCTGCCTGTCATGTGTTGCATAATTGCCAATAAAAGTATAATTTATTCTGTTTATGTTTAAGAGTTCTGGTTTTTGCCACTACTTACTGCCTTGGATCTCTAGACCTAGCACCTTCATATCTGTGTGGTCAGTGTAGATGTGTAAATGTTTTACCCTGGGATCACTTATAAGCTTGATATCATACCTTTAGCAAGAGTGTAGAATAAATACCACCCTCACAGCATGTGAGCAGCTCCACTTTCTATACTCTTGTGGCTGCTGCCACTGTCTGCCTGATTACTCTGACCTGTGCTGGAGTAAAAAGCACAGAGAATTCACTTCCAGCAAGTCCTTCTACTGCTGCAAAGAGCCTAGAATAAACATGTGAATACATGGTGTATTGAGATTTAGTTCACACACTGTAATGCAGACAGGAAAAGTAATTCAGGCCATAGCCCTGCTCTTAGCAGAAGCTGGCCTGATTAGGAGAAATATTAATGCATGTGGCTATAATGGGGGGGGGGGGGTATAACTGCAACCATTTTGAGAGCAGGATTATCTACCTAGGATTAAGGGGTGAAGTTACCCTAAAACGTATCACCTTATTTGGGACATCAGACTGTACACTTTGCACGGGACATGTATGGCTTTCAACTATATTTAATAAATGTTGAGTTTTATTTGGGATCCTGGTGAGCTGGCTTTGCTGTATTCACATGGTTTCAAGACAACAGAGGTCTTTACATGCTCCCAGCACTTCCCTACTGGGGAATTTTTTGAGCTGTCTACTTTTTGTTATATACCATTTTGAGAGAGCAAACCAAGAGGGCAATAACTTGATACTGGTGACCTTTCTGAACCTACCTTGCACTTGCGCCCCTTTTGACCCTCTGCCTTCCCTTCCTCTGATCCACACTGCACCTACTCCTGACCACGGCTTTTCTGTGCCTCCCCCTGACTTACTGCCTTTCTGCACCTTCCTATGCCCTACGGGGCTTCTGTACTTCCCTCTGACCCACAACCTATCTGGACATACCTTTCACCTGCAGATCTCCTGTGCAGGGGCGTACATAGTTTTCACAGGGCCCAATAGCAAAGTTAATATTGGGGCCCCCCTCCAAATAATACACCCCCCTGGCATTAAAGTCGACCAAAACCTACCACACCCGGCCCTAGATTTTAAAAATGACTCTAGAGACTGGGGAAAGCCCTCCTTCCATCTTGCCCAAATCTTAATCCTAGATCCCATAGTGCATGTGTGGGCCTCCCCTGCACCACTCCATCTGATATGTGCAGCCTCCCCATTCATTGTGTGAACAGCCTGAGACAGGGGCTAGTGGGAGGTGCTCGACACTCAATTAATTCAGCATTTGTTTGCCATGCATTAATATGCACTGTTTGCCATGCACAATATGCTGATTGAAAGAGAGGCTGTGATCGGGGCAGATTTCGGCTTGGTCTGTTCTCGGATTCGAGTTCTAGGCAGTGTTGGTGCAGTGTGGGCCCTGGATCATTGACAGCGTGGCCCAGTGAGGTCCAGTTCTTCCTGAGGAGTTACCTTGTTACGCATTGTTGGTGCAATGTCTACAGAAAGCGTAGGGGCCAGAGGTGCAGGCTCCACGGGGTGGAACTAAGGTGTCTGCACCTATTTCCCAAAATGCTCTATAAACAGAGAGCCAGTGATACACAATGCTGGCATCTTAGTTCTGTCCTGCAGAATCTACAGCTCTGGCCCTTGGTGTTCCCAACAGTGCACCAACACTACAAACTTGGGAAGCGCCAGTCTGGTGCTTTTGCAACAGATGCTGCAGGTTAGGTGGAGATAGTATGCATGGAGCCCCCTTTTCCTGTAGCAGCTACCTTTGCTACATCTATGGTATGTAGTGTACACCTCTGCTCCTCTGCCTTCTGATGACCTGCAGCCTATCTTCATCAGCCCTTCTGTTCCTCCCATGGACTAGCATCCTATGTCTGCCTTTCCCTGACCTGCAGCCCTTCTGTTCCTCCCATGGACTAGCGTCCTATGTCTGCCTTTCCCTGACCTGCAGCCCTTCTGTTCCTCCCATGGACTAGCGTCCTATGTCTGCCTTTCCCTGACCTGCAGCCCTTCTGTTCCTCCCATGGACTAGCGTCCTATGTCTGCCTTTCCCTGACCTGCAGCCCTTCTGTTCCTCCCATGGACTAGCGTCCTATGTCTGCCTTTCCCTGACCTGCAGCCCTTCTGTTCCTCCCATGGACTAGCGTCCTATGTCTGCCTTTCCCTGACCTGCAGCCCTTCTGTTCCTCCCATGGACTAGCGTCCTATGTCTGCCTTTCCCTGACCTGCAGCCCTTCTGTTCCTCCCATGGACTAGCGTCCTATGTCTGCCTTTCCCTGACCTGCAGCCTTTCAGCATCTTCCTCATGTGTGCAGATTGTATGGGGCCCATAAACTCCTAATGGCAGCCTTGCAAGAGGAGTTAGTGCTTTGGAGGTAAAATAATCATGACATATGATATTTTCATATCATGACATATAACTTACAATTGTTCTTTAAACCGGACCTTCACCATGATTTATTGAAAAGCTCAAACCCTTAAAAAACGATTCCCCAGCATCTAAAATTAATATATTTTATGTTTTTAGTCACTAACTTATTATTCTTTCCCCCACTGGGCTGCAACTCTGTTCAGGACTTTAGGATACGGGCGCCGCCATCTTGACTCAGAAGCATCACACTTACTGAGGAGAGGAGAGTGGGATAAGGTACAGGGGGCGGGTTATAGCTGTGCTTTGCTCAGACAGAGCAGAGCTGGGGTCAGGGAAAGGTCAGCAGTCCCAAAATGCAGAGCAGCACAGTCAGAAGGCACTTCCTGTTTGCAGGCTGCCTGATGTCCCATCTTGGATGTTTAAAGGCTCATAACACGCAGTAGATGCAGGTAGGATGATTTTTAATGTGGGCAATCTGTATGTACAGGGTGTGGGAATCATATAAGATATGCTCTTACTCAGAGCTTTAAGTATTTTTGTTTTGTTTCATTCATAAGCTGATGTGTGTCCTTCAATGTTAAACTATAGACCTGAAAAGAAAGCATGACAACGGTGTTGCTTAAATAAAAATGGTGCTGAAATGCACGCCCCAAAAATACTCTGCATTTATAAGACTTGATACTAGTATTCTGTAAAATACCTCTTCACCCATATCATAACTGGGCAGATTCCAGGCATATTCCAACATTTCTGGCATTTTTAGATGTTCAGTGGTGGCGGAGGTGCGTCACTTTGTGTACACTTCAAATTTGACTTTGACTTGTCTGTTCTACACAGTCATTTCTATTGCTGTGTGTAACATGGATTTACTTCTGTTTGCCAAACAAAAGGGAAATTCTAGTTTGCCTGGTTCAACGAGTTTGAGTCCAAAAATGCCTTCAGCATTACTGAATGAAAGGTTCAACTGCATGAATACAAAAGTAACACTCCCAATAATATCTATCTATCTATCTATCTATCTATCTATCTATCTATCTATCATCTATCTATCTATCTATCTATCTATCTATCTATCTATCTGTGTTATGAAGGGAAAATCAAAGCAAACTTACCTTCTATTGGAGGCAGCTGCCCCCCACTCTGGTCTTTCAGAAGATAGTTGTTGCTGAGTGCTAATCCCTCTTTCCATAGACACACTCCCAGCTTTCTTTCTAGCCAAGGCTACCTACTGCTAAATGCAGTGAGTGACCTGAACTCACCTGCATCAAAGTGTATCAAAGTATTCTTTCCTATAGTCTGTCTGTCTAAATCCCACATTTCACAACATAGTATAACCTGTTGTTACCTATACGTACTGCTGGCAGTGAACTGGGCCGAGGTTCACAGTAATCAGATCAGCAAAGCCCCCCCACCACTGAACACAAGAATGAAGCTGCTTACAACTGAGGGGACAGAATTCAAGTAACTAAGTTACATCCTCCTGTGAGTCCAGACTTAGAAAATCACTTGAAGGGTAAATATGATAATGCTTTGATCTTACACCTTGCCTACAGATGCCTTTCTTGACAGACACTTGGGGCAATCTGAGCCTGGTTTTCACAGAGACACATAGGAGGCTGCAGCATGGCTCTATAACAAGATATAATAAACCATCACAACAATTCTCTCTGAAAAAGCAGAGGGTCAGAAATCATGAGAGCATACATTAGATGATTAGCGAGCCAGAGTCAGGAAGTCTCTGCTCTGTTTTTGTGATTAAAGAAATGAAATAAAACGGGAAAGAGAGAAAGTGGGAAAAGGCATAAGTGACAAGTTCATTTTACATTTTGTATTGCATAGATGAATGTTCCTCTCACAACACGTATTTTGAATATAAAGTAGCCCCTATACAAACAAAACAAGTGAGTAAGAATACTCTCTCTCCCCCAGTTATATGCCATTAAGTGACTTAAATTGTGTTTAGGCTGTTTGGTCTTTGCTGTTCCATCTATTTCATCAATGGAGCACTGAATTAATGGCTGTAGAATGTCCTGTGGATCCTTGATTAGGCTCATATTTTGAGTGAAACGCGTTGGATACATATTAAAGTTAAAACATGTTTTTTTTTAATTTTTGAAGTAATTGTTACAACAGTGCTGTAGCATGATAACTGACGAATAAGTGGGAAGATAACAGGGGGGGTGATAAAATCTGGAATTAGGAGTGGCACTCCTGTTTTGTTTATGATAGTCTGTATTTGGTACCCCCTTCTTCCCATTTAGTATATCTAATGATCGAAACAAGCAAGAGAGAACAAATAGCCTCTGCTGCTAGAGATTTTTTTTCTTTTTACAGCAGAGCATTTCAAACAAACAAATAAAAAATAACAGATAAGCTCAGTGCCTTGACAATGCCATCAAAAGTGGACAGACAAGAACAAAAACAAAAAATGAATACTTACCCTCTGTCCCTCCGAAGTTTCCTATTTATCCATTACTCTAAAATGTACCAGTTTCAGAGTTTTGGCCCTGCAGAATCCTGGTGCACATGGCTTCAACCTATAGAGGAGGCAGTGTTATGTTATATTGAATGTTACAGTGTTTTCCCGTCACTGTGTCAAAGCAAGGCTGCAAAGGTGTGTCCACTGATTTGGTTGCAAATGATGAATTACCTCCAAAAGAATCCCCAGGCATGTGCACACTGCAGGACCCCATTTTGGGAAGGAGTATGTTTCAGAGCACTGGGCTTAGCGGAAGCAGCTGCAGATTGGAAAAATGTATTGCTTTTGGGGCTAGTTTTCCAAGTGGGCAGATGGTTAAATTAATGTTCAAACCAAATGTTGCCCAATCCATAAAACCTGAACTATGGGCACATATGCTGAACATGTGTGTTTAGCCGCTTAGTTTAGAATGGAGAGGTTTGGACATTTCTTCTATTGTATCATCCTACAGAGCTGTATTGAGACACTGCCCATTCCCACCCAGGACCATTATTTTGCACATCATAGACCCCAAAGCCCTCTGCAGCAGGGTGACTGGGATCCAAGAGAATGTTTCCCTGATTGTAATGGAAATGAGATCCCCACAAAGGAGTATCGGAATGTATGAGAAAAAATCCCATTGTATCAAAGGACATTTGTGAGAATCAGTTCATTCCCTGCAAGAGGCTGTATTCACTGCCGCTCACTCCGGCAATTAGGTCTGAAAGGGGTGGATGTGTGAACAATTTGTGTTCCCCATTAAACTCCCGTCTTTAAAAATCAATGTGAGTTAGTCCACCACTGATGCAAATTCTCCTTTTTTTTATTACAAACATAGGCAGTAAATCACAGTTACCAAATACCATTTATGAGCTAATTAAACTAAGTAGCTAGCTAGTTTATCTCCTTAGAACCTTGCAGAATTTAAAGGCACCTCTACATGGGTTGTCAAATATTACACAGGTATAAGTTTGTGGAAACACAAGCTCTAAACCTACGGTATGTGGTAGCTTTGATTTCTGACCCCAGATCTTCACAATTAAAGGACCACTCCAGCCTCTTCCAGAAAAATAAAAATAACCCCCGCTCTGCCCCCCGCCAAATAGTGATTAAGATCATGTAATAAATGAAAAAAAAAGACAATTTCCTCAACCTCGAATCCAGCCCCCGAAGTCGGCGGTGCTGCGGCACCAAACGCCCGCTGCAATCTTCCCCGAAGTCCCGGAAGTTCACGTGAATGGGCAGGCAGTAGCTCACGTGATGCAGAGAACGTCATCTCCCAGCGGCTGGCTAGGACTTTAGGAAGATGGCAGCGAGCGTTTGGTGGGTGCTGGATTTGGGGTTAAAGTGAGGGTCTTTTTTTCATTTATTGCATGAGCTTAATCGCTATATGGTGGTGGCAGGGTGAGGGTTTATTTTTATTTTGCTGAAAAGGGCCCTTTAAAAGTTAAATTTTAAAGGTTTAAATAGGAAGGCCAGGCATTTTGTAACACTCCACCCACCCCTCCTTCCCCATGTTCTAAACCAATGGTGGGCAGGGGAGATCACCACGAAAGATGAAGCTAGGATATGAAAGTGGACCAATACCCCCCAGTGGCCAGCCTGGAATCTAAAGGATTTTAGTTAAGTCAATGAGAGCCGCCTGCCAAATTGCATAGTCACAGCAGGCTGCTCTCATTGCACGAGTGCCTGCACATGTGCCGTTGGAGTGTGGAATGGTGAGTTATTAGGGGGGGAACTTGGGGGTTTCAAACAGCGGGACATCCGAATTAAGGATGTCAACAAATTCAGGAAGGATCAAAACTCAATCTCAATGGAATCTCAAATTCACAAGTTTTGTTCCACTTTAAATGATCCTATACCATTAAAGGAAGTTTATGTCATCACCTTTTGTCCCCAGCCTATTGCCCCAAAGCAGCCTATGTTTCTTTTTTTGCATAAAGGACAACCTGTGTGTTTATTGTCATTAATGACACTTCTCTGCCTCTCAGCTGATCAATACATTACTTCTCCTAGTGCAGAGGGAAGCTTGTTACATTTAGATACATATGTAACAAAAACTAATGGTCTACTGTATCTAAATGTAACAAGCTTCCTATGCACTAGAAGTAAGATATTTATCAGCTGAGAGGCAGAGAAGTGTCACTAATGAAAATAAACACACAGCCCATCAGTTGGCAAACAATACTTGTCCTTTAAGCCTTTGCCCAATATTCCAAAACTACTGGATGTTACAACTAAACATAATGGGAGTCATGCTAAATATTTGGTGAAGCCAGTGTGACTTGCAGTGTGCATCGTGGTGCATTGTGATGTGGATTACAACCTACAACCTAGCTTTTTACCTTCTAGACACAAAAAAGTGCAAAAACTATTTGTCCTACATTTCCCTCAAAAAAATCACCTGTACATGTGAGGGCACATTTTTACATTTTATATACATTTTATTTCCAGTGATGTAAGGATATATTTTTAAAGTTTGGATATAACAGCGCCCTATAGGCTATGCTAAGGATTTCACAATTTTTCTGCATAGCCCATAGGGTTCTGTTATTTTCAAACATAAACACAAATATTCTTACCTCATTGGAAAAATGATGTACCTCACCTGTAGAAATTCCCCATCACAGGCAGTGATGGACTGGGGCCAAGCATCTGGCCTGCCCATGACCAGCCAATGGTATCTCTGTTGCCTCCTGGCCAGTTTACCATTAGAGGAGAGGACATGGGCTGGGGTTGCTTGGGTGAGGGGATAGAGTGGTAAAGGATGTGGGGAGCTGGGATTGGATGGAAGTAAAGGTTTTACCGTAGATTTCTATTGCTTTCTTTAAATCGAGATGCTTGTCCAGTAGCAAATTAGTACTTTTAACAGTGTCAGGTTCAGAAAAGTAACAGGGTGAAACAAGAAAAACTCAACCTAGAACACTTACCCCTACTTTAAATAAACTGAACTGTTAAATACAATCATGGCTGTCTTCCAATGCAAATCATTGCTCCCATACCGTTGAAGGGACCATAATGTCTAAGTGTTTCCTTTTAACACACTGGATTACCCTTACTCTGCCTGCTGCCCTATTCTAATCAAGGGTGGCACATATCGCTCAAGGACCTCCTTTACCACCCAGGGCCCACCCATACTTCCCAAACGCATCTTATACAACTTTGCAGCTGTAAAACAAACATAAAGAACATAATCAAGAAATGATGGATGCCACTGCCTGGACCCTGTTTGGCTGTATGTCCAGAGCAAAACCACATGAGGACGGCACTGGGAGATCGCGTGAGACCATCAGCGGCTGAGGATGAAGGGATTTACATGTATGGTAAGGATTTCGCCACTTGCCTCCTACTCAGCTGAGGTTACAGTGCAAAGGTGTCATTTATGCAGTACCACTGGGATATCCCAGATACCCTCACGGGTGACTTGGTTGCCTCTCAGAAAACTCCTGGCATGGCCCGATTTACCTAGAGTTGCTTTGGATAGTTATGTGGGTCGATGCCCCGGCTGGGACCTTAGCAGCAATAGCTTTGTAGTTTTTCAATATTTGTTGCTGTCTCCCATCTACATCTGCAATAACATTAGCAGCTGCTGCAAATTCATGGAAAGACGGGGTTTTAGATGCCCCAGTTCCACTGAATACAGATACTTCAGCTCAGGGCTTCCCATGTGACCACAAGCAGCCTATTAGCGCAGCCATAGGTGAGACTATTAGCGCCCGGGTTCTGCTGCCTCGCTGCTAACTAGTAATGTGGAACTATAGTAATTTTTGACTGTAGTTATGCTTTAGGACAAGAAGGCAAAACTTGAATGCATAGTAATAATTATTTTGCCAGTGCATTGGAGGAATTGCCAATTGCCTGGGGTGAAATTTAAAACATAGACTGTACTTTTACTGCACATATAGAACAGATAGAAACTAAATCGTATTCTTTTTTGCTTGACCATGGGAAATGAAATAGAAAATTGATTTTGGATGTCTTTCGGAGACACATCATTGTGTATGGCTTAAAAACTAAAGTCTTCAGCTAGTCTCGGCTGTTGCTAAGCAACTGAACATTATTCTATGGCACTTTACAAACTGGAAGCAGAGTTCTTATGAAATGCTTTAAATATTGAAAATGTTTTTTTTCCCTACTTTTTTAATTCTTTTTCTTAAACTAATGTTTTGTAAGACTCATTTCCTAACACGTAGAACTCATAAATGTTTAAAATAAATAAATTTAGAAAACAGAGTGGGAAACGTTTGAGAAAAAAATCGGCTTTTAGTTTGCTAACCGTGCAGAATAATGATGGATTTTCCTCTTACAATAGAGTAGAGCTTTGGGGATATAAATGATTAATGAACACTGAAAAATGTCTATTGTAAAAATTAAAGGCAAATTTAACCCTAATGATCAATTCATTACAGCTAAATGGACCAGTAAAATGTAAATTACAAGAGAGGAATATAAACGTCATTGCTGTAGATTGTATTGCATATGGCCATAAAATGGAATGTATGAATATGTATAATCTGATTGTTCACCAAATGATCAGATCCTTGGTGAAGTTTACATCTACAGACAAGCCTTTGGGGGTGGGCTGGTATAGCCTGGCACATTTATGAGCTAGGTCTAGGCCAGGGCCGGCTCCAGGTTTATTTGAGCCCTCGGGCGGCATGGTCTCAGTGGGCCCCTTTGCGGTGAAGAGTCGTGGGTCAGGGATCTATAAATTCCATGGCCAAAGCTAAGAAGGGCTGCTTGCCCTCCAACCCCCAATAGGAGCTGTTTTTTAGTTTGGCCCCACATGAATGGGACGTCCTTAAGGGCAGGGTTTGCAGGGAGACTCAGCTGTATGGGACAGCGCTGGTCCTAGATCAACACACACGCCAGTGCAGAGCTGAGCAGAGGTTAAGGGGTAAGGCAATTGTACCACCAATGAAAGAGCGTATGAGGTTAGTGACAACCCAGCTTGCTAGGGGGAGGCGGTGCAGGGGCAATGTTAGGGGCAAAAAAAGTTTAAGTTCTTTAAACACATTGTTCAAGCTGTCAGTGGGGCCCCTTGGCAGCTGACCGGGCTTGCTGGGTGCTGACGCCGGCCCTGGTCTAGGTTGATACTGCTAGCCATGAACACATGCTCTACAGGCTATAGTAGTGATCCCCAACACTTTCCTCGAGAGCCACTAACAGGTCATGTTTTGTGGTTCTCCACATAGCTGGCTTTATGGGGATCATGCTAAATATTTGGTGAAGCCAGTGTGACTTCCGGTGTGCATTGCGGTGTGGATTACACCCTGCATGTCGATGAGCTTTTTAGTGATAACACACAAAAAAAGTGCAAAAAAAGTATTTGTCTTTTCCCCAAAAAATCACCTGTACATGCGATGCCACATTTTACGGTTTAGATATCTATTGTTCCAGTGATGTAAGGATATATTTTAAGTTGGGAAATAGCAGCACCCTATGGGCTATGCTAAAGATTTCACCATGTTTATTCTACATAACCCATAGGGTGCTGTTGTTTCCAAACTTAAAAACAAATATCCTTACCTCAATGAAAAAATGATGTGCTTAACCTGTAAAAATGTCCCATCACAGACAGTGGCAGACTGGGACCAAAAATCAGCCCGGGATTTTACCAGCACCTGCCCTGCCCATGTCCAGCCAGTGGCATCTCTGCTGCTTCCTGGCCAGTCAACCAGTGTGTTCCAAGACGTGGAGGCAGACTAGCTCCATGTTTTGCCATTTGACTGTCTATGTAGCGGTGATTAGAGCATCCACTAGTAGACGCTGCAAGTGGGTGTCTGGCGCTATAACCTAGCTTAGCGGCCGCCAAGTGATGCTGTAGTATCCTGTCCAGCATTAATAAATGTGGTGTCTGGAGGGCACTGTAGAAGTGCTCTCCCTCAATCAATGTGTATGTAGCGTCCAGAGGAAGAGCCGCTCAGAACAACGCCACATATAACGCCAGGACAACGCTGCAGCGAACGATAGGTATCAGTTAAGTGCGCCTGACGCTTGGCGCTGAAGCCCATATTTAAGAAAGATCAAATACAAAACCAGGGCCGAGACTCTAAAGCTGGGCGCTCTAGAATCGAGCACCGAATGCTATATGAAAATAGTCTGTTTCTCAACATATATACACCAGCACCAGAGCAAAAACATATGGAATCACATTGTTTTAACACTGTGACAATGACACTACAATGGCAGACCTACATATACAATTTTGCATAAATAAATAAATAAATACAAAATAAGTGTTTGGTTGCTGTGCAGGAGAGGTCACACAATAATTATATCCTAAAATGAGAAAAATAATTAATTAAAACGCTATTTATACACAAAAAAACGCAAAAAACACCATTGAAATGTATAGGATAACACTGCGGAGCGACAGGTGCTACATGGCGCTATATGTTCGCTTTACACCGAGCCACCGCTAGTGAGGCATGTGATGCTACATGACGCTATTAGAGGCGCTCACCAGATTGACTTTTACATATATACTGCGCCCGGCATTTACCTGACGCTATATGAAGTTAGTGTTTCTTAAATAACCCCCTGAGGCTATATCATTAGGGTAAGGACATGGGCTGGGGTTGCTTGGGTGAGGGGATAGAGCGGTAAAGGGGATGGGGAGCTGGGATTGGATAGAAGTGTTAGAAAAGGGCAATTAGAACAGGGCAATTGCCCAGGTCTCCCTTTGGCCAGTCCACCCCTGATCACAGGTACAGGTCATTTTGGGGGAAACACTAAAAAGCTCACTGGGATGCAGATTGTAATTCACACTGCAATGCACACCAAAAGTTACACTGGCTTCACCAAATATTTAGCATAAACCCCTATAGCTCTGCTACTGCACTAATGACAGCACCTGTGTATCTATGTGGAGATCTGCAAATGATGACACTGCATAGAAAAGCCTTAGATATCTGTCAAAATGATCTTACTGATGATGATCTTAAGACCTCTTCACATAGTTATCAATGTTGTTCAAGCCAAATGTTCCATTGGAGGGGCCACTCTAAAAGCCTTAAAAAACAGGCATCTATGCCATGGATGTGTTATCAGACAGAAAATAACACTTGAATACTTCCTCTATGACTAGCCTTAATTAAAGGGAACCTGCAGTCCAGTCGGGGATGCCCTATGCCCCATGTGCTGGCAGTAACAGAATGCCATGTATAAGACTCATCTGTTTTCACATTCCCCATACAAGAGGCTGCACCTAGCTGCCCTTGTAACCACCCATAGCCACTGGGGTATTCTATTTTTTGCTCTTGACTAAGGAGCAGGATCGCTGAAAAACTAACTTCTTCCTGGTTCCCACATGAGCCAATCAGCAGCGCTCGTTGTCTCAGATTTCCTTTGCTGTCAGTGAGGCAAGGAAATCTAAATGGAGCTAGCACCACCGGCCACAATACCACTCACTTCTAGCTGTTCTCTAGTTATTGGGGCTAGATGAATGCATTGGTTTCAAACTCATTGTCACGGACCGGGTGGAGCGGACTCGGGTGTGGATCCGCTTTAACTGTGGAACCGATGGCGGTTACCGTGTCAGGGGAGCGGAGTCTAAGAGGCCACCGGTATTCACCAGAGCCCACCGCAAGGCAGGTTGGTCTTGTGCGGCGAGTGACCCCCAGGTCGCTACCCCCTAACAGCGGCCCAGTCCCACAGTCAGCCGAGGTTCAGCGAGGTACACAAGTGGCAGGCAAAAAGGCGTAGTAAGTACAGGCAGAGATCGGGGCTGGCAGCACAGGTTCGCGGTAAAGGTGAGTAACCGAGGTCAGGGCAGGCAGCAAAGGTTCAGAGTCGGGGACAGGCAGAGGTCGGTACACAGGTGAGCAATCCAAGTATGTCTGACTTTCAACAAGCATGGAGAGACCAAGATCCGGCACTGAAGGAAGGAAGTGCCTGTTTAAATAGGGGAAGATGATGCAGGATTGGATGACATAAACACCAATCAGTGCTGTACAGGCCCTTTAAATCTCAGGGATCCTGTGCGCTCGCCCTCTAGTGGATGGAGACTGGTGCGCACCTGACCATGCAAGGAGGAAGCATTGGGGGAAGGGCGGCAGCTGGAAGCAGCCCTGAGGGAAGATGGATGACGGCTGCATGCAGCCATGGAGGTAGGTGAAATGCTGTGAGACGGGCGTGCAGCGCTCGCCCTAACACTCATGTGGAAAAAGTGATTTTTTACAATTTGTAAAAGAATAGCAGTTGATGACATCTAACTTATTTCCATTTTCTGCATTTCTTTTTTAACCAAGACCATATAGGCAAATAACTGTGCCTCCAAAGTGTAAGCAGTCAGAGCTTCTATGGCTTTCCCACTTAACCAACACGCCCAATAACCAAAGCCAGGTCATTCCACCTGCCGAACTCCGTTTATTTCAGTCAATAAATGCATCCAAGTGATGGACTGGCTTTGGCTAGCTTTAATATTTCAGATTTCTTTCTTTCCAGTAGCATGTCCATGTATTAATAAGTAGATGGTCAATAAAAACTATTACCATTTTTCAATTATCCGTCAGTATTACCAACATCCAATTTCTATCTTTAAATCTATATTTGCATCAATCAAGCTAGGCAACATTTGATCAGCCAATATAGCAGCTCATTAGTCTCTCTAATATCTCAATATTTTTTAAATTATACTTTAACCTCCCTGGCGTTATGATTATGTCTGGAATTTTGTACCAAAAGCGTTACCATTTTTTTGTATGGAAATTTGGTGTTATGTATTGTAGGCCTGCAATTCTTAGTAATTACTTACTTAAACCTGACCTTAGAAGACTCTAGTAGACCTCTCAGATGTGATAAAGTTCGAAACATAAAATCATGAATTATAATCTAATAAATAATATAATTTTATTCAATAATGTAATAAATAATGAAATTTGTCAAACAAAGAAAATTCTGTATAAATCCTGGGTGTGGTAAATTTTGAAACATGGGACTGCACATAGACCGACGTCACAATCAGGGCAATGGAACTTGGTTTCCTTTCTGATTTTTTTTCTATTGCCATCTCGCTTTGAGCAGCAAACTACGCACATCCTTGTAGGTGCTGCCTTTTTTGCGGTTGGCGGGATGTAATCCATAAAGTGACGATCAGTCAGGCGTTGGGTTGACAACGTCAACAGCACGACGTCCAGATCTGTTCACGGCCACTGATGGCGTTTGGTAGTTCACAAAAATCCGCTCCGCCACCTTCCAGATAAAGTCAGAATGAACAAGAGGCTTGTCACTCTTTCCTCTGTGCAGTGTATAGGCATTCCAGAGGCATTGTTCCAGGAGATGCCTGAAGATTTTTTTGTAATTTTTTTTTGTTGTTTCCGCATAGCCGGATAAAATGTCATCGCCTGATCGGCTCTATCGACTCCTCCCATGGTGTTGTTGTAGTCAATCACAAGTTGTGGCTTCATGACATCTTTCCCACCTCTTGTGTGGACCATAACAGTGGAGGTGTTATGCACTGTACTCATTAGGCACACGTCTTTTTTGTCACGCCAACGCATTGCCATCATCTTTCCTTTCTGCCAGGAAACCATTTCTCCTGTTTTCAGTTTTTTCTTGGCAAACATAGATGACAGGTCACGTCGGTTGGCCCTAACGGTTCCATATCCATCAGTCTTGTGTTTTATCAGAAACTTGTACAGCTCAGGCGATGTGTAAAAGTTGTCCGTTGTCACACAATACCCCTGATTCAGCAATGGCTCAAGCAGTGTGAGGACTGATGACGTTGCCATCCCATAGCCGCTGTACCTGGGGTTGAATTGTGTTCCTTTACCGGTGTATATGACGGAATTCCATATATAGCCAGTGGCAGACTCGCAGAGCATATAGGATTTTATTCCAAACCGTACTCTCTTGGATGCGATGTATTGAATCCAGCTGAGGCGTCCCTTGTAAGCCATCAGACTTTCATCAATGCTGATGTCTCTATCTGGCACATAGGACTGCTGGAAATTTTTTGTGATCATTTGGTATACTTCCCAAATCTTCTTGAGTTTTGGCGCTGGATGTGTGGCTTCGTCAAATTCCTCATTGTTGGTGAAGTGCAAATTCTTCATTATGAGGGAAAATCGGCACTCGGACATGATGGTGCCAAAAAATGGGGTTGCCAGCAATTTATTGGTAGTCCAGTACCATTTCTGCAGGGGTTTCCCCACCACCCCAGAAAGAAGTATTAGCCCCAGGAACTTCCAGATGTCCTCTTTAGTCACCGGTTCCCATTTTCTGTTCCTGGAAAACCTGCTATGCAGAGTTGCGGATTGCTGCTCGTTGTAGCGATTTGTCTCTGTGACAATCTTTTCAATGATGTCATCTGTGAGAAATAATTTTAGGTACGCCAAAGGATCATTGTGCTCAACGTCTACCTTCATCCCAGGTGATCCAGAAAACGGAAATCTTGGCGGCGGTACCTCATCCATATCGCAATCAATTGGGCACCAAGTGCGCACATCACTGAGCTCGGGTGCAGAATCGTCGCTGTCGCCACTTCTCTGGTCAGTGTCAGAGTCAGATGACGAATCTTGCCACGAATCGCTATCGCTCATTTCTGCGAGGGGCTCTGTGTCGCTGCCGCTGTCACTTATCTGATCCAAAACCGCTTTGGAGATGCTAAAGTGACGCTTTGATGCCATGGTAAAAAATGTATTTTATGGGCAGAAAAAGGGCAGGCAGGGCAGTGTAGGATGATCAAAGGGCAAATATGAGTTGTTACAGTGTCAAATCTGAGGTGATACAGTGTAATCTCACAGGATTTCACTGTATCAATTTGTGTGTGTGTTTCACTTTACATTTGAATCTGCCGCCCAGTTCCGCCCCCATGAGCCTCTGCGGCTCACAGAGACGGAACCAGGAAGTCAGAGGGACGCATCTGCCGGGGCTCTCACCGGCGATCACAGCGGGGACATCGCTGGATCGCAAGGAAAAGGTAAGGAGACTCCGCTGCCAGACTCTGCTCCTCTGCCTAATCTACCCCGAGCGTGACTCGGGGTTACCGCTACTTGCAGCGAAAATTAACCCCGAGTCACGCTCGGGAACACCGCCAGGGAGGTTAAAGTAAAGTTTAAGTAAAGTGTAAAGTACAGTAGTGGAATATCATATCCATTAAACATAAAGCCAAAAATCTAACTCTAACAATGGCGAGAGTTTACTCATGACACCATTCCATAACCAAATTATTACCTCCTGAGACTAGAGCCTATTAACCATAAAAATAAATATAGAAATGTAAGTATACACTGCTCTGTTACAGCCCTCTAATATTTCATGCCCTATCCATTAAGTTTTCGACTAGCAAGATTAATAAATACATGGCTAGTGATCTTAGATGGAATATGCCCATGTAGGTCAGGATGAAACATCAAAGTGTGTACAGAAATCGAAAAAGCAAGCCCAGGTACACGTCACCAGACCCACAAATCAGTTTATCATAGGTGAAGTGAAGCTAAGTGGATATTTAGTTGGAAATGTTACAACCATATAAGTGAATAATACAGCGCTTAAACTTTTCCAAAATGTAATTCAAATGAAAAATACTACATAAAATTAGCTCCAAGTGCAGAACTTCTATCTCACTAGTAAGTCCAAACAATAAATGTTGGTAAAAAGCACATAACTATACTGTATTAAATTAAATTCTACAATGGAACTTGTTCAATCAATCATTGACTCATAGTGATAGTGCCTCAATGTGAAAATTAATCCAATGACAGTGTATGCCCGCCACCAATTTTATGCTCTTTCCAAAAAATGGTATGTAATATACCAAATGAAAGATCAACCTCAGACCAATTCATAGGTTTTAATATTGAATCCAGCATAGATATAGGTAAAAACCTTGGCACAAAAGAGCACAACTGGGCACACGGCAGGTAGGTGTCACGAGCCCTGTACAGAACCCTGGACACTCACCTGTCCTTCGGTCCCACGTCGGTGGCTCCCGCTCGGCCAGCGTGCGGGCTGGGCGGCGTCTCTGCCAGGCGGCGGCTCGGCGTCTCCTCTCCCCGGCCGCCGCTCGGCTATTTCCGCCCCGAGCTGCCGCTCGGCTCTTTCCGTCGCGAGCGGCTGCTCGGGCGGTCTCCTCTCCGGCGGCTTCGGGAGCGGCCGCGCCACGGCCATCTCGGCGCGCGACTCCGTACGCGCGCGCGCGTCACTTGCTGCTGTTTATGTGTGCAGCGCCGCCGGAGGTAATTAGATCCAGGCCAATGAGCCCAAAGCTTGGCAATTTGAATGGGGCAATCAGCCTCAGGTTCCTAATGTTGCACCAATCAATCCCCCTTTCCTGTTCCATCACTCCTATAAAGCTGCTCACTCTGCACTTGTTCCTTGCCCGTGATAGCGTGCTGCTGGGTGTGATTGTGATTGCTATTTTCCTTACGATTCTGCCGTGTATGACCATTCCTGATTGCCGCCTGGACCGACCTTGCCTGTTTTTGACCACAATTCCTGCCTGCTCCTCTGTACCGCGTATCTCTGACCTCCTGGTGTGACCGTTGGCTAGCCCTGACCATTCTTCCGTCTCAATCCTCTTGTACCGTGCTTCCTTGGACTGATCACCTGTGTATGACCTCTGCCCGATTGCCTTACCAGTCTTGTTCCTGGTTCGTCCACCTTCCCCTGCATAAGTCAGCATCCTTTGTGCTAACAAGTCCTGGGGGCAACCGTGTCCGGTGAGGCGTATCCTGCGTCCCGGCAAACGGGGGCTTGGCTATAGGTGAAGAAAGCAGCGGAGATTGGGGGTTGCTGACTTATTGGAAGGAAGACGTCCCACGGGACCTGACATTATCACAGGCCCAAAAATATCATCCTAGATGGAAGAATTAATGCAACAAGTGCAAGCTATGGCCACCGCCATCAATCAGCTGGCCCAACGTGTGGCTACGCAAGAGAGTCGCCTAATACCTGCACCTTTGGATCCGGGGCCTTCAATCGAGCCAAAGATTCCTCTACCTGAGAATTTCCTGGGGAACCGGACGAAGTTTTCAAACTTTAAAAATTCCTGTGAGCTTTATTTTCGTCTGCGACCCCACTCCACTGGAACTGAGTCTCAACGGGTGGGCCTGGTCATCTCGCTTCTTCAGGGTGACCCTCAGACCTGGGCTTTTGGTTTAACACCCTCTGATGAGGCCCTACAATCAGTCTCCTCGTTTTTCTCCGCCATGGAACTTTTATACGCCGATCCTGATCGGGCGTCTACTGCTGATTCCAAATTACGGAATCTTAGGCAGGCTAAACGCTCTGCGGAGGAGTACAGCGCAGAATTTCGGCGATGGGCTATTGATTCCAAATGGAATGATCCTGCTTTGTGCAGCCAATTTAGGATTGGACTTTCTGAGAGCATAAAAGATGCTCTGGTTAATTATCCTCAACCCAAGAATCTGGATGACTACATGCAATTAGCCATTAAAGTAGATAGACGTCTCAGAGAGAGACGTCAGGAGAAAAGCAAGGATCAACCGTGGGTACACTCACGCCAAGAGTCAAGTTCTAGGGGTGCAGTTGCTTCTCCTTCTCCGGCTCCCGAAGAACCTATGCAACTGGGAGTAACCCGTTTATCTCAGGCTGAGAAGGTTCGGCGCAGAACTCAAGGCCTCTGCCTTTACTGCGGAGATTCGGGCCACTTCGCCAAGAATTGCCCAAATAAGTCTCCAGTGGCGGAAAACTACGGCGCCTAGATCCTGCTGAGGGACTTCATCTAGGCGGTCAGGTATCATTCCCTCTAGTTAATCGGTTACTCCTACCCGTTATGCTTTCTTGGGGGTCATCCAAGACATTTGCCTCCGCTTTTATAGATAGTGGAGCGGCTGGCAATTTTTTGGATAAGGCATTAGCCGCCACCCTTGATATACCATTAATTCCATTAAAGAATTCCCTTCAGGTTCTGGCGATCAATAACAAGCCTATTGAGGGTGGGTTGGTTTCTTTAAAAACTCCCCTGGTTAAGTTAATGGTGGGTTCAGCTCATTCTGAAGAAATAGAATTTTTCATAATCGAGAGTCCCATGTCCCCTATTGTTTTAGGGTTTCCTTGGTTAAAGACCCATAATCCTGTGATAGATTGGAAGACTGGGGACCTTGTAAAATGGAGCCCTTTTTGTTACGATCACTGCTTCTCTATAACCCTTGGGGCCTCACTGGTCACCCTGGATGGGTTGCCTCCAGCTTATGTTGGTTGGGCAGATGTTCTCAGAAAAATCCGCCGACGTTCTTCCCCCACATAGGACCTACGATTGTCCTATCGATCTACTCCCTGGGACAATGGGAAAATTTATAACCTTACCCGATCTGAAGAACAGGCCATGAGGGATTATATTTCGGAGAACCTCAAGAAGGGATTCATTCGTCCTTCCACCTCACCTGCCGGTGCAGGTTTCTTTTTCGTGGAAAAGAAGGACGGTGGGTTACGCCCCTGTATAGATTATCGAGGGTTAAACAAGGTTACTGTTAAGAATAGGTATCCTCTACCTTTGATCAACGATTTATTTAATCAGGTCTCGGGCGCTCAGATCTTCTCCAAATTAGACCTTAGAGGGGCCTATAACCTAATCCGCATTCGTCAGGGGGACGAATGGAAGACTGCCTTCAACGTAAAGGATGGGCATTACGAATATTTGGTGATGCCTTTTGGTTTGTGTAATGCCCCTGCAGTGTTTCAGGATTTTGTAAATGATATATTCCGTGATTTCCTGGGTAAATTTTTAGTGGTTTACTTGGATGACATACTCATCTTTTCCCGTTCCCTGTCGGAACACCGTCAGCATGTCAAAGCGGTGTTGCAGAGGTTACGGGAGAATCATCTGTATGCCAAGATCTCCAAATGTGTGTTTGAAGTATCTGAAATTCCATTCCTGGGTTATATAATCTCTAAGCGTGGGTTGGTTATGGATCCCTCCAAAGTGTCCGCTATAATGGAGTGGGAGCAACCTAGAACCCTTAAAGCGCTCCAGAGATTTTTGGGATTCGCAAATTTCTATAGACAATTTATAAGAGGATTCTCCGCTATTGTGAGTCCCTATACTGATCTTACCCGGAAGGGAGCTTTTGTTGAGGAGTGGCCTCCCTCAGCAATAAACGCCTTCCAATTACTGAAGGAAACTTTTACTTCAGCTCCAGTTTTGGTACACCCCAATACTAAGCTCCCCTTTGTATTAGAAGTTGACGCATCTGAACTAGGGGTAGGGGCAGTTCTCTCCCAATATTCAGGCAATCCAGAGAAGTTGCATCCCTGTGCGTTCTTTTCTCGTAAATTCTCTCCTGCCGAACGCAACTATGATGTTGGGAATAGGGAATTATTGGGTATTAAACTGGCTTTTGAAGAATGGCGTCATTGGTTAGAAGGCTCTCTACACCCCATTACGGTATACACTGATCATAAGAATCTTGAATATTTAGAGTCCGCCAAGAGACTCAACTCCCGTCAGGCGCGCTGGGCTCTCTTCTTCTCTCGCTTCAATTTCATTATTACCTATAAACCGGGGAAGAAGAATGCCAAAGCAGATGCCCTGTCTCGGAACTTTGGGGATTGTAAGGACCAAGTAGGTACTGCTGAACCTATTTTGCCCTTTGGGTGTGTAGTAGGTGCTCTTCTTCCTGACTTATCTCACTCGTTAACGCCATTTCAGGTTGATTCCCCTCCTGGTAAACCACTTGAGTGTTTATTTGTTCCGCCTCATCTACGTCTTGCCGTCTTACAGGAATTACATGATGCCAAAACCGCCGGTCATTGTGGTATTCGAAAAACCTTGGCCATCGCCAAACGCCATGTCTGGTGGCCTACCCTCAGACGCGATATCACCGCCTTTGTCGAAGCATGTCCTGTATGCGCCCGAAGTAAGACCACACATGGCTCGCCAGCGGGATTACTGGTTCCTCTAGAAATTCCCAGAGAGCCATGGTCACACATATCCACTGATTTTATTATTGACCTACCCCCATCGCAGGGAAATACTGTAATCTGGGTTGTGGTGGATCGCTTCAGCAAAATGGCTCACTTTATCCCTCTAACGAAACTTCCGTCGGCACCAGATTTAGTACAACTATTTATTAACCATATTTTTCGCCTCCACGGTTTACCACAAAATATTGTTTCTGACAGGGGGGTCCAATTTGTATCTCGTTTCTGGAAAGCCTTTTGTAATCGCTTAGGCATTAATGTTTCGCTTTCTACAGCTTACCACCCCCAGTCTAACGGACAGACTGAACGAGTGAATCAGAGTCTTGAGCAATACTTGCGCTGTTTTGTGTCCGACCGCCAAGAGCAATGGGCGGAATTTATCGACTTTGCAGAATTCGCCTTTAACAATGCGCCCAGCGAGTCGACTAAATTTTCGCCGTTTTTCTGTAATTATGGTAAGAATCCTAAGGCAACATCCTTCTCTGGTCCTTCCTCCAACTTGCCGACCTTGGAGGAATGGCTATGTGAAAGGAGTAAAGTATGGTCTGACATACAGACAAACCTTAAGAAGGCCTCCAGAAGTTATAAGAATTTTGCAGATCGACATAGGTCGCAAGAACCACCATTTCAGGTGGGTGACTGGGTTTGGGTATCTACTAGAAATATTGCCCTTAGACAACCTAAGTTAGGCCCTAAGTACATCGGTCCTTTCCCCATTACTAACAAACTGAGCAATGTTACTTTTAAAGTCAAGCTACCTTTATCCATGAAAATTCCGTCGACCTTCCATGTTTCTTTATTAAAATCGGCCAAAAATATTCAGGTTTCGTCTCCTCCTCCAGTCATTGTGGGAGATGAGCCTGAGTATGAAATTAATAGAATACTCGATGCCCGGGTAGTTCAAAATTCATTACAGTATTTAATCGATTGGAAGGGATTTGGTCCTGAGGAAAGGTGTTGGGTACCCGCTAGAGACGTCCATGCCAGAGCCTTAGTTAATAGATTCCATCGTGAGAATCCGGATAAGCCGGGTAAGGGTCCTGAGGCCTCTCATGAAGGGGGGGGTAGTGTCACGAGCCCTGTACAGAACCCTGGACACTCACCTGTCCTTCGGTCCCACGTCGGCGGCTCCCGCTCGGCCAGCGTGCGGGCTGGGCGGCGTCTCTGCCAGGCGGCGGCTCGGCGTCTCCTATCCCCGGCCGCCGCTCGGCTATTTCCGCCCCGAGCTGCCGCTCGGCTCTTTCCGTCGCGAGCGGCTGCTCGGGCGGTCTCCTCTCCGGCGGCTTCGGGAGCGGCCGCGCCACGGCCATCTCGGCGCGCTCCCGGCGCGCGACTCCGTACACGCGCGCGCGCGTCACTTGCTGCTGTTTATGCCCTTCGGCGGCGCTGCACACAGGGTGCCCGCCGGAGGTAATTAGATCCGGGCCAATGAGCCCAAAGCTTGGCAATTTGAATGGGGCAATCAGCCTCAGGTTCCTAATGTTGCACCAATCAATCCCCCTTTCCTGTTCCATCACTCCTATAAAGCTGCTCACTCTGCACTTGTTCCTTGCCCGTGATAGCGTGCTGCTGGGTGTGATTGTGATTTCTATTTTCCTTACGATTCTGCCGTGTATGACCATTCCTGATTGCCGCCTGGACCGACCTTGCCTGTTTTTGACCACGATTCCTGCCTGCTCCTCTGTACCGCGTATCTCTGACCTCCTGGTGTGACCTTTGGCTAGCCCTGACCATTCTTCCGTCTCAATCCTCTTGTACCGTGCTTCCTTGGACTGATCACCTGTGTATGACCTCTGCCCGATTGCCTTACCAGTCTTGTTCCTGGTTCGTCCACCTTCCCCTGCATAAGTCAGCATCCTTTGTGCTAACAAGTCCTGGGGGCAACCGTGTCCGGTGAGGCGTATCCTGCGTCCTGGCAAACGGGGGCTTGGCTATAGGCGAAGAAAGCAGCGGAGATTGGGGGTTGCTAACTTATTGGAAGGAAGACGTCCCATGGGACCTGACAGTAGGTACCTGCATGGGTAGGGCGGGGTGTCTACCGTGTCCTGCCGTCACCTTACAGTCAGCAGAGGAAATGGGGAAAGCATCTGTACACTGGAGGAGGAGGGGGAAATAAAGTGTACTCCTTAGTCCTGACATCCCAAAACATGTTGGTCAATGGATGCTGGAATATATTTGTTTATGCCTTGGGAGTGAGATACCAAAAGTAAATTGCAAGCTTTTTGCTGTGCTACTACATTATTGAACCATCACTAAACAATCGTCTCTCACTAAATATTTCAACTCATCAGTCTCCTAATCAGCTGACGGTAGCGCCCTCTTTGAAGTAAGATGCTGGAGTAAAGGCATATATGTGCGGCCTCTGCTGGAGTTGAGCAAACACTCCAGCACAACATTTTTGCTATCAGCTATGCTATTTTCCATCAGGGCTGCATGGTCACCGAAAGGGGGCCATTTCTACTCTAAACTACAAAAAATTACAATGACAGAGATTAGGTAAAAGTCAGTACCTCAAAACATGTTTGCAAGGGAATGTATCAATTTTGACTTCAGTTGACTCCTTGGGATAGGTATGCCCCACAGTAATGGTTATCATTGCTTGGAAACTATCATGCTTGTTCTCAGTACTCAATGCTCTTTGTTATTATCGTCCGCTTTGCTGTGATTAGGCACATACATATTTATTCAACTTCAGTAGCAAACTACCATAACTGCCTGTCACGGATTTCTCATCGGAGAAATCCCAATAGTAGTAAATGACCGGAATTAGACTGAGAGACAGAGGCGGATATGCGGCAAACCGTGTTTAATAATAACAAACAGTGAGTACACACCAACCAAGCTGCTATTTACATATATACACATAGATTGCTGTGAAATCAGAAACAGTCCAAAGAAAAGTTCAAGTCCAACAATGGCTAAAGCTAAGGCTGGAGTTCTGGGTCCAGAGTTAAAGTATCAGAGTTCCAGGGTCTGGGTTCAAAGACAGAAACAAATGCTTATCCCCTGAGGCCATGTGTTGATCAGCTTATATAGTCCAGGTAATCACAGGTGCAAGCTGATTCCCAGGAAGTCTGCAGACCAGCACCATCTGCAGGTGAAGCGGCATATAGCAGAGGAACTGCTGTGGAGGAACTTCAGATCTGACATTACCTCCCTCCTTACAAATGCGGGCACCAACGCATTTAAGCAACTGCTCCGCAGGAGACGCTTCAAACAGCACACTGGGACCTACCAAAGCAGGAATGGGACCAGGCAGAAATCCAGGCAGAAGTCCAGGCAGAAATCCAGGCAGAAGTCCAGACCAAGACCCTCCAGGGTCAAAGTCCAAAAAAACATGGTTAGGAGGGCCGAAACCTTTGAGGCAGTGCCCAAAGCCACTGAATTCTCTAGAATCGAAGCCTAGAGTCAGACCTTACTGCAACTCTAGGAAACCCCTCAAGGCGTCCTAGAGCTAGCGGGAAAAAATCACCATGTGCAAACCGAGGTGTTTTACGACCGCGGGCACATAAGGGATCTTCAAGGCCTTCTTTGGGAATACCAGAGGCACAGTGATCATGATCAGTTTCGGCAGGGCGATTGGCAAACTCAACAGGGCGATCGGCAAACTCGACAGACTCGGCAGGGCGATCGGCAAACTCGGCAGGGCAATCAGGCTCGGCAGACACGGCAGGACCATCGTGCTCGGGAAAAAATAGAGGAGAATCAGACTTTTGATTTGGGCCCACAGACAGGCTTTAGATCGAGCTCACAGACAGGCTTTAGATCGAGCTCACAGACAGGCTTTAGATCGAGCTCACAGACAGGCTTTAGATTGAGCTCACAGACAGGCTTTAGATTGAGCTCACAGACAGGCTTTAGATCAAGCTCACAGACAGGCTTTAGATCAAGCTCACAGACACGGCAGGACCATCGTGCTCGGGAAAAAATACAGGAGAATCAGACTTTTGATTTGGGCTCACAGACAGGCTTTAGATCGAGCTCACAGACAGGCTTTAGATTGAGCTCACAGACAGGCTTTAGGGGGAACTTAAGCTGTGGAGGAACTCCAGACCTGACACTTCCTGGTGGGAAACATACGTATATTAAGCAATTCAAGTGTGGATTTCTAGGTGTGTAACTATTGATGAAGGAGCCTTCCGAGAGCCCCAAAGCATTGCTAGAAATGAAGTAAAAAGATAAATAATAGAATAACAATGTTGTAAATATGAACATTTTGATTCTGAAAAGTACAGTGAGATGTGTGTTACAGCAGAATCTTTATTTCAAACTTTGAGGCTTAAACTGGTCAACCATACTGCATGTGATCGTTTTTTAGAGAAATCAGACACAAGAGCAAGATATCCACCGACAAACATTATGTGGGAGATGAGCTGTATTGTTCTCTCATGCCAGTGGGGAAATATAGCAGATCTAACCCACCCAAACCATTGCAAATCACAATATGATCAGACAGGCAGCATCCATTGGGCAATTCATTCTGGGGATAGTGGAATTATCCAAATACATGGCTTCCTGAATGTCCAGCTGGAGACGCTTCTTACATTAGGCACACTGCATTTTCTGTGAATACAGCTCTGTTGGAAGCCTTCTTAACATTCAGTCTGATGTCCTGCAGGGGCCACTGCATTGCTAAGCCTTCAGGTATCCTTAATCGACTAGAGACCCATAGAAAGCTCAAAAATTGGACATATTACTCACGTAGTCCGTATTACCACAGAATATGCAGGCCCACCCATTGAAACCTATTGTTCACCTCACCTCACATTAGTGCAGCTGGAGACGAGCTGCAGACATAGATGGGCATCCTAGGGCCCTCTTCCAAGATTCTGGCCACCAGAGGTAACCCGGACCACCAGTGGACAATAGCGGGGCTATAAGAGCAGATAGGAATACTGGGGCTTGGGGGGGTATATGCACGGAGGCATCAGCCATGGGGATTCCCTCCCATGCCCGGACCAAATTTAGACAACATGGGTGTTGGTCCTCTTTAATTGCTCAAAACTTTTAATTTAAAATGCCAAGTTTAGTCTCCTGGTTCCTTTGGCTGACCTACCCGTGGACATTTTTGGCTTATTCATACAGTGCTTTACACAGACATTTAAATCTGCCTCCAATTCAGTGCGTCCCAGTTTACAGCTCATCACAAAACAAGTGTTGTGTCTTTAGCTTATTTCCATGTTCATTTGCCATGAGTTTCAGTACATTGTTTATTCTATTTATTTTATTCTATTCAGTTTATTCTAGTGGGAAGTTGAAGTTTAACACAACATATCAGTATTTTAGATGCCCAAGTACCTGTCAAAAGTGCGGTACGGGAGAGAGCGGAGAAGATGGGCCAATACTTTCTCCCTGCCCTGGCAAGGGGAGGGAGGTGGGGTGACAACTGCCACAATGCTCTCTCCCGGCACCATTCGGGGGAGAGAGGAGGAATTGCGGCGGCATCCGCCGTGATGCTCTCCCCTGGGGGAGAGAGGAGGAGGTGGTGCAGCAGCCGACACAATGCTCTCCCCTGCCGCTATGCTCTCTCCCAGCATCTAGCTATTGATTCAGAAGTAACCTTGTCAATTCACTCCTGAAACCACAGTTTGCACTTAAAGTGCTACAGCAGGCAAGGGTAATTTGGCTACACTTGGCACTGTCCTAAACTGTTTTTAAATTGAAGAAGAAATGGTCGAGATATCCGGGTTTACAGGTTCACATTATAATTTCTCCTCTAAATAGTGGGCATGGCCCCTGGATCTGTGATGCTGCATAATAATCAGCATAATGGGCGGGTTCTGTAAGTTTCTCAGAACTTGCATAAGACACCTCAAAGTGCCTATGCACACAATTCCAAAGCGCATGTACCGGGGGGAGAGAGGAGGTGGGGCATCAGTGAGCGCTGGTGGGAGGAATGGGCCGCGCTGAGCAGTGGTGCAGCTTTGCCTGCTGCTGTCCTGCTCGGAGGTTAGCTGCATGTCCTCACTTGGGGAGGATGTCAGTGGCCATGGGGGGCTTGTTTCTTCTTCCCCCCACTGCATGTGTGAGCGGCAAGGGGAGAGGAAACATGCCCCTGGTGGCCGCTGACATCAGTGTGGGTTCTCATTGGCTGAACCTGTAAACTCCCATATCTTGACACCACAAACCATAGTTTTCCACTGGCTTTCCAGCAATAAGTGGCATTCCCCCGCTCTGTGTGTGTGTGCCTGTCCCTGGGGTGGTCTCCCTCTGTCTGGTCCATGGCACATACGCCAGCTGCGTTCCAGCAAGCCACTTCCTGGTTCCGGTTGTGTGTTCCTGCACATACCAGTCACAGGTCAGATATTTTATCAGTCTTTGCCATGATTATTATCAAGGCTGGACATATAATTAATGATAATTAGGATTGGAATCCAACCTACAGTATGGGGAACTAAGTACCTCCGGACGATGAACACAATAGGGTTGATTCAAAGCCTTCTAAAATCCATCTCGTTTTTGTCTCTAAATGTGTAATTTCCACATAGTATTCATAGGTATATGTGCGTATGCATGATGCAGAGCCTCCATCAGGAGCGTTCCGTTTTGGTTTCGTAGCTGCATAAGCCATCGTAAATGGTAAGTGTACGGCATCGGTGAGAGGACAAGGTTTTCGTTTACGTTGAATTGTAATCCTCGTCTCATATCGTTTTTCAGCGTTTTTCAACGTACCTTGCAATGTAAAATTTCAGTGTCCTGCGATATTCAGCTTGCATGTTTCTCAAAATATACGTAGAAACGTAATGTTGATGTAGAACCTGGTATGTCTGCACGCATGTACGCATGCACGCAGCTTATTAACTGATTCATGTACCCGGTTTCAGCTATTCCATCACTCACTTCTGCTCCAATGCTTACCTTAACTCCCTTGTCAGCATTTTTTTCTATGTAGTAATGTTTTAATGCTTACCTTAAGTCCCTTGTCAGTGTGTTTTTTCCATGTAGCAATGTTTTAATGCTTACCTTAAGTTCCTTGTCAGTGTGTTTTTTCCATGTAGCAATGTTTTAATGCTTACCTTAAGTCTCTTGTCAGTGTGTTTTTTCCATGTAACAATGTTTTAATGCTTACCTTAAGTCCCTTCCCTCTTGTCCTTTTTTTGGTTTTCCTTGTGCATTCTCTCGGATTAATGTGCAGATGTGTATATATGAACACATTACATTTTGTTATCTAAAATTGTGAAGTATAAAAATGTAAACATTTTTATTAAAAAACTATGTACAAATAGTGGCGGGCTCCCAGTGTCTTTATCACTTGTGATCCCCATTGATGCGGCCAGCTCCTCTATTTCTCCCACAAGCCTATGAGCAGAAGCTGTTAGTTGTTGTAGGCGCTGCTGTGCATCCTGTGTGAGGCCTGTTAAATGAAAATAAAGATTAGTTTCTAGCCTATGCATTGTGATTACCTGTTGAGGAAGGCATGTTAACTTTTAAAAAATAACTTGTCTTTAAACTTACTAGGCTGGTGGGCTAGTTGTTGTTGGGGGACCACCCTCCACATTGGGGGCTGCCACTCCTCTTGGTCTGAGTCTGTAGAGAAAGCAAAAATAGTATTAATGTATTTTTGTTGTTTTTTAAAGTTAGCTTAGATTGTGTGTGTCACATCACCCACCTTCCCCTTGCACCTCAGGTGCTTGTTCTGGACTCTCAGTATAGATGTCAAAAATTAGTGTGTGTTTACAGTGCATGTTCCTGTGTGTGCTTCTGTGTGGTAATCATACCTGAGTGCTGCTGGACCTCCTCATCCTCCGATTCCCTGCCCAACAGCTGTTGCTCCTCCTCTGAAGGTTGGTCCAGGGGTGGTTGTTGTTGCCTTGCAGAGGAGGTTGAGGCCATTGGCACTGGTCTGCCACCACCTCCCCGTCTCCCAGATCTATCCAGCCTTGGCCGGACTCCTCGACTTCGGGTGGGCCTTATTCTGTATTGATACTCGGTCACTAGAAGAGAATAGCATTGTTATATAAACACAGGCCTGCCTAAGGTCAGTGTATTCCTAAGATGTAATGGGAAGTGACTTACTTGGAAAGAGTTTTTGGAAATATCTCCTCACCCGGGGCTTCTTCCTCCGTTTAAGGTCCGACCAATGCTGGATGACCTGGGTGAATGTGAAGGTGGTGTCAAATTCCTCTTCCAGCGCAGCCACTATATCCAGTGCCAATGACCGTTTGGCAAAGCTGTTGGGCAGGAAATCATAGCGATGGGCATTCATCATCTAAAAGGTGGATGAAATACAGATGTTATTAAAGCAAGCATCATACACATAAGATAAATTATCATAGCAGGTTATTATTATACTACCCCCAACATTATAAATCATTATTACTGGCTTTACCTAACCGTACATTTTAGTGTTGCGCACAAACTTTCGCTTGTCGCTGCGTTTATATATACACTTTTTTCCCCACTAGTTTTGGGCGTGCGGCCCGACCGCCTATGCATGCATTTTGCCTGCAAATATACGCCTGCAAATACACCCACTTGCATAATGGTTTCCTGCTGCTCGCGGGTGAAGAGCGTGGGGGCCATCTTGCGGAGTTTCTATCGGTTATGTGGCGCGCCCCAGCGGTTTCCGGGGCGCGCGCGGCCGTACGCACTGATGTAATAGAGAGGGATAACTTCGTAAAGGGTAGCCCCCAACACAGCTATCTGTCTGTGAACACAGCAATATGACAGGGAAAAGACGTACCCACAAGAGCCAAAAGCAACATGAACGGCAGGATCGCCAAGGCATACGCCAGCAAGAGCCTTTTCCTTCAACCTCAATCCAACACAGTGGCAGGCCAGCTACCAGGTCCAGCAAAGCCACTCCTACACATACTGGTCGCAAAGGCAAATCTCAGGCAAGCAAGAATGTAGAGCCAACCAGGGCTTCAACAAGGCAAAGAAAAGTTACTTTAAGCCAGACTGCAGCTCAAACCAAAACTGCCACAACCAGGAAGGCAAAGGAATCCTCCTCCAGCCATACTGCTCACCCTACTCACACATCTCACACTACCACACCATTAGCAAGCAAGTGTATTAAGGGCAAGGGGAAGAGTAGGGCAACACACAATAGCCCCCCAACAACACCCTCTCCTGCTCGAGGCCACTTCAAAGAATCTAATTTAGAGAGCCCCGTATCACCATCTGCCTCAACGTCTGCATCTTCATGGCCCAGCCAAGAACACACACCCAGCCCCCAAGCAAGTCCTCTTCAGTCATTAGCCAGTGAAAGGTCTTCTTATTCATCACCCACACCTCAACCACAAATGTCACCCATTTTGTCAAGTACCCAGGATGATGCAGACAGGCCATCTGTTGGGCGAAACCTGCGGTGTGGCACTTTGTGTGGGCTTTGGCTACTGGTGTCTCTGACCATTTCCATCAACTGTATGGGAGCAATTCCAGAACTACCAGCAAACACCACAGATTGCAACTGTAGGAGGAGATCACCAGGCAGGTGAATTGCACAGGCACGGAATGCAAAGATGTGGATCAAGTACAAAGAAATTTTTCAGAATTAAAGTATGCCGTTCGGCAGAAGATTAATAAGCGCAAGTTGCATGGGTACAGATGGTTGTTTTGGTTGGGCAGGTTGATGTTGTGCATGACCTTTTTTTATTGATTTTTTCTTGTATAATGTTGCAAACAGGAGGTGGATATCCAGTCAAACTTCAATTTACTGCTGCAGAGGAACTGGTCTGCAGATTAATACACCTAGCTACACTCCAGGGCCCTTATTATTTAATATTGGGTGGACAGAACAAAAATATAACAGTACAAATAGGTTTTATGGTAGATTTAGGTCTACATTAAAATACACAATGCAAGGCAACATTACTATAAATGTGCCAATAAACATACAAATATAAACATTTTATATTATTTTATAAATAAGGAAGGATGTCAAGAGAAGCAAAATTCCTGTATAAATGCTCATCAGCAGCTGGAGGCACCAGCGCGTATAGTCAATCACACCCATGACGTATATCTTGCGCGATGCAACCTGAAATCGTGTGAACGTGAAATCTTTTCAACTAAAATACGATCAACGAAAATGCTTATTCTCGCTAACGAAACTATACGCAAGAAAAAAGACACGAGAATCTCGAAAATGGCAGAAAATTCTCACAAAAAAAACACAAACACATGTTTTACATGTGAAAGTGCAGATAAAAGAGGTTGTGAATCAAGGCCAATGTTGTCAATGGATATGGTTAATTGTGGGCACCACTGCTAGCTGAGTATTTCTCTATTCCTTTAATCTTTTTCGTCCCAAATTGTTCTTAATTGGCCCATTAACTTTGATAGGTACCCTGTGGACCTGTGTTCACTTATTTGTCTTATACCTGGAATGATGATATTCATCATAGCACTTCAGCACTTTATTATTGCACATTACATGATATTAGGATTCATATATTATGCATTTCTTTTTCATTTTGTTTTCAGTGATGCAGCTTTTATTGTTTGATGTTTCTCTTCCCTCCCACCCCTAGCTTGCTGTTTGTAATATGTATATGAATTTGTGTCTTTTTTCTTATTTATTGCTAATAAATTCATGAAGTAAAAAAGCGGTAATTATTTTGTTTGGGTAGTGTTGCCATCTGGTGGATGCTTGGAGTGTTGCCGACTCTATTCTATTAATTTAATTTGAGGCGGGAGCATGCGCAGCGGAAAGGCCAGTGCCGGGACCTTAGCTTAAGACTGCCGCTTTAAACCAGATTACTGACATGTTATTCATCATCCAAAATAAATGACTTATATTGAATCATTAATGATCATTTAGAAATATCTGTCATAAAGCTGATTGGCCAGGTTTTTCTTCAGCCAGTCACTGTTTAAAGTTTATTTACAGGCAGAGATGTACAACCGGTGCTCTGCAGTGCCCTCAGCTGCGGCCCCTGGAACCCCTAGTTCTAAAGGTTGGGGAGCTGGAAAGCTGGGCTTGACTTGCCTGCAGTGCGTGCGGCTGTCCACTAGAGGCAGCGCAGCATTAATTCCTGAAAAAAGGAAGTGGGTCACTGATCAGCTGTTGGGGAATGCATTTACAGAATGAACAACTCTCAAAGGTTTGTTTCGCACCTAGCAATTGCAGGGCACTCGTGCTCAGGGCAAGCCCCCGGCAATTGCTGGTGTTCAGCATGTGGATGGAGTTGGTGCTATTGCTTTCCACTCACATAGAGGAATCATTAGCACAGAACCTTCCAGACAATGCTGGCAAGGCTTTTGTGGGGCAATGTGATTGCTCAAAGTGAAAGCACCCCTAGATTACTAATGGCAGCATTACACAGGTGATCGCAGGGCCATCACACAACACCACGCAATCGCCCTGGTGTGAAAGGAACCTAGGGCTTCTAACACATAACAATGCTGGCTTAATTCATATATATTTATAGCTGCATGCCCCCACCTCTGTGGCAGTTCCTGGCACACCCAGTGACTGGAGGGACACTATCCATTTTCTGTCAAAGCAGGGATGGTGCAGTTTTGTCCACCTGATGCTCTTGCAAACAACGGACAGCCTAATAACCTAAATTATTTTACGTATCTTTACCCTCTTCTTTATTCTCAGTGCCTAGATTAAAATCATTTAACGAACATGTGGTAGTAAATACTTGTTTAAGGGGATGGAATTCATTGATTAGAATAACTAGATAACCTATTTTTATGTTCTCATTTAAGTGTCTAATCCTGGTGATCTTAGTAAAAAATTAGAACAATGTGATTACATGTTGTCATGCAATAAAATGTGCTTCCATGGGGGTGAAGACTTTTACAAGCAGTGCATATGAAAAAATGTCCACTAGGCTTGTACTGCCTTTTTACAGCTGTGGTTTAGATCTGCCCTATAGAAAGTTTAGAGGCCTATCCCAAAACATGCAGTGACTAGTCATAGACATCTCAGGAAAGCACTGAGTGTTGAGCAACAGCTAAGCTTTGCACTTGGATTTAAAATGGTTTCAACAAATTCTTGTTGTGACAGGTCACAATAGAATTTTCATCGTTTCATGGCAGGATATTAATGGCCAGAGAGATCGCCAGTGCCAGGAGACAGGCATCAAAGCATGGTGAGTGCAGTTAGCCTCTATTATACTCAGTTACTCGCCTATCCTGTGAAGTGACAGCCTGTTATGATGTCAGTTACATTGTTACTCACTGTACGGGTGCGGTTTATTATTATGCCTACTATAGTACCTCATCTCCTTCTCAGGCTATGCTTTTCCCTTCTGATCTCTCCCAGGACAGCTGTGCACAGGTGATGCTTTCTTATGATGCTATTAGTATTATTTGCATGATTATATTATTTACTATTTTAATGTCGTATGGGGTCCTAGAGAGGAAAGATATTGTGGTTAATTCAACCCCACGTCCAGGTGCAATAAGTGTCTTCATTCCGTAAACTTGAAATATCTCCAGAAATTAAGGATTGATTCTTTTTGAAAATGAGGCATAGGTTAAAATAAGGTGGGATTCAGTAAAGTTAAATTTAGGTTTAACAGCTGCTAGGTCCTCACAACTTCCCGGAGTGAAAGTTTATTTGTTGATGACTAGCATATTCTTCCCTTTTATATAGGGACATTTCAAGCAAAGGGTTAATTTAGCCTGCTTTCTTCTCTTCCTGCCAGGGGTGGCATCTTTCATTCAGCCTGCTTTATATTTCTCAGAAGTCAGTTCATTTCAGCAGAAAAGGAGTCAGCAGAAGAAAGTTCTGTACAGTTAATCCGGGTGGCAGCCAGCATGGGGCAGACTCATTTAACATCTTTTTTCATCTCATGCCTAATGCTGATGTGTAATTCCCTTTCAGTTTTCACAAGGTGTATGTTTTTGCACCTGGTGCTGAAGCAAGCTCTTTAGGTCTACATATTCCCCCAACCCCAGCAGAGGAAAAAATGTAAATAATGAAATGAAAGCATTTATTACTAGCTGTAGATTGTGAGGATGTAGAATACTTGTGAGTAGTGCCAGGTGATGTGAACTATATTAAAATACATTACATTATAGACCCCCCAACATAACTGAGGAAATAGAGTGCCAGCTGCATAAACAAATAAAGTGGGAAGTGGTGATAATGGGAGATTTTAATGATGCAGGTATTGGCTGGTACCATGGCTCTGCTTCACCTGCAAGGAGAACATTCCTCAGCCTCACCCAAGAGGCTCAGTTATTTCATCACCCCTTGATCTTAAAACACCCACTAACAACTGGTATAGTGCCAATGGATTGGGTGCAAGGCAAATGCGGTGCCCATTATTTAAAAGTGCTCTAGGACTTCTCCAGGTTATTACAGGAGAGACGTTGAAGAGAAATGTGTATATTTGTTGTGCCAAAATGATGCTCTCAAGAGGCTGAGCTAATCTAGAATTCTTTAATTTTCACTCAACCTTACTCGTGCCCAGCAGCAGCTGCATTATGTGTGTACAGGACTCACTTCCCTCTTCTTATAGATCCCAGCATACAGAGTTGGTGTATGGTTGCCAATAGCAACAAATTGCAGTTAGTGAAAACTGCTTCCATACAACACACATGTTGTAACACAAGAAAAATATAAAATAAATACTAGAGCAGCTCAGCACCTCACGCACATCGTTTTGTCACTTAAAAATACCATCAAAGGCACACTATCCTTTTAACATGCATTGTTGGAAAATAGCCTGAGGAGATCTTAAGGGGCTACTTTAAAAATTCACATATACTGAACTTAGAGCTCAGAATGAAAGGAAGTATGGAGAGTGGTTTGAGTGGAAAATAGGAAGGCAAAGAAGGTTGGCAGGCCAGAAGAAAAGGGATCAGACTGTGGCCCCCTTCCTCTCCCACAAAATCGTTGTGTCTTCAATGGGGTGCACATAATCTATCCATGCCTGCAAGACCTGCTAGAATTTTCTAAAAAAATCACCATTACTGAAACAATGAACAATGTCCAGGGATGTTTTCCTAAACAATGGTATGTGTTTAGGTTGCTTGTAAAGTCAGTTACCATTGTTTTCTGTGAGAGTTACGGGGAGGCCGATTCATCAATAGCGCCAGGTAGCGACAGATGAGCGACTGTAGCGTGATTTTTTCAGCGCCAGCCAGTATTCGCTGTGCTTGGCCGGCATTAGCTTGATGACAGCGACTCAGTCGGTGTGCGGTAATGTTGAATACGGGCTGGGGGGTCGCTGTTTCACAGGTCCAGCGTTGTATGTGAGCGCCTGACAACGAATGGCCAGAGCGAACGGCTAGCTTCATATTCATCAAAAAATCACGCTCCGAATGTGCTGTCGCTGTCCATTCCTTGTTTAAACCCCAAAGCGCTGGCGGCGATCTGTATTAACTAGTTTTTAACCCCTAAACAACCATATTTTTTGAATTTAACATTATACATGTTTTTAGAATCATTTTGTAATATGAATACATTAATCTCAGACCTGTTAGATCAATTCTGCACATATTTTTTTTTTTTTTTTTTTTTGACTTAAAAATAAATCCTAACATTGCAGAAGTGGTCTCCGATTTTTTGACATTAAAAAAAAAAAAAAAAAAAAACTATTACCAATTAATTATGAATAATTATAGATTGCTCCATTGAAATGCATTGGACATCGCCAGGGAGCGACAGCTCATACCTGGCGCTGTGAGGGAATTTGCAGCGGCGCTGTTCGGTCCAGGCGGCTTCATGATGAATGCCGCGCTAGCCGTCGCTCTCGCCGGCGCTAGCCTCATTTTGCTTGATAAATGCGTCATTGTGACCGCCGCCGGGCGTACTTGAGTCGGTAGTCGCCGTTAGCTGCCGCTACCTGGCGCTCGTCAGACACTACCTGGCGCTATCGCTTGATGAATAAGGGCATGAGTTTCTAGGTAATGGAGGTGAGCACCCAGGAGCTGGCTGAAGTGCGCTGGCTCCAGGCTTATGTGGGCCCTTGGGCTACAGAGTCTCAGTGGGCCCTTCGGGAAGTTTCACACAACAGTAGAGCTGTTTAGATGGCAGGTGTTGCCAAATATTTCACCTGCTTGCTGGTGAAAAACTCTGGAAAAGAGAAGTGAAAGAACCATACACTACAATTCCCCAGTTCTAGTCAGCGTGCATATTTAGATAAAGTCCCACTAAAGAAATATTACACCAAATATGACCCAAAAAATAAACAAGAAGTGTGAGGCTGGCCCTCAGCTCTGTCCTAGACACATCACATCCCTCAACTTCAGTTGTGCTGTGAGGAATAAAGCTTACAGCCACTGGTTCTGGCTACTGGTCACTGCGGGACACTGGATCAAGGATAGGGGGATGCCTGGGGAAGGGGTAATGAATCCACCCACTCTAGAAAAGAGGCATGTCATGTGACCCCCCTATGTAAGGTGGGCCTCCCTAAGGTGCAGGGTCCCTTGCATCTGCCTTTTTTCTGTGAGAATTTAATTTTCCTCCCCCGGGGATCCGAAATTGGATGCCCTGCTGTGTGAAACCCTCACAGGGTGCCGCAAAACTCACCTGCTTCCTGGCTCCCCCACTGATGTAAATATTGGCAGCATATTTGGGCTGTGGGTACGCTGCCACCCCCAGTCATTCGGATAGGCTGGGGACGGGTGAGCCCCTGCTGCTGGCCATGCAGCGCATGTGCTGCTATTGCCATAAACAGAGCTGTTTGCTGAACAGATGAATGCCAGTCTGAATTTTGGAATTATGTCAAAGCATTAGCACCCCACATAATAGGCTAGTATAGTAGTTAAGGATGCAAAAGGCTAGTAAAAATATTTTATGTACAGGTTAACAGAATAGTGTACGGAACACATTCCAAAAAAGTTAAAAAGGGTGCTACAAGGTCCAGTATTATACACAGGCCTGTTGAATTTTATCCTTGATGTGGTGGATGGAATAGGAAGGCTTATTTATTAAATCAGTCATCTAATGACCCCCTCCCTGCCACCCTACCTTGACGATGAGGCAGGACAGGGGGGTTACAAATAAAAAAACCCATACCTTAGCCAGGAGCCTGCACTGTCCCCCCGAGCCCCAGCAGTGACCACAGGAAAAAGAGACAAAGCTGCATGCCCTGGGTCCACACGCGCTCCTGCTGCTCATTCACGTGAATGGGCGGCAGAAGCGCACACAGAGCTGGGAGATGCGTCTCTGTCTCTCTCGGCCAATATGGGCTGTGGGTGCCTGACTAAGCTATGGGATTTTTTTTACCGTATTTGTAACCCTCGTCCCACCTCAGCACCAGGGTAGGGTGACAGGGCGGGGGGGTCATTAGATGACTGAAGTTCCGCTTTAATGATGGCTGATGAAATAGAAAGTAATGCAGCAATGTTTACAGATTGCCCTAAATTATTCAGAGTAATTAAAGCTTGGGGGGATAGTGAAATATTATAGAAGGTCCTAAACAAAATAATAATAATATTTGCACTCTTATATGATATTTTCTGTCCTCCTATTCCAATCTATAGGCATTGATGGGGTTGGTTCCTCTTTTGAAGCTAAAACAACTTCCACTCCACTTTCTACAATATTATAATATATAGATTGTATCTCTGAGAATATTTGCTCATTCATCCAGTAAAACATTTGAGAGGTTAGACAATGATTTTGAGTGAGATGGCCTGGCTCCCAATCTCGGTTTGTTCCAAGGTGTTGGATGGGTTGAGGTCAGTGCTTGGTCGGAGTCAGTCCCATTTCTCCATTCCAATCTTACCCAACCATGCAATTATAGATGATGCTTTGTCAAATGGGGCACAGTTATGCTGGAATAGAAAGGGTCCTTCCCTGAACTGTCCCAACAAAGTAGAAAGTATCCAATTGCCCAAAATGTAATGATTACCCCAAAGCATTAGGATTTCTCTTCACTGGAACTAAGGGACAAAGGCAAACCCCTAAAACCAACATCATACAATTATCTGTCCTCCACCACACTGTTTGTACATTTCAATCAGGCAACATTATTCTGGAATTTACCAAACCCACACTCACCCAGATAATTCTTGTGAAAAACTGGGCATTTTCTTGTATGCTATATGGACCTATTTCTGTATTAGACCTTGTGCTTTATGGCTTGTCATTTCCTTTTACACTGTATTTATTCAGAGCCAATTGCCATGAAATGTGTTCTATTGGACCTTGTTTTTGCTATATTTCTTGCTTGAAAAATCGATACAATTTTAGAAAACTAAAAAGTTTAAAACTATCCTGCTGTTTTTAAAAGCGGTTGTACCTGGTGCTGCACGTACTGCAACCTTTTATTTTAATCACAGTTAGAAGCTATTCATTTTTCTTTTTGCTGTATATCGCAGTCATTTCTGTATTGCCTTCACCCTCTTGTATTTCTATGTATGTTTCACCATTTTGTAGATTTAGCATATCCTTCTTTCCTGAGTAGCCAGTGAAGCTGAAGAAGGTCAAGTGTCACTGGCACAGGAACACCATATTATATAGTGATCACCACTTTTTGGATTTTTTGCAGAATTCATATTGACCACACAGGAAATAAGAATTGATTATTCTAATGGGGGAGCCATTAGCAAAGGACTACTAAATGGCAACTATCAATAAAGAGAAACAACATCCAGGATTTTCATTATCCTAGGTTTTTTCCTTGTCCTGATTTGTGATGCCACAGTGCGTCTTCTCCTCCAATGAGCTTTCTATGCTGTGCATATTAATGAGTGGCATAGAACACTGAGTTGAAGGAGAGAGGCAATCATCCTTGAGGCTACTCTTTCCTCTGGTAGTACATACCCACACTAGCTATTTGCTAGCCCCGTGGGAGGTCGGGGAGTGCTGTTGAAGGCCATGCATTTGCCGTAGGATAAGTGGGAAGATTCAACTCTGCCCAAACCAGGGGGCTCACATCTTGATGCATCCTTTATTGGGATGCCAAACAAAGAGGGCGACCACCGGGCTGGTTGCTTGGTTGCTGCACTTTAAACACCTGCAAAAATGAAATGCTATTATATGCTAGGCTACATAAAGAAAGCTTTTCCTGTTTCCCATGGGATAGAGGTCTGCTAGGGAAAGGTGAAATACAAGCACAGGTTTAGATCTGCTTTACATATTATTCTAACTGATTTAAATTTACTATTAACACTTTTCCTTTGGCTTTGAGGGGAAAAAATTCATGAACTATGTCTGACAATCACACATGGCCAGAAGGCGCATATTTCATGCAAATCATCTCTGACTCAGGACAACATGCTTTCGTTCTGTACCATGTATCAGTGATATGTAGCAACACGTATATAATTCAGCAGATATCCAACTATGGTTAAAAACAATTATAATAGGTGTTTCCTTAGAAGGGAGCAGAGCTGTGACCTGTCAGTAAATCTTGGCACCAATTTTCCTGCTACAGTTTTTTGGGTCTGTACAGAGCTTGGTTTATACTATGCATTTCTACAAGTATATATAAAGGGGCGTAACGTGAGGGGGTGCAAGGGGTGCGACCGCACCAAGGCCCAGAAGGTCAGATGGGCCCCATCATTGTTGCTCCACAACCTTATCATATTTGTGCTCAATTGGCATGACTTAGATAAAGGAAACACCATTCAATGTATGCATTTATGCATTTCAGCCTTTAGTTGTCTAGCTGCATCCAGTTGAGATAAAAGACAGAAAAAGCTTACTGTATGAGCTGTAAAAGGGCCTCATTTAACGTTCGCACCAGGGCCCTGTCACATATATAATGTTTCCCACTAATAAAACTACATACCACAGTACTTGAGAAACACCATGTAATGTAACCTTTATTCAAGTCTATACAGATATAATTAACACATGTGGGTAACAAACAATTAAGAAGTTCAAAAAATATATATAAAGAGATAAATATATAAAGAGATATTTAGATAGTAGATTTGTAGATGATTAACTAAACTTCATATCTTACCCCACATTTTAATAAATAGAAAAGGATATAAATATTTAAATATAATAAAAACTGTTATTTTAAGTTATTTTAAGTCATTGTTTATTTGGAGTGTGCAATAGCTAGGGCAGATAGAGCATGTGGATACGACTGGATGTGGGGCCATGGAACCAGAAGTGGCAGAGAACTGAGGGAAAAGTGGTGGCATCCCCAGGGCTCTCAAAGTGTGTCCAGGAGCGGAATCCAGAGTCTAGGAAAAATCCATTCCGATGGGATTCCCCAGAAACAGGCTTCCAGTACCCCTAAAGCAGTCAAGGCAGTAGTGGCTAGGCCACCATGTTTATCCTGCCTCTGGAGGCGGTGTCTTTTAAAATCCAGGGCCTCTTTAAATCCCCCATAAGCATCTCCTAGGAGGAAATAAAAAGAGTCAGGGAAACCAAGTTCCTTAGGGTCAGTATCACTAGAACAAACAGAAATTGTACCTCCAAGGTCAAAACTGCAACCCAGAGTATTGTGTCTACCTCCACTATAAAATTGAGCTGGTAGTACATAGGACTGGACTAGGTCCCCAAGAGAACTTTTTATCAAATTGTACCTTGCCACCAAATATGCATTCAATATAACATTTATTAACTAGCTTGACATTAAAAAAATAACATAAAATTACACATAATCATTTTGGCAGTCCATGTAACAATTATATATAGTATCCTTCTGGACTGGTAGCCTACGTGTGTTGTTAGAAATAACACCTTCATATTGGGTGTCTTGCTTGCCTTTTCAATGAAAAGATCTATAATTATCTCTACAAAAGAAGGGGATGCCCCTAAATCACACAGTGAAGTGCAGTTTTCAGATAAGCAATCCCATGGATGACATGCATGCCAACCAAATATGGCCTTCGTGTCACATTTTCTTCCATCAACCAACTCCTTACCCCCAGGTTAGTTCTCAAGAGACTAGGCAGTTTGCCAAGATCACCGCCATCCTCTTAGTGCTTTTATAGAAATTTTTGCTTCCGCATCCATGGCCTGCAGTTTCCGCATTTGTCTCAACCAATCTGTGCTTGCTGCTTTTTTCCTGGGGAGAAACCTCACAGTGTACCTAGTCGCAAATGTGTCCTCATGGGTCACGGATGCTCAGAGGAGGATGGGCATCGAATATCCAAGATGTCTGCATGAATAAAATATTCCTTAAACTGGACCAACACCCTTACAACAAACAGTGCTCATATGCACCCTCTCCAGGGCAATTCAGATTGCTGCACATAAAAAGGAATTTACCTTTTTCTATCTCCTGCTGTGGTCAAATTTCATAACAGCTGCAGGGTACCTGCAAACAGGAAATCACTTCCTCATTTAGCTTTCAGTCCCCACCCCGCTGACCTTGTCCATCAATCAAGTTTCAGTGGATTAAGAACGGAAACATCCCCATTCCCTGCCCAGATGTCCTGATTGGCTGCCTCTCTCTGCAGCTCTGAAACTGCCCGCCTCTCTCCTCTCACACTCATCACAGTGTGCTTACATCACATCGCTGTTGCCACACACACTGTTTCTCTTAATTTTTTTCTATGAATCTCCAATGCTATAATACTTTTAAAGATAACTTAGGAACTACAGGGTCTTTTTGAAAACGGGTTGAAGTTTAGGACAGTGCAAGTGGATGCAGAAGCAAATGTAAGTGCTACCACTGATTCAGTATCATGGCTGGACTGCTTGGAACTGGCTGGGTAAATACAGACGGCGCCACCAGAGGGGAGCAGACTTGCTGATGGGATACTGCAAGGGGGACATGGCCTAACAAAAGAAACATCAGGTATTACTCAAAAACATGCGTGATGCACTTGGTGTTATTTGCAGATCGGGATTTTAGATCCATAATTCTAGCTGTTGGTCCACTTTCAGACCCACCTTGCCATAACCCCACCTCACCACAATAAAGACTGTGTTTTATTTTAAGGCTGCATTCACACATAAGTGTTACAGTGGAACACTCAGAGAAATGGAGTTGGACTGCAATTTGTATTCATTTATGTTGCATTATATTGCTTAAGTAAATGCTTAAAAATGTAATATTTTTTTTCCTTCTGTGATCTGTTGCCATTGGCAATTGTACACTATGAGAAGAAGATATACGTGAGTCCTGTACACACAGAACACTGATGGGCCTGTGTAAGAGTAAGTAAGCAGTTGCCACAGCAGCAGTGTTCTGTGTGTGCAGGTTTCACATCTCTATTTTTATAGATCTTGGTGTACAGACTCGGTGTACAGTTGCCAATAACAACAAATTGCAGGTAGTGAAACCTGCTTCCATAATACACACATCTGATAACATAAGAAAGTAGGAAAAAATACTAGATCACCTTGAAAACATTCATTTGTTACTGTATTTAAAAAATGCTTTCGAAAGTGGCCTTTCCCATCCCAAGTGAAATCCAGTCTTTTATTATAATTATTATTATCATTTTTATTGTTCTTATCCAAAGTTTATCACCTTTCTTTTTCCTGTGTATATGTATGGTATAGCAGTAGTACCTCCAGTCTTTTCTTTACCTGCAAAGCTTTTGCCATTCATTAAATTTAGCACTGGTAGTCTCTTTTGCCACTAGCACCAAGTGAGTCCGTAGGGACCTCGACACTCGCCTTGGTATAAACCATAGCCTCTTTATTAGCAGAGAGAGGCAGCATTATGAATTTGGATTATGTAGCCCTGTGGCAATGCAAGCTTACTGTGATAGAAACACTTAATTACCTAATATTTAGGTTTGCATGCTGGCGAGCATGTTAGTGCATCGGATATTGTACCCAGATCTAATCCAAAGCTTTGGCACTCCCAACATTTTCCTACAAGCAGTTATTATTATATTGTTTCTTTAAATCTCCATGAACAATTCTGAATGATTAAATAAAGGATACATAAAGTTTTACATACATCATTTTTCATCTGGGGCAGTTACGATAAAAATATGTGGCCATTTTGTAATTTTATATTTATAGCAATTTTCAGTCTGTGTTTGCAGCAAAACAAATTCAAAGCGAGTTCTAACATGACTAGAATTTAACCATCAGATTTACCTAAATTAATGTGAAACCTTCTGAAACCTCTAAAGAATGACAGGGCTGGCTTAACTAGGTACTGTATTAGGTATGCTTTCTTACACATTAATAACAATTAATCATACGTGCTTACTTGCATACCCAGCAGCACAGGGGTTTAACGATATCAAATCTGTATTATTCTTAAACCATATTTTAAAAATGAGAATGGTATCTAAATAAAGTTTTAGTTTCAAACTGTATTTTATTGATCAATAAAATTGCATATATTCCAAATCATACTTCCACCTGCTACCAACAGATTCTGAAATTGGCACTCTTGGGAAAATTATCAGATCAAATAACATTAGAGTGATGCAGATACGCCCTACCCACGCTGGAAAGAGAGAGGTAGATACATCCTGATACCTGCCACTGATTAGACCGATCATTTTTCCAATGAAATCTTCAATAACCAATAGTAAGAGAGTAAGGAGAGATACAGAAATAAAAAAATGGCATAGCCAGGATCATATAGACATGTCCACCTGCTCAGGAGCATACATACTCTAGAGTTTAGTAAGGGTAGGAGGGAGCGAGAGCAGGGGGCAGGGAGGAGGAGCGGGGAAGTAAAAGAGAAAAGTAAAAGGAAAGTAACGGTATAATGCGGGTTAGAGGTAAAAAGAAAAAAAAAAGGGGACGCCCTATCCAATAGGCGGCCAGGGTGTACTGCCTCTTGAACTCCTCTACAGCCCTGTGTAGTATACCATCTGTTACATTACGTTTTCTAGTCAGAGTCATCCAGTCAAGTCTAAAGTCTAGTTTAAAGTCTAGTCAAAGGATCCTCTTATAATCATCTAAGCCTTTATACAGGGGCCTAGCTAGGGGGGAGCAGGGGGGCACTTGCCCCGGGTGCAGCAGGACAGGGGGCGCCAAATGGGGGCCTGAGCACAGGTGAAGGGTACCATTTTGAATCTTTGCCACTGGTGCCAGAAAGACTAGCTACTCCTCTGCTTTATATATATTAGCCAAGATGACCACATGTCGTAGTATTGCCTCTTAGTGTCGTGTGTAGTGTGGACTATTTCCTCCATCTCTTCTATATGGTTAACCTGCACCAGCTATTCCCTAATTGAAGTGGTTTGGTTAGATCTCCAGTGTTTGGGTAACATTGTTTACTAGGTGTACAGTTAGGGATTTATTATGTCAAGCAAGTTGATAGTGTGATGTTATGGAGTAAGTATGTGGCAGGGGTAAGTTTGACTTCAGTATCAGCCCTTTTCTCGACTATAGTGTGGTCAACCTTCCAATAGTTTTGAATTAGCTGAAAGTTTGCAACCGACGAGATTGCATTTCTAGTCTTAAAGATTCTGGTAACTATTCTCAGCATGTCCGAGATTAGTGGATGTTGGGTCACTGCTGATGGAAGAGAAGGGGGATCCACCCAGGCTGCCTTCAGAAGCCCATCTGGTCTCATCGACCTTTCCATGCGAAACCAGTCCTTATGAGCAGCCGATAGGTCCCACTCTAACACTAGGACCATATGCACCACCTTATAATAGGTTTCAATATGTCTGGAACTCCAAGGCCTCCTTTCTCTTTTGCTGGGGTCATCTGTTTATATCCCAACCTTGCTCTCTTCCCTGCCCATAGGAATTAGGAGATTTGGGACTTGATGTTTCTAAGCCAATGTGTTGGGTTTTCTATCAGAATACATTGTATTAGGTACAGCAGTCGGAGAATATTCATTTTTAGTACTGAAATCTGCCCAAACCAATTCAGTTTATGCACGTTCCACTTATTCGAATCCTTCCAAATTTTCATCCAAATAGGTTATTATAAAACTTCTCATAGAAGAGGCGTAACTGCTCTGCAATCACTTTTGGGGCATGGTGTTGTTTATGTTTGACGTTCTTCTACCTGAGGACGAAGGTGGCCTTTCAGATACCTAGCTAGATACCGGCCACTTTTATTGCCATGCTCATAGAAAATGTTGCTGGGGTTAGGGGTCAGTTAGGCAGGCGGATGACAAGAAGAAAGTTAGGTAAGGTAAAGATAGAGGAAAGATTGTAGAGAGTGTAGATGAGTAAAATGACAAGCCAAAAGAAACTAGCTATCGATGTCTGAGTCTTGGATACTACAGGGATCAACCCAAAATAAGATAGTCCTGGAAAATGGGCCCTCCCGGACTGCCCAAAAGGCATCCCCCCGTCCTCCCCCAGATAATGGGAGATGAACACGGGAAGCAAGGGGGCCCCAGACACACCCCAACTGCTCCACTCAATCCAGGTGAGCAAGGGGGGAGGCAATCTGACCAGCATAAGAGTTGTCTAAAAGATGAAGTAATGTGGAATCCTCTTCAAACCTCTATCTGCATCCACTTTTCCTCATTCTAACATATTAACAGGGTGATCTATATGCATCTAAACTCTTAGCCTACATAAATATGTTTACAGCCACCCATTAAAAGGAGATTTTAGTCAGTGTCCCTTGGGTTAACAATATCTATTTATACCGCCTCAATAGTGTTTTGCGAAAATAGGGGATCCTTCCTGCTAGGGTCATACAATCTAACAAAACTAACACTATAGGCCTTAATGAAGAAGTGTGCCATTTAGCATCTCTTTGCTGGTATAGTGCACGTTTTTGAGCGCCAGCATCTCTTTCTTTTGTGGCTTTGACAGAAAGGTGCTGGAGGTCACAATGCACAATGGATCCGAGCGCCATTTAGTACCACTTTGTATCACTTTGTCTTTTAGGAGCTGCACACTATTTACATAGCTTTCACGTGCTGAAAATATTGGTGCTATATTTTTCTGGCGCTAGTTGGCGTTTCAGGGGACAAACTTTACAGTGCGTTTAGGGTGCTTTCTAATTGTTGTCCAAATTGCACATTGGTAAGCAAAATAAGCCTGTAATATACTGTATTGTTCCCCATAATACGCACTTTTATTCTCCAAAAAGCAAAAAGTGTGTGTGGGGTGGGGAAATGTGCATGCACCTTATGGGGCAAATGTAGAAAAACCAACAACACCAGAAAGTATACTCACATGTTCCGGCAGTCCGGTTCTGCTGTGCGGCTGCCACAGCCCCAGGAGGCTAGAAGATCGAGGAGTGTCAGACGGGCAAGGTAACTGAACCCTGTCCCTGCTGCCTGACCCCTGCCGTCACTGCTTCTTCTTCTGGGGCACACGCAAACACCTGGCTCCTTACAGTGGGTGGGCATGACCGGCATCAGCATTCATAGAATAGATGCTTGGTGCAGGCCAAGCCAACCTGCTATACTGAGTGGCTCTGAGGCAAAAGTATTGGTGCTGCTGCTTGATAAATCAGGTTCCTTATTGTGCTATATTACAAGGATGACTCAGTGACGGGGTGCTCTTGGGGAAACCCCAGATTGCTTATAGGCCTCCACACCCCTAGAGGCTCATAGCCAGATTTGTGACAAACAGTTTATCTTTTTATGGAAAATGCCATTTTAGAGAAGACATCTACCCAAAAAGCAAGCCTGGGTCCTAATCACAGTACTTGCAACAAAATGACAAGAACACCCAATTGGAACACTGTTGCTAGTAAGAAAAACACTTCCAAACAGAGAAAGAACTACATATTCAAGATACAATTCGATGCATTGTATATTGACAATATAGGAAATAAGTAAAATATTTTAAAAGGTTAAAATAGTCTCATTAGGTGGCTGCCTGGTTCTAAAACTCAACATTAAAGAAAACATTAAAGACAACATAAATATCAAAGGTATGTGGGAAACATTTCTATCATCCAACAGATCTTGTGAAAAATGCCTTGGGGTTTATAGCTAGTGATGAGACAAATCTGCCGATATTCTGTTTTGATGCAGTTCCCCCGAATAGTTTGCAATATTCTAGTTCTGTATCGGCTGAAACTAAATCATATTAAAGTTTGGGGGTAGCAGGGGAAATTCAGGATGTGCATCTGTGTCTCTAGGAATCGAGTAAAGCAGCTAAATGCCACAAATTGTATGATGGGAAGGCCACAAAACCTAGAGCACATTGTTTTTACTATTTAAAAAATAGAACAATCGCCTTAACTCCTTTAAGATAATAATGTATCGTTAAAATGGAATAATTCTCTGTTTATTTAATTACAACATCGGTATATACTGTAAATCTAGAGCTGTATATAATAAAGCGATGAAGAAAAAAAATAAATTATTTTTAGCTTGCCGAGGAGTAACTGTCACCTTATCTAACCATCAAAGACTTATATTCCTTATTTATACAATTCTAACACTTAAAGTGATTAAAGCTAAGGGTACTTACCTTTTGTCCCCCAAAGCTGATCAGTGCTAGTCTGGCAATCAACAACTCACCTGGCTGCTGGATCCAGCCTGAGCCGCAGCCCTTACTTCATGGGGTCGGGATTAATGGCGTTCCAGGCTTGTTGACCCGCCTTAAGTCACAGGAGCGCTGCTACTTTCTCTCTATTCATTGCAATGGAGGGGGTGTGCTGAAGGCCTGATATGCCCCCTCCATTGTAGTGACTGGACGCGCCACTGTAACTGATGCCTGAGATGGCAGCCGGCACATTCAGTTGGCTGTTGAATCACTTTAATGATAAAATGTGACATTTACTGATACATTTGCATCCTTGGCTTTATATGCAGTTGTATACCATAAAGAAAAGGGAAATACTTCTACTATAGGATTACAATATCCTGGCACAGGGCTCTCTAGCTAGCCTAGCATTTTGATTATCCTGGATTTTGTTCCCTGTGCTCAAGATCACACAGAAAAACTCCCCTTTCCCCAGTCCTATGGCATGCGCGTGGGTTTGGTGTGCTTATTTAATGCTCAACAAACAGCTCTGTTTATGGCGCAAGTGGATGCACCCCACCCCAACCTGAATGGCTGGGGACAGGAGTGTGTACACAGCCCAAAGATGCGGGCGCTGAGGGAGCCAGGAAGAAGATGAGATTTGCAGGGCCCTGGGGGAGGGGCGGGGGTTTCAGCCAGCGGCCTGGTCGAATAGGACCCAGATTTTGCCAATATTCTGTTTTGCAAGAACCAAATCAATTTGCTAAATTCTGGTTGCATTCACCTTTGACCTGAATAAAAAATGCAGGCGCCGGTTAGCGTCTTATTTAACACTAACACCAAAAAGGTTGCAGCGCCAGGCACTCTGGTTGATGCCGTGCCAGGTGTAACCTGGTGATGTAACTCAAGATCCCATTGCAATGGGCAGAACTGGACTGTAGTATTAACGCTTATAATTAATATTACACACATGTATTTGTACAGAACCTGCATTAGCACTTGTTAATAATTGAAACGCAGGACCTCAAGGTCACAAAATGTATGTTTTGGGGTTATTAAAATTGATTTCCATGCTTAAAGGAGCACTATCGCGAAATTGTGTAATATGAAAAGTCCATATAAACACATTCGCTAATGAAAGGAGGGGTCATCCATATACCCGAACTAAATAAAACTCCCACCAAGCTTGTGGTTTTCTTCTCCTGGTAGGAATAAAATCCAGGGGTTACAGATTTAGTCTATGAGGGGTGACAGAGCCTGTCACCCGAGATGTCCTCTTCCTTCCATTAAATAAAAAAGAACAAGCCTGGCTGGATATTTCTCGATACTGGGTGTATAAGTGACCCCTCCTCCTGCCATCCAGCATATTTATATGAATTTTTATTACTGGGCCATTTTTTTGCGATAGTGCTCCTTTAACAATATGTAATTTGGACTCCAACAACTAAAACGCAGCCTAAACGCAATGTAAAGTTGGCCCCTTTGTCCCCAGCAGTGATTTGTTGTAACTGTAATGATGACATGCCGACCAGCGGAGGAAAAATACAGCGCCAAAGATTTTAAGGAGGAAGAAAATCATAAATATGCTGGGGTGCGCCAGAATAACAGGGGTACAAAGTGGCGCTTGACGCTAGGATAATCGTCCCTCTGTTGCTGTTGAATCCATTGACTGGGAACTGATTTAATTTTAAATGTTTCATCTGTTAACGAGAGATCATTCTTTGGGCAATTGGGTTTCTATTATCCTGTTGCCAATGTGCCACTTCTTTGTGTTGTTAAAACACTTGGCAGTCGACAGTGGTATCATCTGACAATGTTTATAGCTAAGTCTCTGAAAACATTTCCACAAGTGTCACAGCAAATAATAGCAGAACCTGCTATTTAGGGCAGTGAAAAGCTTGACTTTAACACAAAAACAGGCTTTTTTTACCTCAGACTGAATGCAGATTTTCTAAAGCCTTGTTTTTTTGGACCCAAGTAAAAACACTGACCTTTTCTATGTTTTTTAGCTTTAGATGCTTGGGAGAAAGGGTTTGGAATATTTTACATCTGTTGTTTGCAAGGCTTAAAGGATATCACGAAAAATGGCCTAATGATAAAAATCCATATAAATATGCTGGATGGTGTGTGTGTGTGTGGGGGGGGGGGGGGGGGGGGTCACTTATACACCTGGCATCAAGAAATATCCAGACAGGCTTGTTTTTTATTCTTTTAATGATAGGAAAAGTATATCCGGGGTAACAGGCTCTGTCACCCCTGATAGAGTAAACCTGTTACCCCTGGATTTTATTCCTGCAAAGAGAGGAAAACCAAAAGCTTGGTGGGAGTTTTATTCACTTTGGGTGTATAAGTGGTGTCTTCTTTCATTAGCTGAGGTGTTTTTAATATGTATTTTTAATATTACACAATTTCGCGATAGTGCTCCTTTAACTAAAGGTAACTCACTCCCCCTTTCATTTGGACCTTTACTTTAAAGGAAAAGTCCACCACCGATCGCTCCCCGCAGCCCAGGTGTGGGAGCTGGTCTTCCAGGTTCTTGCTGGCCAGTGGGCACAGCCTCTGTACAGCCGGCTCAAATGTACATTATTGTAATTTGTATCAAGTGCCGTCCAGGCGTTTTTAAAAAAGTCCTCTGCAGCTCCTCTGTGCAGCAGTTCTTACTTACCGATAACCAGCAATTCCATCATTTAGTGCAGCTTCGTCCATCAAGCTGGCTTCAACTGGTTGGTGCATGCTGACTTCCCCTTGGCACACCCCCTCTATTGCAGTGAATGGAGTAGGCATGTTGGGGCAGAAACAAGATCCCCAGGACCGAGAGAGGCTGCCATGCTGGGACACGGAGTCCCTCGCAGTATGCAGATGCTGGATGGAGAAGCTACGTGGGACGAAAGGTGAGTAAATGCTTTTCTATTTTTTTAGCCTGGCCAATCCCTTTATGAAAAGTAACTGGAGTGCAATAAGAGGAAATAATTAAAACTTTTTTTTTTTACCTAATTACACTTGACTGATAGGACAGAAAGAGTTATATATACACACATTTAAAACAACAAGCATGCAAATTGCTACACGTAATCACTGTGTGGCCAACAAGGATTTGGCTTCTTCAAAATCTTAAACGACAATGCAGGCAGTATAGAGCCATTTAATTTGCTTTGTACTAACTTCACACTGCCTCCTGGGGCTGTTCTTAAAGGTTTGCAATTCTTTTCTCCTTTGTCTTCAGACATGAGCTGCACATTAAAAAGTAGGTACCTTATAAAAACCCAACTGTTTTGCTATATAGTTTTTGACATAGTCAAATATTTAACGCCTAACCAGCTGGCATGAGATAAAAGTGGGTTTGATGCAAAATAAGACATAATACGTAGACCTTTTTGTGTACTGTATTGTCAAATGTTTTCTGCTGTTTCCTTTATGTGCTGGATCTTCAATACTGAATGATGGTTTTGTCTAAGCCTGCAGGTGCAACTGCTCTCCCTTTGACTTCATGATAACCCAGCAGTAGACTGCACAAAAGAAACATGCTCTCTTTGTGGGGACAAACAGTGTTTCTTCTTTTATTAAGTTTAAAGCTCCTGAAGACAGTAGAGATACCAATTGCAGGTAAGTCTTTTATAGCAGCTTTCACCACTTACCACTCACTAATTCATAACAATATAAAAAGGAGAATGACAACATGAAAATACTAAGGGGGTTATTTAAGAAGGGATAGCATCAGGTAGCGCCTGGTTAATGACAGGTAGCGACAGGTGGCGACTGGTCAACGCCAGACACGGCACGCAATTCCACATTTATCAAGCAGAATCTGTTTAGCGACTGGGATAGCGGCATGTAGCGTCTGATTCATCATTTTCCCAGCCTCAGCGAACAGCGCCAGTGTTCAGCCTTGCACAGCGCCAGGTATGACCTCTCGCTACCTGTCGCTCCACCCATAGATTTCAATGGACGATCCTTTTCTTCACTTTAAACGGGTTTTTTTTTTTTTTAGTTTTCCCAAAAATCACAAATAATTCTGTGACCTCTTCTGGCATTGAAAAAGCTGTTTTTTCAAATTTTATACATTTTTTAAATATTTCTTCAGAAATGACATTACTGGTCTGGCATTAAAGTGTTCATGTTACAATGTTGCTACATTGTAATTCCATATGTTTTTGCTTTGTTACTTGTTGCTAGATGCTTGAAAACACACTTTTAAACACACCGCCTCCTGCGCTATGGGCTACAAACAAGTATTTTTCAGCGCCAGAGATTTGTGAGGCTGTTGTGTGCTGAATATGGTGTGAGTCGGTCGCTATGAGCAGTCGCTAACATGCGCTCCCATACAGCACTGTACTGGTCAAATAGCGACTCCTCACAATGTATTCAACATTACTGAACAGCGACTGAGTCGCTATAAAGTAGCGACCCACGGCTGAGCACTGCGACTACTAGCGGGTGCTCTGAAAATGCCTGCTACAGACGCTCATCTGTCGCTACCTGCCGCTAATGATGAATCAGCCTGTCAATGAGTTTCGGCTTCAGCTTCTAGTTGAAAAAAGGCTTACTCACTCACCTGGGGCCTGATTTATGAACAGTTTGCGTGGTTCAATTATATGTCATATGTCCGTTTTTGCACCCAAAACATGTAAATTTATAGTATTTTATGTATTCATAGGCTGTTTGCAGTTCGCACATGTTGTTGCTGGTCATTTAACAAAGTAGTGCACCTGGCTCCCAGATTGTCTGGGCATTGTTTCAAGTACTCCTGTTTGGTGCATTGAAGGAAACTTCCATAGGATTGAATGGTGTGTTTTTCTGTGTGCGAGTTTTGGCGTATTTGGTCATAGTTTTCAACCGTTGAAGGAATGGTTGTGTTTGTATGTCTTGTCCCACGTTTTAGATGTTCCTTTTATGTATTTTTTTATTTTTTTTTTTTGTTTTTGGGCAATTATTTGATCTTGCTAAACATGTCTCTTTGCTTTTTGTGTTGTTGCGGTTGTTGTATTTCTTATGCGGGTAGCAGAGCCAATACGCATGGATGTCTGTTTCAGTGTGTTTATATGCGCCCATGCTTAGACTCACATAAATCGGTGAATGCGCTGACTTCACGGACCAGCACAGCCATTGCCAAGTGCGTAGTGCCTTCCCTGTACCTGCGCATCAGCCAATCTTAAATGTGCATTTGAATTTTGTGACACAACTGCAGTGCATCCATTTTTCTCTGCATTGTTAAATGTGCTGCTTGGCCTCACACGCCATTCTGCCCTACTTTGTCTTCACTCATCTTACATGCAGCACATTTAGGAATGGCTTGAGTTTGTTTTGGGTTGTAATTTGTTTCGGTGTGTCTGGTTTACTTTGTGCTGATGTTGCTTGTCCTGATGGTGTGTTGTTTCTTGTCATTTTCACATAGTTCTTGCTGGCTTATTGTTGGGATTGTCTAAGCTGCAAGATAAAAAATATACACACACAAAAACAAATACAAGATGCACACAAGTGACAACAAGCACAAAAGTGATTCATGATTTTCAGTAATGATTTGTACAACCAAACAAACAGGACATGTCAGTATAAGGTGCGCAGGGAACAGGGTAAGAGGTGTGTATGTAAAATACGAGGGGTCATTACTTTGATCACACGATGGCAGAGCATTGGTCCTATGTACGCTGATGAGTCTAAAACCGATTTATAAAACCTGTGCACCAGTTCAAAAACAAGCCAAGCCCCCAAAAGCACTTGGATGCGCACTAAATCCACACAAGAGTATGTTGAGATTTTGGGGGGAATTGCATGTGGCGTTTCAAGGACATGCGCTGCCAATTACATCAAATCAGGACCCTGGTGTCTTTCTCTCGATCCAGCCTGTTGTTTAAAGACTTCTCCATGTCTTGTGGCTTGCTTGAATATATCTGGCGGCTTCCCGGTAGTTTTGGTGCTACCTGGATTAGGAACTGTTCCACAAGAGAAATTGGAAACTACGATTTAAAAAGAGGCGAGAAACTACCGCATTTTTCTCCCTATAAGATCCACCTGCCTATAAGACGCACCCTGGATTTGCAGGAGAAAAATTAGAAAAAAAATATTCTGAACGAAATGGTGTGCTAAAATACCCCCTCCCAATCACCCCATTATAGACAGTGTGCAGAATTCCCCCCGATCACACCATTACAGATCCCACATTACAGGCAGTGAGGGGCATCCCACATTACAGGCAGTGAGGGGCATCCCACATTACAGGCAGTGAGGGGCATCCCACATTACAGGCAGTGAGGGGCATCCCACATTACAGGCAGTGAGGGGCATCCCACATTACAGGCAGTGAGGGGCATCCCACATTACAGGCAGTAAGCTGTATCCCACATTACAGGCAGTGAGGGGCATCCCACATTACAGGCAGTAAGCTGCATCCCACATTACAGGCAGTGAGGGGCATCCCACATTACAGGCAGTGAGGGGCATCCCACATTACAGGCAGTGAGGGGCATCCCACATTACAGGCAGTGAGGGGCATCCCACATTACAGGCAGTAAGCTGTATCCCACATTACAGGCAGTGAGGGGCATCCCACATTACAGGCAGTGAGGGGCATCCCACATTACAGGCAGTGAGGGGCATCCCACATTACAGGCAGTAAGCTGTATCCCACATTACAGGCAGTGAGGGGCATCACACATTACAGGCAGTAAGCTGTATCCCACATTACAGGCAGTGAGGGGCATCCCACATTACAGGCAGTGAGCTGTATCCCACATTACAGGCAGTGAGGGGCATCCCACATTACAGGCAGTGAGGGGCATCCCACATTACAGGCAGTGAGCTGTATCCCACATTAAAGGCAGTGAGGGGCATCCCACATTACAGGCAGTAAGCTGTATCCCACATTAAAGGCAGTGAGGGGCATCCCACATTACAGGCAGTGAGCTGTATCCCACATTACAGGCAGTAAGCTGTATCCCACATTACAGGCAGTGAGGGGCATCACACATTACAGGCAGTAAGCTGTATCCCACATTACAGACAGTGAGGGGCATCCCACATTACAGGCAGTGAGGGGCATCCCACATTACAGACAGTGAGGGGCATCCAAAATTACAGGAAGTGCGTGGGCATCCCCAATACAGACAGTGTGCTGGCATCCCCAATATAGGCAGTGTGCGGCATCCCCAATACAGGCAGTGCGTGGGCATCCCCAATACGAGCATTATGCGGCCATCCCCAATATAGGCAGTGTGCATTTGCTTACCCAAGCAAACAAAAACAAAACTTACCATCCTTTCTCCGGCGTTCCTGAGCAGAGCAGGCCGATTTCATCCCGGGGGGGTGGCCTGTGACTCCGAGTCACACCACTCCAGGCTGAAATCGCCCCGCTCTGACTGGCACTCCCCTCCGCTGCTTTCCACCGCCTATGGACGTGACAGTTAGCTGCAAGTTCAGAGAGAACCGGTTCCAGCTGCTGGGTGGGCGTGGCCTGTGACTCCTGCTAGCATCATCGGACACTGGCAGGAGTCACAGGCCACACCCTACCTAGGGTCCGAAACCGGTTGGCTCTGAACTGAGAAGGCAGGCAGCGGAGACTACAGACTCGGGGGATCCATGGAATGTACGTTTTTTTTACATTTCCCCGATAAGACGCACTGATATTTTCCCTCCACTTATGGGGAAAAATAGGTGCGTTTTATAGGGCGAAAAATACAGTACATATATAACAACCATGAACACAACATGAATTTAACAGTTGTCAAAAACTAGAATGAGGCTAGGGTGAAACTAATAAATGTTGGATGGTCACCAATGTCACAGCACCTGCTCCCCGCACCCCACAAGGAAAAGTGACTTCTCCCTGGCAGGCTTGAGTCAACCTACAGCAGAGCAGGACAATTCATTTGAAAGATCAAACAATGTTTGTGTGTCTTTATTCGCCTCTCCTCTTTCATCTTATATAGTGGCTGACTCACAAGGCAATTGGCAATAGTCACAGAAGCACATAGGCTTTGCAGCATTAGAACAATGAGTAGTGACAGGGAGAGTCATGCTAATTATTTGGTGAAGCAAGGTGCACTTTGGGTGTGCCTCGCGGTGTGAACTGCAACCTGCATCTCGGTGAGTAACACACACAAAATTTCAATGGTTTTGGCAAAAATCACATGTACCTGTGGAAACAAGAGCATCCTATAGGCTCGGCATGTGTCTATTTTATTCTGCATAACCCATAACTGTGCTGTTGTTATTATCAAACTCCTAGAAAAATATCCTTGTGTATCTCATTTGTAAAAATGCCCCATCTCATGAGCATTTTTATTACACTATTTTATGTACTGATGTTAAAAAGCTCACCGAGATGCAAGTTGTAGTTCACATCCACAAGGTACACCCAAACTGAACATTTCTTCACAAAAATACTGACCCCCAAAGATGCAGTTGCAGGTTCAGCTCAGGACAGGTTACTTGAGTTTGAGTAAAATCAAGGATTGAATGGATAGCAAGGATTTATAGAACTGAGGGGTCAGGAGCCACATGCTATAGATATTGGCAAAAGCACCATCCATGTGCCCAGGGTTTTAGTTAGACAAGTTAGTCAATTCAACGAGACAAGGTCAAAGTGACATCTAGTTTTTCCCTCTCAGGTAGGACCACTAAGGAACATAGGGAGGGACCAACATAGCTGATCTTCTATATCCACCGTATGCCAGACTACATAACTGGCCCACCTGACAAAAGGGCAAAATAGGCTTTAAAGCGGTCCTTCACTCTGAATAAGAGTCTATATTATATGTTTTCCACACCCTGTACATACAGATTGCTCACATTAAAAATCATCCTACCTGCATCTACTGCATGTTATGAGCCTTTAAACATCCAAGATGGCGCCTCATGGAACATCAGGCAGCCTGCAAACAGGAAGTGCCTTCTGACTGTGCTGCTCTGCATTCTGGGATGGGACTGCTGACATTTTCCGGACCCCAGCTCTGCTCTGTCTGTGCAAAGCACAGCTATAACCCGCCCCCCTGTACTTTATCCCACTCTCCTCTCCTCAGTATGTGATGCGTCTGAGTCAAGAGGCGGCGCCCGTATCCTAAAGTCCTGAACAGAGTTGTAGCCCAGTGGGGGAAAGAATAATAAGTAAGTTACTAAAAACTTAAAATATATTAACTTTAGATGCTGGGAATTGTTTTTTAAGGGTTTGGGCTTTTCAATAAATCATGGTGAAGGTCCAGTTTAAGTCTGCTGCACATCCTCCCAGGACATGCTGATTTATGATGCAAGCTACCTAAAAACCCCTAAAATACTCACCCTCTTCCAGAGACCAATCAGGATCATTGGGCAGGTGTGCCTTTAGGGTCATTTCAGGCCCACTTTAATATTTAGCTAAATTGTCACTAACAAGCAATACATGCCACTTTGATCTTTCAAGGCTAAAGCATTGCCATCATGGCCCTTACTACAAAGATGCAGACCATGAAGTCAAGAGTATCTCTTAGATCTCGGTCTACAAGATGTTGTTTAAAGAAAATGTCAGGTTTTAATAGTAACCCTAATGATTATAACTTTTTTCTTAAATAGAATATTTAGTTCCCGTCTGTCTGGGGTCTCAGGTCTCAGCGATTTATCACAGAGAGTGGTAGAGCAATTTGTTCCTAATGAACACTCAGAGATTATTATTATCAAAAACATTACTGGAGCCTTTTCAAATGTTAGATGAAAGAAGAGCAGAGGACCGTACACCATAAAATACCATCTTTCAAATATATGCCTTAAACAATAGAGTTTTGCACTCATTTCTAATGGATCTTTATTTATTGCAGTGGAGCAGTTGCCAACCATTATTGATGTCACCACAGGAGTTCAAGTTGCTTTCCCTGTTGGTGAAGATTTTACAATCAGATGTAAGGCTAAAGGAAACCCCACCCCAGAGTAAGTATTAAAGCTAATTTGCCATTCCCCACAGGTATTTTTAGTGTGCCTCAAAATGTAACAATACAGCTGAATACAGTTATTGTTGCTTTTGTCCACATACCCTCTGATATGTTTTGCTGTTACTTTGGGCATCGTAATAGCTTCTTTCATTAAGAAGTTTGATTGGTTAGAGGGCTCGATTAAACAGACCAGCATGCCTCTTAGTTTGGTATGGGCCTGGTATGTCTAACACTGTGAGACATATCATGAATTAACAACCAGTGACCCAATGGTATTGTATGCCCATGCAATCACACTACCTGGACGAAAGGGTCGATTCATGGCCGTGCACCAAGTGACGCTCTGGCTAATTCATGGTCATCAAAATGTGATGCGCATTTGTTTTGTGCCAATTTGCGCACTAGCATTCGCCAATGCACCAAACTGTCTCCAGCTCCTGATTTATGCTGTGTTTAGAGGGCAGAAAAGCTTGCGCAAATGTGCCAATTCGAAGAAGGGAGTTTCATCCAGCAAATAGGTGGAGGAAACTGCCTATTCCAGGCTTATCTCATTCACAAAATACATGCTGGCAGCGTCCGGCATGTTTTTGAATAATAATTGTGTCAACCGCAAGTTCTTTTTCAGGATAACAAAAATGTGAATATTCGGCTCCGAAGTTTAGCAAAAACATAAACAGAAATAAATGATAAAAATTGTGGATATTGGGATCCAAAGTTTAGCAAAAACAAAAATAAATGATAGTAAAATGATTAAGCATTAATTTGCAAACCAAACAGGGGAAAGGGTTTAAAAAGAACATCTGGGACAAAACATTGGGCAAAAAAAACATTATGGCTTGACTGGAATCAGAATCCCCCCCCAAAAAAAAATGGAGAACAAAGGTTCTCCAGAGAATACACTCCAAAATGGCGAATAGAGCTTCACAGAAAAAACAGAAGATGGAGAGATCAAATTGCTATATAGAAACTTTAAAGGAAAGGGGAGAAACATGGGGCACCATCGGGCACAGTTACGCACTTAGCCAGCTGAATGCGCATGGGGCAGGGCCATTTGCACTTCAAAACAGCAGATCTTCCTTGCGGAAGGTGCAAATTAGTGCAAGAAGAGGCAATTTGCGCTTCTCTCGTGCACTTGTAATTTGGTGCGATTCGCACCTGCACCCGGCGTGCACACGCAGCCATGCATCATGCGCCGAGACGCATGCGGAAGTGTTGCTCTCCATCTGAGCGTTTTTGTGCACCGCCCATGAATCGAGCCTTGTGTGTTACACAGGATGTAGTGTGCTTTGGACCACAAGCCATTCTATGCTCATCTCGCCGGGCACAGATAATAGCAAAATAGTGTGAGAAGGAACAACAGCTAATATTGGCGCATCACATTTTCACATTTTCACATTGACAAAAGGCCTCTTTTAATGTCAATAGTATTGACAAATGTCTAATGCTTTGAAATGGCTCTCATTGGCGAAGATTGCTGAAGCTTATATGGCTTTCACCTACAGAGAAATAGCATTTGTGTAGTGTACTTAAACCAGACCAACAGCCTGGCACAGTTGGAAAATAGCGGCCATTTTGGAGCTTCCTTTCCCAGCATCTCAGCCTTGCTGCTTCCTGAATTCAACTGACATAACTGACAATACACAGTAACAGGAAGCCCAGCAGCGCTTCCTGTTTGCAGGCAGTCCATGAACTGCCATTTTATGTTTAAAATTTACCACAGAAGAATTTGGAAAAAGGTAAAATAATTGTTACGTGTAGCAATCGAAATTGCCCTGCGGTCTGTTGTGTTGGTCTGGTTTAAGTCATTTTTGACTGTTGGTCTGCTTTAAAGATTGCATCCTGTAACATTTAATGGTTATTGTTTTATAGATACTATTGGACAAGAAATGGACATCCATATAATCCATTTACTGACCAGAATGTAAGAATGGAAAAAGATTCTGGCACTTTTATCATCCATCATAATGGCCACATTTCTGCCTACAATGGAACATATCGTTGTTACGCATTTAATAAATTAGGCACAGCCATCTCAGAGGAAACGACACTTATTGTTCCAGGTATCTCATTGTTGTATATACATGGTGCAACTTCCCAAACACTTCCCCAAATTGCTGTATTGCATTTATACATTTATAAGCAGAAGGACTAGTTGGAGAATCGACAGAATGGAACACGCACAGGAAAATCTTCCCACTGTAATCCTTAAAAGATTATATCCAGATACGTAGTTATAAGGATAAAAAGACTCATCAAAGCTAAGCATTTCAGTCCTGGCTTCTGGCTCTACAGAGCCTCCAGGAATCATGGGTGAATGTTTCCCAAAATGCACATATGCTGGTTACTAAAACCTACATTTCTTTACTTCGGGGAGGTAAAAGACTGTACAACAAAAGTCCACTTTCTCAGACTTTACCACATAGTAAATGTTTTAGGTGAAATTCATGATTCATTTCTGCAACACAGGGTAAAACACAAAGCATGGCTCCAAAGTTTGCTTCTTAAGGACCATGCAAATAAATGTGGTCTAACAGCTACTCTGGTCCTTAGTGCTCTCAACATGATGGAGCTCGGCAAGTCACAGTTGTCCCACAGCAGGCTCTGACCACAGAAAGAATACATAAGGTATTTATCTATAATCCGATTTTGAGATAATTAAAATGGCTCATATAACACAGCTCCCAAGTGAAATAAGGTGGGAGGACATTATTGTGGGCCTGTGCAGGGACTTAAAGTCCCTGTCTACGCATACATTATCTTTCTCCCACTATTACACATTGGGAGTAGTGTCAATTTAGCCATTTTAAAATAATTTAAAATTCTCTAAAATATTTTAAAAAAATACCTTTACCTCAATTTCTGAGGATGTGCTGGAAAAGGCATGTCATGGTTAGAGATGAGCGAACTTTTGAAAAATTCGATTCGACTGATTCGCCGAATTTTCCGACAAAAATCGTTTCGACCCGAATAAATTCGCGACGAATCGCTATTAAAAACGGCTATTTCTGAGCCTCCTACAGCCTCAATAGGGTTGTAAACCATTCAGCCTTGCTGTAACACGCACAGGATGCGTGCTGGGTTAGTTAAATAATACTTTTAAGAAATATCACATGCAGATCAGAGGCATCGCTAATAGAATCGCAGAGCGGCACAATTGCAGAGAGTTGAAGTGGCATCACTATGAGGGGCAGAAGGAGCCCAAATATACACTGGAGTTGGCTTCAGGAGCCCAAAAATTGGATGAATCACACCCTGGAGTTGGCAGAAGTTGGCAGCAGCAGCAGCAGGAGCCCAAATATACACTGGAGTTGGCTTCAGGAGCCCAAAAATTGGATGAATCACACCCTGGAGTTGGCAGGAGTTGACAGCAGCAGCAGCAGGAGCCCAAATATACACTGGAGTTGGCTTCAGGAGCCCAAAAATTGGATGAATCACACCCTGGAGTTGGCAGGAGTTGACAGCAGCAGCAGCAGGAGCCCAAATATACACTGGAGTTGGCTTCAGGAGCCCAAAAATTGGATGAATCACACCCTGGAGTTGGCAGGAGTTGACAGCAGCAGCAGCAGGAGCCCAAATATACACTGGAGTTGGCTTCAGGAGCCCAAAAATTGGATGAATCACACCCTGGAGTTGGCAGAAGTTGGCAGCAGCAGCAGCAGGAGCCCAAATATACACTGGAGTTGGCTTCAGGAGCCCAAAAATTGGATGAATCACACCCTGGAGTTGGCAGAAGTTGGCAGCAGCAGCAGCAGGAGCCCAAATATACACTGGAGTTGGCTTCAGGAGCCCAAAAATTGGATGAATCACACCCTGGAGTTGGCAGGAGTTGACAGCAGCAGCAGCAGGAGCCCAAATATACACTGGAGTTGGCTTCAGGAGCCCAAAAATTGGATGAATCACACCCTGGAGTTGGCAGAAGTTGGCAGCAGCAGCAGCAGGAGCCCAAATATACACTGGAGTTGGCTTCAGGAGCCCAAAAATTGGATGAATCACACCCTGGAGTTGGCAGGAGTTGACAGTAGCAGCAGCAGGCGCCCAAATATACACTGGAGTTGGCTTCAGGAGCCCAAAAATTGGATGAATCACACCCTGGAGTTGGCAGAAGTTGGCAGCAGCAGCAGCAGGAGCCCAAATATACACTGGAGTTGGCTTCAGGAGCCCAAAAATTGGATGAATCACACCCTGGAGTTGGCAGGAGTTGACAGCAGCAGCAGCAGGAGCCCAAATATACACTGGAGTTGGCTTCAGGAGCCCAAAAATTGGATGAATCACACCCTGGAGTTGGCAGGAGTTGACAGCAGCAGCAGCAGGAGCCCAAATATACACTGGAGTTGGCTTCAGGAGCCCAAAAATTGGATGAATCACACCCTGGAGTTGGCAGAAGTTGGCAGCAGCAGCAGCAGGAGCCCAAATATACACTGGAGTTGGCTTCAGGAGCCCAAAAATTGGATGAATCACACCCTGGAGTTGGCAGGAGTTGACAGTAGCAGCAGCAGGAGCCCAAATATACACTGGAGTTGGCTTCAGGAGCCCAAAAATTGGATGAATCACACCCTGGAGTTGGCAGAAGTTGGCAGCAGCAGCAGCAGGAGCCCAAATATACACTGGAGTTGGCTTCAGGAGCCCAAAAATTGGATGAATCACACCCTGGAGTTGGCAGGAGTTGACAGCAGCAGCAGCAGGAGCCCAAATATACACTGGAGTTGGCTTCAGGAGCCCAAAAATTGGATGAATCACACCCTGGAGTTGGCAGGAGTTGACAGCAGCAGCAGCAGGAGCCCAAATATACACTGGAGTTGGCTTCAGGAGCCCAAAAATTGGATGAATCACACCCTGGAGTTGGCAGAAGTTGGCAGCAGCAGCAGCAGGAGCCCAAATATACACTGGAGTTGGCTTCAGGAGCCCAAAAATTGGATGAATCACACCCTGGAGTTGGCAGGAGTTGACAGCAGCAGCAGCAGGAGCCCAAATATACACTGGAGTTGGCTTCAGGAGCCCAAAAATTGGATGAATCACACCCTGGAGTTGGCAGAAGTTGGCAGCAGCAGCAGCAGGAGCCCAAATATACACTGGAGTTGGCTTCAGGAGCCCAAAAATTGGATGAATCACACCCTGGAGTTGGCAGGAGTTGACAGCAGCAGCAGCAGGAGCCCAAATATACACTGGAGTTGGCTTCAGGAGCCCAAAAATTGGATGAATCACACCCTGGAGTTGGCAGAAGTTGGCAGCAGCAGCAGCAGGAGCCCAAATATACACTGGAGTTGGCTTCAGGAGCCCAAAAATTGGATGAATCACACCCTGGAGTTGGCAGAAGTTGGCAGCAGCAGCAGCAGGAGCCCAAATATACACTGGAGTTGGCTTCAGGAGCCCAAAAATTGGATGAATCACACCCTGGAGTTGGCAGGAGTTGACAGCAGCAGCAGCAGGAGCCCAAATATACACTGGAGTTGGCTTCAGGAGCCCAAAAATTGGATGAATCACACCCTGGAGTTGGCAGAAGTTGGCAGCAGCAGCAGCAGGAGCCCAAATATACACTGGAGTTGGCTTCAGGAGCCCAAAAATTGGATGAATCACACCCTGGAGTTGGCAGGAGTTGACAGCAGCAGCAGCAGGAGCCCAAATATACACTGGAGTTGGCTTCAGGAGCCCAAAAATTGGATGAATCACACCCTGGAGTTGGCAGAAGTTGGCAGCAGCAGCAGCAGGAGCCCAAATATACACTGGAGTTGGCTTCAGGAGCCCAAAAATTGGATGAATCACACCCTGGAGTTGGCAGGAGTTGACAGCAGCAGCAGCAGGAGCCCAAATATACACTGGAGTTGGCTTCAGGAGCCCAAAAATTGGATGAATCACACCCTGGAGTTGGCAGAAGTTGGCAGCAGCAGCAGCAGGAGCCCAAATATACACTGGAGTTGGCTTCAGGAGCCCAAAAATTGGATGAATCACACCCTGGAGTTGGCAGAAGTTGGCAGCAGCAGCAGCAGGAGCCCAAATATACACTGGAGTTGGCTTCAGGAGCCCAAAAATTGGATGAATCACACCCTGGAGTTGGCAGGAGTTGACAGCAGCAGCAGCAGGAGCCCAAATATACACTGGAGTTGGCTTCAGGAGCCCAAAAATTGGATGAATCACACCCTGGAGTTGGCAGGAGTTGACAGCAGCAGCAGCAGGAGCCCAAATATACACTGGAGTTGGCTTCAGGAGCCCAAAAATTGGATGAATCACACCCTGGAGTTGGCAGAAGTTGGCAGCAGCAGCAGCAGGAGCCCAAATATACACTGGAGTTGGCTTCAGGAGCCCAAAAATTGGATGAATCACACCCTGGAGTTGGCAGGAGTTGACAGCAGCAGCAGCAGGAGCCCAAATATACACTGGAGTTGGCTTCAGGAGCCCAAAAATTGGATGAATCACACCCTGGAGTTGGCAGAAGTTGGCAGCAGCAGCAGCAGGAGCCCAAATATACACTGGAGTTGGCTTCAGGAGCCCAAAAATTGGATGAATCACACCCTGGAGTTGGCAGAAGTTGGCAGCAGCAGCAGCAGGAGCCCAAATATACACTGGAGTTGGCTTCAGGAGCCCAAAAATTGGATGAATCACACCCTGGAGTTGGCAGGAGTTGACAGTAGCAGCAGCAGGAGCCCAAATATACACTGGAGTTGGCTTCAGGAGCCCAAAAATTGGATGAATCACACCCTGGAGTTGGCAGAAGTTGGCAGCAGCAGCAGCAGGAGCCCAAATATACACTGGAGTTGGCCTCAGGAGCCCAAAAATTGGATGAATCACACCCTGGAGTTGGCAGGAGTTGGCAGCAGCAGCAGCAGGAGCCCAAAAAATGGCCTAAAGACATAAATATGTTTTGCACCATTTGGAAAGTGTAAAACGTGGCACCATGCTGAATCTAGTCGCATGCATCAGGCATTGGTGGGTGGAAATCCTGGCTGATCCATCCCTGATTCATTTTGACAAAGGTGAGTCTCTCCACATTTTTAGTTGACAGACGAGTTCTCCTCGCCGTAACTATGGCCCCCGCCGCACTAAACACCCGCTCAGATGGCACGCTACTTGCCGGGCAGGACAGCTTTTCCAGGGCAAACTCTGCTAGTTGCGGCCACAAATCAAGTTTGGCTGCCCAGAAGTCCAGCGGATCCTCAAGGTGTGTTGGCATGGTCATGTCAAAGTATGACATGACCTGCTGGTTCAGGTCCTGCTCCAGGTCTTCCTGCTGCTCATGAGTAGCCTCACTATGCGGGTGTAGAAAGCTACTCATTAGCGACTGAAGACTGAGGCTGCTGCTGCTGATGGAGCTTCTGCTGCTGCTGCTGCCAACCCCCCCAGCGGCCATGGCAGTGGAAGGTGAGCGCAGAGGTCCCCTCGAGTCAGACCTGCGAGAGTATGGACCATGGCGCAGATAGGCATCGGCCAACTGCCTACGTAGAATGTCTTTGTAGTAGTTGAGTTTGTCCTCCCTCTCGGTGGGTTTAAAAAATGCCCCCATTTTGTGCCGGAAGCGAGGGTCCAATAAGGTGGACAGCCAGAAGTCATCCCGCCGACAGATGGAAACAATTCTGGGGTCACTACGCAAGCACGTGAGCATGCTTCGTGCCATTTGCGCAAGTGACTCGGATGGACTACCTGTCTCCATCTCCACTGCATACTGCCACGGTGTGCCCGGGTCCTCTGTCTCTCCTTCCTCAAAAACCTCTAGCTCCTCTGGCTGCTCCTGCTCCTCCTCTCCTGTCCGCTGACTAGATAAACCAGCCATTTCGCCAAGCCTAAACTGTGTTTCGCTGGGCAACTCCTCCTCCTCCTCTTCCTCCTCCTCCTCCTCCAGTTCAGCTCCAAGGGGGTTCATGTGGCCGTAAGATGTAAACGCCATGTCTCCAGTGCCCTGACCAGCCATGGTTTCCAACATGTGCTGCAGTACATGAAGCAGTGGAATCACGTCGTTCATCCCGTAATCCTGCCGACTGACAAATAAAGTGGCTTCCTCAAAGGGCCTGAGCAAACGGCAGGTGTCACGTATGAGCTGCCACTGGTTGACATTGAAGTTACACAGGGGAGTCCCCCTATCTGCTTGGATCATCAGGAAATCCGTGATGGCTTTTCTCTGTTCATATAATCGGTCCAACATGTGAAGGGTGGAATTCCAACGGGTGGAAACATCGCAAATCAGACTATGTTGGGGGATACCATTCTGACGCTGTAGCTCAAGAAGGGTGTGTTTGGCAGTGTAGGAGTGGCTGAAGTGCATGCAAAGTTTCCGTGAAGTTGTTAGGATGTCCTGCAGATGGGGGGAACACTTCAGAAACCGCTTGACAACCAGATTGAAGACGTGAGCCATGCAGGGGGCATGGGTCAGGCTTCCTTGGCGCAGCGCAGACAAAATGTTCTTCCCATTGTCGGTAACCATGATTCCCATTTTAAGTTTTCTCGGAGTAAGCCATGTTTGGATTTCCTGATGAATACATTTAAGCAGTTCCTCCCCTGTGTGACTCCGTTCGCCAAGACAAACCATGTGAAGCACTGCGTGACACCTCCGTGCCCTGCACACATGGTAGACTGGAGGGGCACTGAGACTTGAGCCTACAGTGGAGGGTGAGGAGATGGCGGAGGATGAGGAGGCCGAGTCGCACGGTGTCACAGGCCCAATGGGCAGAGAGCGCGGAGGCCGAAGCGGCGTGACCTGTCCAAGTTGCTGCTGCAAAGGGACCACATTCACCCAGTGGGCCGTAAACGACATGTACTGCCCCTGACCGTAGTTACAGCTCCAGATGTCGGCGCTGCCATGTATTTTGCTACACACCGACAGGCTCAAGGACTGGCCCACCTTCTGTTCAACAAAAGTGTGCAGCGCTGGTACTGCCTTCTTGGCAAAGAAATGACGGCTTGGGACTCTCCACCTCGGCTCGGCACAAGCCATCAGTTCTCTGAAAGGTGCAGATTCCACCACCTGAAAAGGGAGCGACTGCAGCACCAGCAACTTGGACAGGAGCACATTCAGCTTCTGCGCCGTAGGATGAGTGGGCGCATACTGCTGTCTCTTGGACATGGCTTCGCTGATGGATTGCTGGCGGGATGCATGACTTGGAGGAGGAGGAGGAGGAGCAGGAGCGACAGAGGATGGGTATGATGCACAGCTGCCTTCGGCTGAGGTGCTGGAGCCTTGGCTGGCAGAAATTGGGAGCTCACTTGGTGAGGAAGCAGACTGGACCACCCCTTGGGAGCCTCGGTTCTCCCAGGTCGTTTTATGGTGACGCATCATATGTTGACGCAGGGCCGTGGTGCCAACATTTGGACCCTGGCCACGCTTCACCTTTTGCCTACATATCTTGCATGTGGCCATGTTACCCTCCTGCGGATGCCTCAGGAAAAACTGCCACACTGCCGAGTAGCTACTTTTCCCACCCCCTGGCCTCACTGATTCACTGCTGCTGTTGCCAACTCCAGGAACCCCTGCTCCACTACCTCCCGATAAGGTAGACTGCCGCACAGCAGGTGCTCTACCCCGGCCCCGGCCCCGGCCGGCTCCAGCCTTTGGAATTGTGCCCCCATGCTGACTGCTACCACTTTGCTGCCTCAGCTGCTGACTCCGGGGCAACCTGCACCCCTCTTCTCCTGATGATGACGATGAAGCCCCTTCATCACCCGGCTCCCAAGTGCGATCGGCTTCATCGTCATCATCATCATCATCACCGGGTTGTGGCTGTACGTCACTGATGTTCGTGGATTCGTCAACAGTGTCTGGCGCAGGAGCTGGAACGCTCGCAGCACCCACGACACTGTCCACATCACTATTTGTCTGCCTAGCTAAAGAAGCCACCTCCATTTCTTGGCTGGGCAGTAGCTGCTGACTGTCCTCTATCTGATGGTCCTCCTCACTAAAGAGTGGAGCTGAACCCAAAGCATAGGATACGTCGCTGGGGGAGGGAACGGCGTAGGCCAGAGGCAATGGGAGGACAGGGACTGCTCTCGGGGCATGCCAACTCAGGGTTGTGTCAGAGGAACCTACCGACCCTAGACTGGGGGTCTCAGACGTAAGTTGTGATGATGTTGTTGATGAGCGCGTCAACCAATCTACCACGGCAGATGCGTTACTGGTGGAGACCCGACCGCTAGCAGATACTGGCAGATTAGGTCTCTCAGCGTGACTCCTGCTGCTACTGGCCCCCAGTCTGATGCGAGCTCTTCCTGCGGAATCTTGGCCTCTGCCACTCCTCTTTTCACTTCCAGGCACTTGTCTGCCCGACATAGTCTAACTGGCGTGGTAGTAGGTGATATTTAAAAAAACCCCGGGCAGCGGTGGGTCTATATGAAACAGAATATAATGCACACCAAAAGTGAGCAGTAACACTCAGCCTCCAACAGGCCTGCTTAGTGTAAATAAGAGAGCTGCTTAGTGTAAATAAAGAGGGGTATGCTATGTTACAGAATGGGATGCCTCAACAGAAGTGCACCTGGCAGGCAGCAGTAAGCCTATGCCCAGCAAAAGTGTCTTATAATATAAATATAATAAGAGCAAATGCTTATATGGTCTTAAACAGAGGCTGCTTTAGTCACAGAATGGGATGCCCCGGGCAGGAATCGAGCTGGCAGGGTACAGTAGTGCTTTGGCCAGCAAAAGTGTCTTTATCAGGCCTAATTTCAAATATGATTAGAGCAAATGCTTATATGGTCTTAAACAGAGGCTGCTTTAGTCACAGAATGGGATGCCCCGGGCAGGAATCGAGCTGCCAGGGTACAGTAGTGCTTTGGCCAGCAAAAGTGTCTTTATCAGGCCTAATTTCAAATATGATTAGAGCAAATGCTTATATGGTCTTAAACAGAGGCTGCTTTAGTCACAGAATGGGATGCCCCGGGCAGGAATCGAGCTGCCAGGGTACAGTAGTGCTTTGGCCAGCAAAAGTGTCTTTATCAGGCCTAATTTCAAATATGATTAGAGCAAATGCTTATATGGTCTTAAACAGAGGCTGCTTTAGTCACAGAATGGGATGCCCCGGGCAGGAATCGAGCTGCCAGGGTACAGTAGTGCTTTGGCCAGCAAAAGTGTCTTTATCAGGCCTAATTTCAAATATGATTAGAGCAAATGCTTATATGGTCTTAAACAGAGGCTGCTTTAGTCACAGAATGGGATGCCCCGGGCAGGAATCGAGCTGCCAGGGTACAGTAGTGCTTTGGCCAGCAAAAGTGTCTTTATCAGGCCTAATTTCAAATATGATTAGAGCAAATGCTTATATGGTCTTAAACAGAGGCTGCTTTAGTCACAGAATGGGATGCCCCGGGCAGGAATCGAGCTGCCAGGGTACAGTAGTGCTTTGGCCAGCAAAAGTGTCTTTATCAGGCCTAATTTCAAATATGATTAGAGCAAATGCTTATATGGTCTTAAACAGAGGCTGCTTTAGTCACAGAATGGGATGCCCCGGGCAGGAATCGAGCTGCCAGGGTACAGTAGTGCTTTGGCCAGCAAAAGTGTCTTTATCAGGCCTAATTTCAAATATGATTAGAGCAAATGCTTATATGGTCTTAAACAGAGGCTGCTTTAGTCACAGAATGGGATGCCCCGGGCAGGAATCGAGCTGCCAGGGTACAGTAGTGCTTTGGCCAGCAAAAGTGTCTTTATCAGGCCTAATTTCAAATATGATTAGAGCAAATGCTTATATGGTCTTAAACAGAGGCTGCTTTAGTCACAGAATGGGATGCCCCGGGCAGGAATCGAGCTGCCAGGGTACAGTAGTGCTTTGGCCAGCAAAAGTGTCTTTATCAGGCCTAATTTCAAATATGATTAGAGCAAATGCTTATATGGTCTTAAACAGAGGCTGCTTTAGTCACAGAATGGGATGCCCCGGGCAGGAATCGAGCTGCCAGGGTACAGTAGTGCTTTGGCCAGCAAAAGTGTCTTTATCAGGCCTAATTTCAAATATGATTAGAGCAAATGCTTATATGGTCTTAAACAGAGGCTGCTTTAGTCACAGAATGGGATGCCCCGGGCAGGAATCGAGCTGCCAGGGTACAGTAGTGCTTTGGCCAGCAAAAGTGTCTTTATCAGGCCTAATTTCAAATATGATTAGAGCAAATGCTTATATGGTCTTAAACAGAGGCTGCTTTAGTCACAGAATGGGATGCCCCGGGCAGGAATCGAGCTGCCAGGGTACAGTAGTGCTTTGGCCAGCAAAAGTGTCTTTATCAGGCCTAATTTCAAATATGATTAGAGCAAATGCTTATATGGTCTTAAACAGAGGCTGCTTTAGTCACAGAATGGGATGCCCCGGGCAGGAATCGAGCTGCCAGGGTACAGTAGTGCTTTGGCCAGAAAAAGTGTCTTTATCAGGCCTAATTTCAAATATGATTAGAGCAAATGCTTATATGGTCTTAAACAGAGGCTGCTTTAGTCACAGAATGGGATGCCCCGGGCAGGAATCGAGCTGCCAGGGTACAGTAGTGCTTTGGCCAGCAAAAGTGTCTTTATCAGGCCTAATTTCAAATATGATTAGAGCAAATGCTTATATGGTCTTAAACAGAGGCTGCTTTAGTCACAGAATGGGATGCCCCGGGCAGGAATCGAGCTGCCAGGGTACAGTAGTGCTTTGGCCAGCAAAAGTGTCTTTATCAGGCCTAATTTCAAATATGATTAGAGCAAATGCTTATATGGTCTTAAACAGAGGCTGCTTTAGTCACAGAATGGGATGCCCCGGGCAGGAATCGAGCTGCCAGGGTACAGTAGTGCTTTGGCCAGCAAAAGTGTCTTTATCAGGCCTAATTTCAAATATGATTAGAGCAAATGCTTATATGGTCTTAAACAGAGGCTGCTTTAGTCACAGAATGGGATGCCCCGGGCAGGAATCGAGCTGCCAGGGTACAGTAGTGCTTTGGCCAGCAAAAGTGTCTTTATCAGGCCTAATTTCAAATATGATTAGAGCAAATGCTTATATGGTCTTAAACAGAGGCTGCTTTAGTCACAGAATGGGATGCCCCGGGCAGGAATCGAGCTGCCAGGGTACAGTAGTGCTTTGGCCAGCAAAAGTGTCTTTATCAGGCCTAATTTCAAATATGATTAGAGCAAATGCTTATATGGTCTTAAACAGAGGCTGCTTTAGTCACAGAATGGGATGCCCCGGGCAGGAATCGAGCTGCCAGGGTACAGTAGTGCTTTGGCCAGCAAAAGTGTCTTTATCAGGCCTAATTTCAAATATGATTAGAGCAAATGCTTATATGGTCTTAAACAGAGGCTGCTTTAGTCACAGAATGGGATGCCCCGGGCAGGAATCGAGCTGCCAGGGTACAGTAGTGCTTTGGCCAGCAAAAGTGTCTTTATCAGGCCTAATTTCAAATATGATTAGAGCAAATGCTTATATGGTCTTAAACAGAGGCTGCTTTAGTCACAGAATGGGATGCCCCGGGCAGGAATCGAGCTGCCAGGGTACAGTAGTGCTTTGGCCAGCAAAAGTGTCTTTATCAGGCCTAATTTCAAATATGATTAGAGCAAATGCTTATATGGTCTTAAACAGAGGCTGCTTTAGTCACAGAATGGGATGCCCCGGGCAGGAATCGAGCTGCCAGGGTACAGTAGTGCTTTGGCCAGCAAAAGTGTCTTTATCAGGCCTAATTTCAAATATGATTAGAGCAAATGCTTATATGGTCTTAAACAGAGGCTGCTTTAGTCACAGAATGGGATGCCCCGGGCAGGAATCGAGCTGCCAGGGTACAGTAGTGCTTTGGCCAGCAAAAGTGTCTTTATCAGGCCTAATTTCAAATATGATTAGAGCAAATGCTTATATGGTCTTAAACAGAGGCTGCTTTAGTCACAGAATGGGATGCCCCGGGCAGGAATCGAGCTGCCAGGGTACAGTAGTGCTTTGGCCAGCAAAAGTGTCTTTATCAGGCCTAATTTCAAATATGATTAGAGCAAATGCTTATATGGTCTTAAACAGAGGCTGCTTTAGTCACAGAATGGGATGCCCCGGGCAGGAATCGAGCTGCCAGGGTACAGTAGTGCTTTGGCCAGCAAAAGTGTCTTTATCAGGCCTAATTTCAAATATGATTAGAGCAAATGCTTATATGGTCTTAAACAGAGGCTGCTTTAGTCACAGAATGGGATGCCCCGGGCAGGAATCGAGCTGGCAGGGTACAGTAGTGCTTTGGCCAGCAAAAGTGTCTTTATCAGGCCTAATTTCAAATATGATTAGAGCAAATGCTTATATGGTCTTAAACAGAGGCTGCTTTAGTCACAGAATGGGATGCCCCGGGCAGGAATCGAGCTGGCAGGGTACAGTAGTGCTTTGGCCAGCAAAAGTGTCTTTATCAGGCCTAATTTCAAATATGATTAGAGCAAATGCTTATATGGTCTTAAACAGAGGCTGCTTTAGTCACAGAATGGGATGCCCCGGGCAGGAATCGAGCTGGCAGGGTACAGTAGTGCTTTGGCCAGCAAAAGTGTCTTTATCAGGCCTAATTTCAAATATGATTAGAGCAAATGCTTATATGGTCTTAAACAGAGGCTGCTTTAGTCACAGAATGGGATGCCCCGGGCAGGAATCGAGCTGCCAGGGTACAGTAGTGCTTTGGCCAGCAAAAGTGTCTTTATCAGGCCTAATTTCAAATATGATTAGAGCAAATGCTTATATGGTCTTAAACAGAGGCTGCTTTAGTCACAGAATGGGATGCCCCGGGCAGGAATCGAGCTGCCAGGGTACAGTAGTGCTTTGGCCAGCAAAAGTGTCTTTATCAGGCCTAATTTCAAATATGATTAGAGCAAATGCTTATATGGTCTTAAACAGAGGCTGCTTTAGTCACAGAATGGGATGCCCCGGGCAGGAATCGAGCTGCCAGGGTACAGTAGTGCTTTGGCCAGCAAAAGTGTCTTTATCAGGCCTAATTTCAAATATGATTAGAGCAAATGCTTATATGGTCTTAAACAGAGGCTGCTTTAGTCACAGAATGGGATGCCCCGGGCAGGAATCGAGCTGCCAGGGTACAGTAGTGCTTTGGCCAGCAAAAGTGTCTTTATCAGGCCTAATTTCAAATATGATTAGAGCAAATGCTTATATGGTCTTAAACAGAGGCTGCTTTAGTCACAGAATGGGATGCCCCGGGCAGGAATCGAGCTGCCAGGGTACAGTAGTGCTTTGGCCAGCAAAAGTGTCTTTATCAGGCCTAATTTCAAATATGATTAGAGCAAATGCTTATATGGTCTTAAACAGAGGCTGCTTTAGTCACAGAATGGGATGCCCCGGGCAGGAATCGAGCTGCCAGGGTACAGTAGTGCTTTGGCCAGCAAAAGTGTCTTTATCAGGCCTAATTTCAAATATGATTAGAGCAAATGCTTATATGGTCTTAAACAGAGGCTGCTTTAGTCACAGAATGGGATGCCCCGGGCAGGAATCGAGCTGCCAGGGTACAGTAGTGCTTTGGCCAGCAAAAGTGTCTTTATCAGGCCTAATTTCAAATATGATTAGAGCAAATGCTTATATGGTCTTAAACAGAGGCTGCTTTAGTCACAGAATGGGATGCCCCGGGCAGGAATCGAGCTGCCAGGGTACAGTAGTGCTTTGGCCAGCAAAAGTGTCTTTATCAGGCCTAATTTCAAATATGATTAGAGCAAATGCTTATATGGTCTTAAACAGAGGCTGCTTTAGTCACAGAATGGGATGCCCCGGGCAGGAATCGAGCTGCCAGGGTACAGTAGTGCTTTGGCCAGCAAAAGTGTCTTTATCAGGCCTAATTTCAAATATGATTAGAGCAAATGCTTATATGGTCTTAAACAGAGGCTGCTTTAGTCACAGAATGGGATGCCCCGGGCAGGAATCGAGCTGCCAGGGTACAGTAGTGCTTTGGCCAGCAAAAGTGTCTTTATCAGGCCTAATTTCAAATATGATTAGAGCAAATGCTTATATGGTCTTAAACAGAGGCTGCTTTAGTCACAGAATGGGATGCCCCGGGCAGGAATCGAGCTGCCAGGGTACAGTAGTGCTTTGGCCAGCAAAAGTGTCTTTATCAGGCCTAATTTCAAATATGATTAGAGCAAATGCTTATATGGTCTTAAACAGAGGCTGCTTTAGTCACAGAATGGGATGCCCCGGGCAGGAATCGAGCTGCCAGGGTACAGTAGTGCTTTGGCCAGCAAAAGTGTCTTTATCAGGCCTAATTTCAAATATGATTAGAGCAAATGCTTATATGGTCTTAAACAGAGGCTGCTTTAGTCACAGAATGGGATGCCCCGGGCAGGAATCGAGCTGCCAGGGTACAGTAGTGCTTTGGCCAGCAAAAGTGTCTTTATCAGGCCTAATTTCAAATATGATTAGAGCAAATGCTTATATGGTCTTAAACAGAGGCTGCTTTAGTCACAGAATGGGATGCCCCGGGCAGGAATCGAGCTGCCAGGGTACAGTAGTGCTTTGGCCAGCAAAAGTGTCTTTATCAGGCCTAATTTCAAATATGATTAGAGCAAATGCTTATATGGTCTTAAACAGAGGCTGCTTTAGTCACAGAATGGGATGCCCCGGGCAGGAATCGAGCTGCCAGGGTACAGTAGTGCTTTGGCCAGCAAAAGTGTCTTTATCAGGCCTAATTTCAAATATGATTAGAGCAAATGCTTATATGGTCTTAAACAGAGGCTGCTTTAGTCACAGAATGGGATGCCCCGGGCAGGAATCGAGCTGCCAGGGTACAGTAGTGCTTTGGCCAGCAAAAGTGTCTTTATCAGGCCTAATTTCAAATATGATTAGAGCAAATGCTTATATGGTCTTAAACAGAGGCTGCTTTAGTCACAGAATGGGATGCCCCGGGCAGGAATCGAGCTGCCAGGGTACAGTAGTGCTTTGGCCAGCAAAAGTGTCTTTATCAGGCCTAATTTCAAATATGATTAGAGCAAATGCTTATATGGTCTTAAACAGAGGCTGCTTTAGTCACAGAATGGGATGCCCCGGGCAGGAATCGAGCTGCCAGGGTACAGTAGTGCTTTGGCCAGCAAAAGTGTCTTTATCAGGCCTAATTTCAAATATGATTAGAGCAAATGCTTATATGGTCTTAAACAGAGGCTGCTTTAGTCACAGAATGGGATGCCCCGGGCAGGAATCGAGCTGCCAGGGTACAGTAGTGCTTTGGCCAGCAAAAGTGTCTTTATCAGGCCTAATTTCAAATATGATTAGAGCAAATGCTTATATGGTCTTAAACAGAGGCTGCTTTAGTCACAGAATGGGATGCCCCGGGCAGGAATCGAGCTGCCAGGGTACAGTAGTGCTTTGGCCAGCAAAAGTGTCTTTATCAGGCCTAATTTCAAATATGATTAGAGCAAATGCTTATATGGTCTTAAACAGAGGCTGCTTTAGTCACAGAATGGGATGCCCCGGGCAGGAATCGAGCTGCCAGGGTACAGTAGTGCTTTGGCCAGCAAAAGTGTCTTTATCAGGCCTAATTTCAAATATGATTAGAGCAAATGCTTATATGGTCTTAAACAGAGGCTGCTTTAGTCACAGAATGGGATGCCCCGGGCAGGAATCGAGCTGCCAGGGTACAGTAGTGCTTTGGCCAGCAAAAGTGTCTTTATCAGGCCTAATTTCAAATATGATTAGAGCAAATGCTTATATGGTCTTAAACAGAGGCTGCTTTAGTCACAGAATGGGATGCCCCGGGCAGGAATCGAGCTGCCAGGGTACAGTAGTGCTTTGGCCAGCAAAAGTGTCTTTATCAGGCCTAATTTCAAATATGATTAGAGCAAATGCTTATATGGTCTTAAACAGAGGCTGCTTTAGTCACAGAATGGGATGCCCCGGGCAGGAATCGAGCTGCCAGGGTACAGTAGTGCTTTGGCCAGCAAAAGTGTCTTTATCAGGCCTAATTTCAAATATGATTAGAGCAAATGCTTATATGGTCTTAAACAGAGGCTGCTTTAGTCACAGAATGGGATGCCCCGGGCAGGAATCGAGCTGCCAGGGTACAGTAGTGCTTTGGCCAGCAAAAGTGTCTTTATCAGGCCTAATTTCAAATATGATTAGAGCAAATGCTTATATGGTCTTAAACAGAGGCTGCTTTAGTCACAGAATGGGATGCCCCGGGCAGGAATCGAGCTGCCAGGGTACAGTAGTGCTTTGGCCAGCAAAAGTGTCTTTATCAGGCCTAATTTCAAATATGATTAGAGCAAATGCTTATATGGTCTTAAACAGAGGCTGCTTTAGTCACAGAATGGGATGCCCCGGGCAGGAATCGAGCTGCCAGGGTACAGTAGTGCTTTGGCCAGCAAAAGTGTCTTTATCAGGCCTAATTTCAAATATGATTAGAGCAAATGCTTATATGGTCTTAAACAGAGGCTGCTTTAGTCACAGAATGGGATGCCCCGGGCAGGAATCGAGCTGCCAGGGTACAGTAGTGCTTTGGCCAGCAAAAGTGTCTTTATCAGGCCTAATTTCAAATATGATTAGAGCAAATGCTTATATGGTCTTAAACAGAGGCTGCTTTAGTCACAGAATGGGATGCCCCGGGCAGGAATCGAGCTGCCAGGGTACAGTAGTGCTTTGGCCAGCAAAAGTGTCTTTATCAGGCCTAATTTCAAATATGATTAGAGCAAATGCTTATATGGTCTTAAACAGAGGCTGCTTTAGTCACAGAATGGGATGCCCCGGGCAGGAATCGAGCTGCCAGGGTACAGTAGTGCTTTGGCCAGCAAAAGTGTCTTTATCAGGCCTAATTTCAAATATGATTAGAGCAAATGCTTATATGGTCTTAAACAGAGGCTGCTTTAGTCACAGAATGGGATGCCCCGGGCAGGAATCGAGCTGCCAGGGTACAGTAGTGCTTTGGCCAGCAAAAGTGTCTTTATCAGGCCTAATTTCAAATATGATTAGAGCAAATGCTTATATGGTCTTAAACAGAGGCTGCTTTAGTCACAGAATGGGATGCCCCGGGCAGGAATCGAGCTGCCAGGGTACAGTAGTGCTTTGGCCAGCAAAAGTGTCTTTATCAGGCCTAATTTCAAATATGATTAGAGCAAATGCTTATATGGTCTTAAACAGAGGCTGCTTTAGTCACAGAATGGGATGCCCCGGGCAGGAATCGAGCTGCCAGGGTACAGTAGTGCTTTGGCCAGCAAAAGTGTCTTTATCAGGCCTAATTTCAAATATGATTAGAGCAAATGCTTATATGGTCTTAAACAGAGGCTGCTTTAGTCACAGAATGGGATGCCCCGGGCAGGAATCGAGCTGCCAGGGTACAGTAGTGCTTTGGCCAGCAAAAGTGTCTTTATCAGGCCTAATTTCAAATATGATTAGAGCAAATGCTTATATGGTCTTAAACAGAGGCTGCTTTAGTCACAGAATGGGATGCCCCGGGCAGGAATCGAGCTGCCAGGGTACAGTAGTGCTTTGGCCAGCAAAAGTGTCTTTATCAGGCCTAATTTCAAATATGATTAGAGCAAATGCTTATATGGTCTTAAACAGAGGCTGCTTTAGTCACAGAATGGGATGCCCCGGGCAGGAATCGAGCTGCCAGGGTACAGTAGTGCTTTGGCCAGCAAAAGTGTCTTTATCAGGCCTAATTTCAAATATGATTAGAGCAAATGCTTATATGGTCTTAAACAGAGGCTGCTTTAGTCACAGAATGGGATGCCCCGGGCAGGAATCGAGCTGCCAGGGTACAGTAGTGCTTTGGCCAGCAAAAGTGTCTTTATCAGGCCTAATTTCAAATATGATTAGAGCAAATGCTTATATGGTCTTAAACAGAGGCTGCTTTAGTCACAGAATGGGATGCCCCGGGCAGGAATCGAGCTGCCAGGGTACAGTAGTGCTTTGGCCAGCAAAAGTGTCTTTATCAGGCCTAATTTCAAATATGATTAGAGCAAATGCTTATATGGTCTTAAACAGAGGCTGCTTTAGTCACAGAATGGGATGCCCCGGGCAGGAATCGAGCTGCCAGGGTACAGTAGTGCTTTGGCCAGCAAAAGTGTCTTTATCAGGCCTAATTTCAAATATGATTAGAGCAAATGCTTATATGGTCTTAAACAGAGGCTGCTTTAGTCACAGAATGGGATGCCCCGGGCAGGAATCGAGCTGCCAGGGTACAGTAGTGCTTTGGCCAGCAAAAGTGTCTTTATCAGGCCTAATTTCAAATATGATTAGAGCAAATGCTTATATGGTCTTAAACAGAGGCTGCTTTAGTCACAGAATGGGATGCCCCGGGCAGGAATCGAGCTGCCAGGGTACAGTAGTGCTTTGGCCAGCAAAAGTGTCTTTATCAGGCCTAATTTCAAATATGATTAGAGCAAATGCTTATATGGTCTTAAACAGAGGCTGCTTTAGTCACAGAATGGGATGCCCCGGGCAGGAATCGAGCTGCCAGGGTACAGTAGTGCTTTGGCCAGCAAAAGTGTCTTTATCAGGCCTAATTTCAAATATGATTAGAGCAAATGCTTATATGGTCTTAAACAGAGGCTGCTTTAGTCACAGAATGGGATGCCCCGGGCAGGAATCGAGCTTGCCAGGGTACAGTAGTGCTTTGGCCAGCAAAAGTGTCTTTATCAGGCCTAATTTCAAATATGATTAGAGCAAATGCTTATATGGTCTTAAACAGAGGCTGCTTTAGTCACAGAATGGGATGCCCCGGGCAGGAATCGAGCTGCCAGGGTACAGTAGTGCTTTGGCCAGCAAAAGTGTCTTTATCAGGCCTAATTTCAAATATGATTAGAGCAAATGCTTATATGGTCTTAAACAGAGGCTGCTTTAGTCACAGAATGGGATGCCCCGGGCAGGAATCGAGCTGCCAGGGTACAGTAGTGCTTTGGCCAGCAAAAGTGTCTTTATCAGGCCTAATTTCAAATATGATTAGAGCAAATGCTTATATGGTCTTAAACAGAGGCTGCTTTAGTCACAGAATGGGATGCCCCGGGCAGGAATCGAGCTGCCAGGGTACAGTAGTGCTTTGGCCAGCAAAAGTGTCTTTATCAGGCCTAATTTCAAATATGATTAGAGCAAATGCTTATATGGTCTTAAACAGAGGCTGCTTTAGTCACAGAATGGGATGCCCCGGGCAGGAATCGAGCTGCCAGGGTACAGTAGTGCTTTGGCCAGCAAAAGTGTCTTTATCAGGCCTAATTTCAAATATGATTAGAGCAAATGCTTATATGGTCTTAAACAGAGGCTGCTTTAGTCACAGAATGGGATGCCCCGGGCAGGAATCGAGCTGCCAGGGTACAGTAGTGCTTTGGCCAGCAAAAGTGTCTTTATCAGGCCTAATTTCAAATATGATTAGAGCAAATGCTTATATGGTCTTAAACAGAGGCTGCTTTAGTCACAGAATGGGATGCCCCGGGCAGGAATCGAGCTGCCAGGGTACAGTAGTGCTTTGGCCAGCAAAAGTGTCTTTATCAGGCCTAATTTCAAATATGATTAGAGCAAATGCTTATATGGTCTTAAACAGAGGCTGCTTTAGTCACAGAATGGGATGCCTCACAGCAGACTTAAGATCAGTTCAGTATATATGCACAGTTAGTTACTATAAGCAGCCTGAAAACGCTAACAAAGGCTGGATGAAAAAAAAAAAATCTCCCTGTCAGCCAGCTCCGTTTTTCCTACCTTTCCCTGGCTTTCTGTCTGTCTCCTGTCTGTCTCCTGCCTGTCTCCTGCCTGTCTCCAGCCTGTCCCTGTCTGTCCCTGTCTCCAGCCTGTCTCCAGCCTGTCTCCAGCCTGTCTAACTGCCTCAGCTACACAGCGTTCTGTCTGTCTGTCACGAATGCAATAGAGAAATGAGGAAAAGCAAGATGGCCGCCGTTAAATACCGCTGTGTGACGTCACCGGGCTTGCTGGCTGCTGATAGGCTGCATGTGACTGCCCCAGCTTGCACTGGCGCGGGATACATGTCCAGACATGTCCCGCCCGCCATCTTAGAATGCCTGTAATGTAAATGAATGGATGTTAAAGGAAAACTTCGAGTGATCGAATCGCGGGGAAATTCGGATTCGATCCGAATCGAATTTTTCCTGAAATTCGGATCGAATCCGGGTTCGTCCGGATCGATTCGCTCATCCCTAGTCATGGTATAGCTTTATGAGTTATGAGCATGTTCTGTCATGGTCAGGGACAGCTGTGGGACCACTGTACTGAGAACACCAAGGGACAGAGTGGATGTTAGGCCACTTTTTTGTGTGGTCCTGGAGAAATAAAATTGAAAAGAGAGCACACTTTGGAGCCCTATTAAAGCTTCTACCCTGCACCACAAGAAATGGAGGAGAGGCACATGAAACAGGCATCAGGTAAGCTGCTTGCTGCCTTATTATTGCCCTTGGGTATACAGTCTCTTTAAAGTAAGCTTACAAAAGGTCACCTTATTTCTTCATTTTCTACCATACCGTGTCAAACAAACCATCTAAGCAATGTAAAAATGTGATTCAAGAACAGAGGTGAATGCAAGAACATTTTTTTATGCAGTTAAGCGGATTATTAATTAATGACAAACATATGGCTTCACATCTGCCAAGAACAGAATATCCTCCAAAAATCTTAAGTGATCTTGAGGAATAATTCAATAGTTAGGGAGGCCAAAAGACTACCCTGAAGGTGTTACAAGCCTCCGACAGCAATTACTAGCAAAGGAAGGTTAAACACTCCAGGGGGCTTGAGGAAGTAGGAAATAAAACTCTGCTTTTAATGCATTCCTTTAAAAGATTGGATGAGATTGTCCTGGCATTCCCGATGGCCCAACCAGCGACGCATTTTGTGTGAGGTGTCACCCTGTATACCTGTCTGCTCTCATTCCTCCTCACCGGGCATACTTCCTGTTGATATCCAGACTGTGTTTGCTAAGTTCTCTTGATATATCTTATTTCTGCTTCTATTACTGCAATTGATGATATGTTTAGTTCATGTATTCTAATGTATACCGTTATAGACATTTATATTATAATTTGGGCTCAGTGCAGACTATTGCAAACTTTGACATTTCTTCTGTATATATACAACGTTCCAATGGCTGGCTGTCTGCCCTTCGGCACATGCCCACTTCCTATTTTCAACCCTCCTTTGGTATACTTATGCCCTGATTGGATTGGAGTCATCATGTGATCCATTTAGCTACTATAAGTATCAGCTTGATACAGGGTGACTGCTTACCCAAAACGTGTCGACAGTTGGGCCTTCAGGAATGCCAGGACGATCTCAATCGATCTTTTAAATGAATGGACTAACATTTTTATTTCCTCCTTCTTCAAGCCCCTTGGGGCACTGAACCTTGCTTTGCTATTTAAACTTACCTCAGGAACTGCAGCAAACTCACCCTTTCAGCAGCTGAACTAACTTTTTTTCACTGGTGAGCAGCCCAAATATTTTCTCATACAGCAATCAAAGTATATTTATGGGAGAATGCCAATTTTTACAAAAACTACCCAGAATTCCTAATAATGCATGGCAACGTTATATTTTGTAATTCTTCACTCTTCTTCATGTGCAAGAGGTTATGTGGTGCCTCAAGATGTATTATTAGCACTGTAGAAACCTTATGTCCATATGTCTGCTTTTCCTACAGGAGATCCTACATTTCGTAAAGAAGATATTCCTCCGCTTGAGCTAGAGGAAGGGGACCCTGCTGTTTTAAGTTGTGACCCACCTTCTGGCATGCCACTGGTTTCTGTAATCTGGATGACACCAGGTATGAACGCACTTATTAAAGTTATTCCTTCCACTGTTTGATTGAGGACTAGTTTTGTAGGTATCATCCCAATCTCCCTCTTCACCCATAAACATCTATATGTTGCCGCTGCTTGTTATATTACATCTGTTTTCAATTGATTTTTCCACTTGAGTGAGCATCTCAAGCCTCCTAAGTAACCGAATATTTCCTGTACTCCAGCGTTCTCCAGAGTTCTGGACTTAGGCTTCACTCTTTGATTCTGTCTTATACATTGCCTACCCCTGATATCAGACCTTGTAAAAGATTTTCCTATTATTACCTGCACAACATATATTGGTGTCTGTGTTAACTGAAATGATCTGCCCCCACTAGCCCTGTATGTGATCTCCCTTGCAACTAAAACCCCCCTTCTGGTGGTCAAGAGGGTCTACTGCTTCAGTTACTCTCCTGTTACCTGTCTGCAAATTAATATGTAATCAGCAGTTCCCCCAGTCTCCTACCAGTTAAAGCTGGCTTGGTGATGAATTGTTAGACATGCATATTCATATAGGTTGGTAAAACAAATATTGTTTTTATTCTAAATAATTAGCAAAATCATATTTTCCAACAAAGTGCCTAAATGCATTAGTTCCAGTCTAGTTCTATAGGATATAGGACAAACATGCTCAACCTGCAGCCCAGGGGACACACAAGACCCTTGGAGCCACCTGATGTGGCCCCTGATCTGCAGTGGGGAATGTGGAAGGGGTAAATAGAACTTCCGTGTAAAAGTAGTTAAATAGCGGTACAGTAAGGGTGGGCAATTGGATGGAAAGTGATATAGGAGAGGGCATTGGCAAATAGAGGTGGCAGCGGTGGTTTGGAGGAACAGGGTGACATTGATTTTACACTACTACGGAATAATTTGATAAAATATTTTTTCTATAATAATTGTATGTTCAGCATTATTGGGAGTTTAGATTGAGTTTAGATTAGGTTGAGTATTTGGAACATGGTTATGGTGTGGGTTTGATGGGGGGATGGGCTATAAATATGGACCCATATATTCAGAGAGGTAAGCCAATCAGCATGTGTATCACTAGCATGTGGGGATTGTTACATATGAATGTAGGGGAGTGATGGAAGGACATAAGAATGTAGTTTGCGGAGACAGTGGGTATCCTTATGAAAATCTTCATTAAGCTATTTCAAATTAAAACATTCTGAACCTACTCATTTGTGGCCCTCAACCAGGTTCCAAATGATTTAAAGCAGACCAGTCAAAAATGGCTTAAACCAGACCAACACAACAAACAGTGCTCATATGCATCCCTCCCCAGGGCAATTTAGATTGCTGCACATTCATTTACCTTTTTCTAACTTCTTCTGTATTAAATTTTAGAAACAAAATGGTGGTTCGTCCATTTGCAGGCCATCTGCATACAGGAAGTGCTGCTGGGCTTCCTGTTACTGTGTATTGCCAGTTATATCAGTTGACAGCAGCATGGCTGGGATGGGAAGCTTTAAAATGGCCGCTACCTTTCTTTTCCAACTGTGCCAAGCTGTTGGTCCGGTTTAAGAGGCCCCTGTCTGGCAAAAGGTTGAACACCCTAGATGTAGGGGGATCTTAAGAGTAGTGATCCTTCTGGGATTTGGTTTTACATATATTTTACATGATATATACATTTTTGTACATTTCAGATTTGCTACTTATTCCTCAAAGTCAACGTGTATCTACTGGACTTAATGGGAAGCTGTATTTCTCACATTTAATTCGAATGGATGGCATGAAAAATTATTCATGTGTTGCAAGATATTCCCGACATATGACCCAGAAGACACCAATAAGCCTAAAAATCCATCCTAGTAAGAATGTTTATGTATCGCTACCACCAGTTTGTAGGCTAGTATGGACTTACAACAAATTGATGAGTAGATTGTTAGCCAATTAAGTCATTTTGTATTCAGTCATTTAAAGTGGACCAACACCCAGGATTTTGACTATCCTGGGTCTTGGTCCACTTCGGTGGGGCACCCCCGATCGGGGTGCCCTGCTGTGTGAAACCCCCCCGAACCCCCCGAACTCACCTCTCCCCGAGGCGACGGACAAGCCGCGGACAAGCGGCTCCTCCGCCGCCGCCTCCCGCGCGTCCCTCTTGACGCGCGCGTGCCCGCGCCGGCCATTCACAGACGGCCGGCGCGGGCGCGCGCATGTCTAGAGGGGCGCGAGGGAGGCCGCCGAAACTGAGGTAAGGAGTTTGGGGGGGTTTCACCCCGCGGTACATCCCGATCTCGGATGTCCCGCGGGGAGGGAGGTGATCGGCCCGGGAATCTCATAGATTCCCGGGCCGATCACCGGTGGGTGTTAGTCCACTTTAAACTTAAAACTTTACCAGCCTGCATGACTGACACAAGCTGTGATGTTTTGTTTAATTGCTAAGTTACATTTTCGCTGTTTATACATTGAGATATTAATCTCTACTTCACATAATGGAATATACCATAATGACTGCTAATTATGTGCATACTTTTACTAATGTTTAGCCTTTGCACAGTATTGCTTTGCATTGCACCATGTTTTACTGATATTAAAGCAGATAAAAATCGATAAATCACCGGGACCAGATGACACATCCTCGTGTTTTAAGGGAGTTATGTACAGTAATAGACAAGCCGTTATTTCTAATATTTGTGGACTCAACAACTACAGGGTCTGTTCCGAGGGATTGCCGCTTGGCAAATGTGGTGCCAATATTCAAAAAGGGATCTAGGGGGGGAAATGGGAACTACAGACCTGTAAGCTTAACATCTGTGGTGGGCAAGCTGTTTGAAGGTTTCTTAAGGGATACTATCCTGGAGCACCTTGGGGAAAATGACCTTATTACTCCATATCAGCATGGATTTATGAGGAATCGCTCCTGCCAGACAAACCTAATCAGCTTTTATGAGGAGGTAAGTTCAAGATTGGATCAGGGGGAGTCATTGGATATCATATATCTTGACTTTTCTAAAGCATTTGATACTGTGCCACATAAAAGGCCGGTACAAAAGATGAGAATGCTTGGACTGGGGGAAAACGTGTTCAGATGGGTGGGAAATTGGCTTAATGATCGGAAGCAGAGGGTGGTTATCAATGGTACACACTCAGATTGGGTCACCGTTACTAGTGGAGTACCACAAGGGTCAGTTCTGGGACCAATATATATATAAATGACATTGGGTATGGATTAAATAGTAAAGTCTCAATCTTTGCAGATGATACTAAGCTGTGTAAAGGCATTAAAACAAAAGAGGACAGCAGGCAGCTACAAACAGATTTAGATAAATTGGAAGCTTGGTAAAACAACAATGGAAAAGGACCTAGGGGTTTTAGTTGACAATAAGCTCAACTGTAGTAATCAATGCCAGGCAGCTGCTGCCAAAGCAAATAGGATCATGGGGTGCATCGGGAGGGGCATAGGTTCTCATGACCAGAGCATCATTTTACCCCTGTACAAGTCACTGGTCAGACCCCATATGGAATACTGTGTACAGTTCTGGGCACCTGTGCTTAAGAAGGACATATCAGAACTGGAGCGCATTCAAAGAAGGGCAACAAAGTTAATAAAAGGAGTGCGGGGACTAGAGTACCCTGAAAGATTGTCAAAGTTAGGTTTATTTCGTTTAGAAAAAAGACGATTGAGGGGTGATCTAATAACTATGTATAAATATATTCGGGGTCAATACAAAGAACTGTCCCACAATCTATTTATACCCCGGAGTGTAACTATAACCCAAGGGCATTCACTAAGGTTAGAGGAAAGGTGCTTTCTCCACCGACATAGGAGAGGATTCTTCTCTGTAAGAGCAGTGAGACTATGGAACTAGCTGCCAGTGGAGGTAGTTATGATGGAGACAGTAAAAACGTTCAAAAGTGGCCTTGATGCCTTCCTGGCATGTAATAACATTTCCAGCTATGGCTACTAGACCACTGGAAGGAATTAAACAGGCTGAACTGGATGGACTAAAGTCTTTATTCAGCTTTACATACTATGTTATTATTAACAGCTATTTGTTACACTGCAACTCTGCACTGCTGTGTGCTGCGTTGAATCACATTTTTCTGGCATTGCTTTGTATTTTATAGTCTATAGGCGGTTGTACAACTGTACATTGTAAAAGGCAGAGAACATGCGTTACTTAGTATAAATGATTGTTCAACTATTTCTTTTTACTTTTAGCAAATACCATAAAAAATCGAGCTCCGAGAATATTAACCACTCAAGGAGGCGCAAGTAACCCCATCATTGTGCTGAAAGGCAAGACACTGCTGCTGGAGTGCATTGCAGAAGGATTGTGAGTTTTACAAATGTAATAAATATATTGAATTCTCTGATAAAGAGCTTTAGTATTGTGGGTAAAAAATTGGGTAATAACTTTCTGGATTGAAGTTGTAATGAATAGTCAGAAAGTCAAACTTTAGGCGCATCTCCAGTCAATTACCCAGAGTGGCCCTTTATCCCAGGCATCCCAATTTGGGATGTCTGTATACTGCAGTTAGTCCAGGGTAGCAGAAAGAGATGATGGTAGAATTTGAGATGGACACACAGTCAAGAGTGTTTACGATGTACAGCAGAGGGCTCAGGGCTCCAATACTGAGAGCGAAGAGCGATGAGATGTGAGATGTTCATCAGGAGGTATAAGATCCATTTTCATAGGGATCGGTTAGTACCATGATTTCCAGGGAGCAAGCTGTTTAACATATCCATCCATGTTTTGTTTAATGCACAGAATAAACTGAAAACAGAAACTAAATCTATTTTGTGTTCATGTGTTTTATAGGCCAACACCTGTTATTCAGTGGCAAAAGGAAGGAGAGGAATCTTTGCGGCATCACATATCAGTAGAAAGTTTTGGAAAAATACTTAAAATTGTGGATGTTTCTAAAGAGGATCGAGGAATATATCGCTGTGAGGCTCAAAATGATATGGGTTCCTCGCATCGCAGTTTCCATGTTCATGTAGAAGGTATTCCAGTCACACTGCTTATTTCACAATCTATAAACTGCATTTAATCCTGTGTGTGTGTGTTGTTTAATGTTACCAAAACATTTTCAAATAATAGAAATAGTTATTTTCATGGTTTTCCACTGTGTTGGGTCTTTTAGAGAAAAACTGTATCACTCAGTCATGCAATGGCATTCTTGACTACAACTACGTCTGGCATCACTGCTTAAAGCAGACCTTCACCCTGAATAAGAGTCTATCTTATATGTTTCCCCCACCCTGTACATACAGATTGTCCACATTAAAAAATCATCCTACCTGCATCTACTGCATTTTATGAGCCTTTAAACATCCAAGATGGTGGCCCATGGAGCATCAGGCTGTCTGCAAACAGGAAGTGTCTTCTGACTGTATCACTCTGCATTCTGGGATTACTGTCCTTTCCCTGATCCCAACTCAGGTCTGCCTGTGCAAAGCACTTTATCCCGCTCTCCTCTCCTCAGTATGTGTGATGCTTCTGACGCAAGATGGCAGCGCCCGTATCCTAGAGTCCTGAACAGAGTTGCAGGGAGTGGGGGAAAGAATAATGAGTAAGCGACTAAAAACGTAAAGTATATTAATGTTAGATGCTGGGGAATAGTTTTTTAATGGTTTGGGCTTTTCATTGAATCATGCTGAAGGCAAAAGCGGCCCAACAGTCAAAAATGATTTAAACCAGACCAACACAACAAACAGATGACAACAATTGCACATAAAAATTCATTTACCTTTTTTTAACTCCTGCTGTAGTAAATTTTAGAAACAAAATGGTGATGTTGGGCTTCCTCTTTCTGTGTATTGTCATATGTCAGTTAAATCCAGGCAGTAGCATGGCGGAGATGGTGAGTGGAAGCTCCTCTACCTTTCTTTTCCAACTGTGCCAGGCTGTTGGTCCGATTTAACCCCCTGGAAGAGAAACCTACATATTTTTAGGGGCTAAGAGTTTCATCCAAGTTATACTTACCTGACAACCCATGGACTCAGTCTGACAACACACAGGCTCCAAAGCTGATAGTATTCTCGTATTCACACAGACAACCCCAACACTTATTGTTATTTGTTGACTTATTCAGCATTCAATACAAGTATGCCTGGCATCCTCTATAGCAAACTGCAGGACATTGGAGTACCATCAAATATCTGCAATTAGACTTTAAACTTTTTCACGCCTATATTGCAGTGTGTAAAACTAGGTCCTGTAATATCCAGCTCCAATACAACCAATATCAGTGCACCACAAGGGTGTGTACTCTCACCATTACTTTTTACCCTGTATGCCAACGACAGCAGACTCAAATTTGCAGATAACACCACACTCATTCATTTGTTTCAATAGTGGTCAGTGGTATAAGGACAACAGTCTTGTTCTGAACATCAGTAATACAGTAGAGATGATAGTTGACTTCATAAAGGCACCACCAAACCCTCTCCCAATTGAGATTGAAGGTAAAGCAGTGGTGACTTCAGGAAGGCACCACCAAACCCTCTCCCAATTGAGATTGAAGGTAAAGCAGTGGACAAGGTAAACAAAACAAAGTGCCTGGGCACCATCATCACACAAGAACTTCAATGGAATGAATCTTATCTGGTGCTGTGCTGTGTACTACATTGGCGCTAGCAGTCGCTGCGCCAAACGCTACTAATTAGCTTTGATTGTTGCACTGAGGAATTAGCCAGCCTATGTCAGCACCTGTTGGACCTGCTGGATGATTATCCCAGCGCCAGTGAGCGCCACTGTGTATTGACGTTTTTCCGATGCTCCCCCGCATATTTATGAATTTTTTCCCTCCATGAAATCTTTGGCGCTGTATTTTTCCAGCACTGACCAGACTTTCTTCATTCTTTATTCTATGGAGTACTGTGTACAGTTCTGGGCAGCTGTGCTTAAGAAGGACATATCAGAACTGGAGCGCGTTCAAAGAAGGGCAACAAAGTTAATAAAAGGAGCGCGGGGACTAGAGTACCCTGAAAGATTGTCCAAGTTAGGTTTATTTAGTTTCGAAAAAAGACGCTTGAGGGGTGATCTAATAACTATGTATAAATATATTCGGGGTCAATACAAGGATCTGTCCCACAATCTATTTATACCCCGGAGTGTAACCATAACCCGGGGGCATCCACTAAGGTTAGAGGAAAGGTGCTTTCTCCACCGACATAGGAGGGGATTTTTCTCTGTAAGAGCAGTGAGACTATGGAACTCGCTGCCAGAGGAGGTAGTAATGATGGATACAGTAAAAACGTTCAAAAGTGGCCTTGATGCCTTCCTGGCATGTAATAACATTTCCAGCTATGGCTACTAGACCACTGGAAGGAATTAAACAGGCTGAACTTGATGGACTAAAGTCTTTATTCAGCCTTACATACTATGTAACTATGTTACAGTAAAATCACTGCTGGGGACAAAGGGGACAAATGTTACAGTGTGTTTAGGTTGCGTTTTAGTTGTTGATGTCCTAATTACACACTGTTATGCAAAAGAAGCCAAAAAAATCAATTTTATTAGCACCCAAATAAAAACATTTTGGCCATCTAGGTCCTGGGTTTCCATTTTTGACAAGTCCCAATGCAAGTTCTGTAAAAAAATGCATTTAATATTAATTATAAGAATTAAACACTTTAGTCCTGCCCATTGTGCTCTATGGGGTTTCATCTTGTGCCATAACAACAAGAGCGCCTGGCACTGCATTATTTTCTGCACTAATGTAAAATAAGACTCTAGCAGGCACAGCATCAGTGTCTTCCATTTTTAACCAGCATCCCCTGAATTGCTCCCCTCTATAAAGAGCACCCTTTGCCAATTTTCACTACTCCCGATTCACTCTAATCCCAGATAATGGCGCATGTTTTAGCTGTAAAGCTCCGCCTCCTCCATTCATCGCTACTGTTGTGTGTGGCAATGATGTCATTGCCACACCTAAGCAATGACTAATCGTCTGCCATCTCACACTGAGGGACAGCAAACAAATCAGTAAGTCGAAAAGCGAAAATATCCATTTCTAGTTCTACACCCTAATAAGGAAATATCAGCAGGAGCTTTGGCCAAATGTATTTTACAAGTTCGGTGGGTTTTGGTCAGCTTTAAATGTCACGCTGGGTGTCACTGAGTCCAAAAAAGTGGCACTGTGTGGCGCTGATGCTTCATAAGTAAGGCTCTATAATCCCCTGTTGTTTCCATTGTTTCCTTCATTACTCCTCCCTCCCCATTGTTCTTCCAAAAAGAATTCCTTGTATGTACGTAAGTATATACTCTGCAACACTAAATCTGATTCTGATTAGTCCCTGGCAGGCATCCAACAGCCAATGCTCATGTGGTGAGTCTGCTTTCTCGTGACTGGGTGTAGAAGTGCCCACTGAGGCCGGCCAGAGAGCATTCAGGCTTCAATGAAAGCACTGAAATGACCTCACTTTAGCCAGCAAGAATCTATGGAATAATTCCCGTGGCTGTCTGCTGCTGTAATCATTGTTGCTGAAAGTGTATTTTTTGTTTGGGTGTCAATGTGCTGGTTACAAATAGTCCATCAGACAACTATATTATTTTTTCCTGGATTTCAATAATGAACAGGTATCCCATGCAAACATGTCCAGGGGGCAGACATAATGTTTCTGTTCACAAAGGAAAATCCCAAACTAGCTCAGGGTAACTTGACTTGCCTGCATATAGTTCTAACCTCAGCCCATCTGAATAACTGTGTCATGAGCTAAACTTCTGTGTACAACACTAAGGGGGTTATTTAAGAAAGCACAGAGCCAGGCAGTGTCGGGTGAACGCTGGGCTCTGTATGCGAAACCACATTTAAGAAAGCGAATCTGGTGAGCGCCCCTAACAAAGCCACATGTATTACTACTTGCTGTTCAGCGTATAGCGCCAGCGCTCTAGTTTCAAAAGCGCCAGGTATTGCCTTTCGCTCAGTGTCGCTCTCCCATACATTTGAGTGGGGTTTTACTTGGTTGTGTTTAAATAGTGTGTTGGGCAATTAAAATTTTTTTTTTTTTGCTGAAATCATTGTATGACTCTCCGGCCCAGCAAACTGGCACTACCTATCACTCGCTGCAACGTTGTCCTGTTGTTAGATGTAGCCTAGTCTTGGGCGCTTTGACCTTAGGACACCACCTAGCGTTCTCCATTGGCTCTGCAGTGAATCAGGGAGAGCGCTTCTACAGCGCCCACCACACATCACATTCATCAATGCTGGCCAGGATACTACAGCGAGCCCTACACTAGGTTACGATGCCCGACTCCCGCTTACAGCGTCTACTAGCGGCCGATATACAGATGCTCACATGGCGATAAGGGCCGCAAGTAATTAATTGGCCTCAAAGTATTTTTTCAGTTTCTGTAATGCTCTTTTGGCTAAATGTGAGCAATCCACGTGAATAATGTTTCTACATTTAGTGGAAAGCATTCATATAAAAGAAGAATGCAAATAACTACAGTTACTCAGATCAGTGAAACAGTCAGTGGAATCTAGGGGGTTCCTCCTTATTTGTATGTTAGCCATTGCTTAATGTTATAAAATGCTTTAGGACCCTGCTGCAGTGTTAGTAGCAGTAACTATGATGTTGCTCTGCAGAGCCTCCTCATTGGGAGAAACAGCCAAGAAGCTCTATACAGACAGTGGGATCTGAGATTATCTTGAATTGTTCTGCTAAAGGGACACCTGAACCAGAAATCCGATGGCGGAGGAATGGAATTCTTCTGAATGGTAAGCTTGACATTTTAAAATCAAAATAATTTTGTATTACCGTACTACATTTGCATAAAATGAATAAGCTCCTATAGCTTTTACGATTATCAAAAAACGAAATTAACTGTAGCCTGACCCAAAGCTTTAGAGGTAAGAGAGCATTACATTACAGGCTAGTGATGTATATACCCCCTGCCTTGTCACACTTCCCATGTGGCAAATTCCACACAATTTTCCACCGCCAACTTATTGAAGTCCAGGAAGGCCACTGAGTGCGCAAAGCTCCCCGGGATGTGCACGCTCCTGTTTGCTCATCCACTTGAATAGACGGATGGGAGTGGGGAGCTCGGGTGCCCAGCAGCCGGCCTGGACTTCAGCAAGATGGAGGCAGAAGATTGAATGGACGGACAGAAGTACGGGAGCTCTGGCGCCCAGCAGCTGACCTGGACTTGGAGGCGTATTTGCTATGCTTTAGCGCTACGGGGAGAGTGGCAGGGCGGGGGTATTTTATAATTGGTAAAACCAGAGCTGGAGTAACCCTTTAAAATAGACCTATTACATCAACTATATATATTACACTTAAAATGATGTAAAGTGTGGTAAAAGCATGTGTAAACACAAATAAAGTGCATCTGTCTCACAATCAAATATACCAATGTGTTAGTAATATGATGGCTGTCTTTAACATTGCTGATCCATGTAGAAATAGGCTTAGGCCCTTATTTAAAGTGGACCAACACCCAGGGGTGATCGGCCCGGAAATCTATAAGATTCCCGGGCCGATCACCCCCCACCCCGCGGGACATCCGAGATCGGGATGTCCCGCGGGGTGAAACCCCCCAGAAACCCCAAAAACGCCTTACCTGATCCGCCGCCGCTTCCGCCGCCGCCGCACCCCGCGCACCCCTCCAGACGTGCGCGCGCCCGCGCCGGCCCTCTGTGAATGGCCGGCGGGGGCGCGCGCGCGCCGAGAGTGACGCGCGGGAGGCGGCGGCGGCGGAAGCGGCCTGGACGTTCCTGATCCCCGCCTGGACGTTGGCGGGGATTGGCTGCAGCGCTCACGTGGGAGCGTTGAGAGGTGAGTTTTTTGGGGTTTCTGGGGGGTTTCACACAGCGGGGCACCCCCGATCGGGGTGCCCCGCCGAAGTGGACCAAAACCCAGGATAGTCAAAATCCTGGGTGTTGGTCCACTTTAACAAGGGATAGCGCCAGGTAGCGAATGGTGAGCGAACGGTAATGACGGTCACCGCCACGAGAACGCCGGCTCCCCTCCACAATCACATTTATCAAGCCGATCCTGCTTAGCGACTGACAGAGCGCCAGATAGCGAATCATTCATCATTATTCCAGCCTCACCCCACAGCGCCAGCGAGCGACCTTGAACAGCGACAGGTATGACCTCTCGCTACCTGGCGCTCTCCAATGCATTTCAATGGAGCAATCTTTAAATATTCTTAATTAATTGCTATTAATGTTTTTTTTTTTTTTTTTTAAATGTCAAAAATTCTGTGACCACTTCTGCAATGTTAGATATTTTTTTTAAGGTAAAAAAAATAAATAAAAAATTGTGCAGAATTGATATTACAGATCTGATATTAATGTATTCATATTACAAAATGTTTTTTTTTTCTAAAAATATGGTTGTTTGGGGGTTAAAAAACTACTTTTAACCCATCGCCGCCAGCGCTCTGGGGTTTAAACAAGCATTTCACAGCGTGAGAATTTTTTGAGCGTGATTTGTTAATGAATATGCTGGGAGCTGTTCGCTATGGCCATTCGCTGTCATGCGCTCCCATACAGCGCGGAACCTGTCAAATAGCGACTCCTCACCCAATATTCAACATTACTGCACACCGACTCAGTCGCTATCAACTACAGAACAACGGCCAAGCACAGCGACTACTAGCGGGCGCTGTGAAAATGCCGCTACTGTCGCTCATCTGTCGCTACCTGGCGCTATTAATGAATCGGCCTCTTAATATATTAATGACATTAGAGGGGGGGGTTTATTCCCATGCATATGTACTTTATTTACATTTAATGATAACTATATATATTTTTAAATATGTTTTAATCATTTTATCTTACATAAAGGGGACAACCTTCCTGATAATCTTCAAATGATGGGAGGCGTGTTGTTTATCCATTCACTTCAACAGTCAGACAGTGCGGTGTACCAGTGCGAGGCATCAAACAAACATGGAACCATTATTTCAACTTCCAACATAGATGTTCTTGGTATGTCAAGGGTAATTGTATTATGGTCTCTGAACACTGACTGAGTATAGGTATATATTAGGGCAGGTTAGAGATATTGCTAAGTTCTCTGGGACCCCCTCTGAAAAGAAACTTGTAGGGGTTGTTTCAGAGCCAAGTGAGAAAACTCCTTTATTAGGAGAGAAAACTGCCACTGACTTTCATTGTCTACCTATGGGCTGATTCAGAGGCAGGTGAACATTTACATCCGGTTGTTGAACCAGCCCCAGAGGTAGACAATGAAAGTAAATGGCAGATTACTCACCTAAAAAAGGGAGCGTGTTTTCTCACCTGGCTCTAAATCAAGCCTATAGACAAAATCAGATTAAATGTAGTCATGTGAACAGTAGCTAAATTTTAGGATGTTTTCATGATGCCATTGCTCATTTGTTGTTCCCATCAAACAAAAGTAACTACTGTTTTTAAAAGCAGTAGATGCTTAATTATAACCAGAGTGGAGGCACATTCATTGTTGGCTTTGGTTTCTATGCAGGGGGCTAAGTAGGCTAACTGCAATAGGTTCTGATTTACACATGAGGATAGTGTACTAAACTGTGTAATGCCAAAAGTGAGTTTAATCAAACAAAAAGGAGGTGGACGGCACCAAACAGTATTAGACGTTATATTATCCTGGTGCCCTGCTCTGGTATAACCCAAGGAAGGTACTAAAAATGAAAAAAGGGGGGGATGCCCCAAATCCCCTAAACAGGGAAAAAAACAGAGACTAACAATGGCACTCTATTGTGTATAAATAATATTAAAGTGGACCAACACCCAGGATTTTGACTATCCTGGGTTTTGGTCCACTTCGGCGGGGCACCCCGATCGGGGGTGCCCCGCTGTGTGAAACCCCCCAGAAAGCCCCAAAATCTTACCTGTCCCCGCTCCCACGTGACTGGACGGTCCAATCCCCGCCAACGTCCAGGCGGGGATCAGGAACGTCCAAGCGGCTGCCGCCGCCGCCGCCTCCCTCGCGTCACTTTCGGCGCGCGCGCGCCCCCGCCGGCCATTCGCAGACGGCCGGCGCGGGCGCGAGCACGCCTACAGGGGCGCGAGGGAGGCGGCGGCGGCCGGCCGCCGCCGAAGATCAGGTAAGGTGTTTGGGGTTTTTTTGGGGGGTTTCACCCCGCGGGACATCCCGAACTCGGATGTCCCGCGGGGTGGGAGGTGATCGGCCCGGGAATCTTATAGATTTCCGGGCCAATCACCTCTCGGTGTTGGTCCACTTTAAAGTTTATTTTGAGGTCTAAATCACATACTAGGACACATTAAAAAAGATTTTCTTTTTAAAAAACATATAACATGTGTGTACATACTACCAACAAGAAAATGAGGGGAGGGGAGAGGGGAGGAGGGGGACCTTTACAGTTGTCTCTTAATATATACCAGTGGGGGACTGCTAAAAAAACATATATAAATTCAATAAAAAATATTTTATAAATGTGCAACTATACAGAAAGTGTCAAGTGCTGTTAAAGTGCATCAAAATCAAGTACAGTTAAATGGAGACACGTGAATAACACTGAATCTATGAAAGAGATCCAAATCACAGAACAAATACACCATTAAATACCTTTCTTATCAAAAAAAGTGCTGAGTGCTTGCCACCACTGGAGCCCCCCTCGCAAAAAGGCCCTGCTACGCGTTTCGTGATGTCACCGTCACTTCCTCAGGCAGAGTATACTGCGAGGGGGGCTCCAGTGGTGGCAAGCACTCAGCACTTTTGTTGATAAGAAAGGTATTTAATGGTGTATTTGTTCTGTGATTTGGATCTCTTTCATAGTTTCAGTGTTATTCACATGGCTCCATTTAACTGTACTTGATTTTGATGCACTTTAACAGCACTTGACACTTTCTGTATAGTTGCATATTTATAAAATATTTTTTATTGAATTTATATATGTTTTTTTAGCAGTCCCCCACTGGTATATATTAAGAGACAACTGTAAAGGTCCCCCTCCTCCCCTCTCCCCTCCCCTCATTTTCTTGTTGGTAGTATGTACACACGTTATATGTTTTTAAAAAGAAAATCTTTTTTAATGTGTCCTAGTATGTGATTTAGACCTCAAAATAAACTTTAATATTATTTATACACAATAGAGTGCCATTGTTAGTCTCTGTTTTTTTTTCCATGCAAAAAGTGGGCATAACAAAAATAATAACTAGGATCAGGAGTGGACTGAGCCAAAAATGCAGCCAGCCCATCAATGGCCAATGAGCTGCTGAGCCCCTATTGGTTTCCGAGCTGGGCAATTCGTGAGCTTGTCAACTGAGGTGACAGCACTGTAGGGACAGATCATGGGTAAGGGGGAGTACGGCCTATTCTTTAAAATGATAGAAAGGTGTTTGGCATTGTTGTGGTAGATACTGTTGGAGGCCACACCCATGATGCCGAGGCTATAGCATTACATTGACAGAACAGGGCATGAGTGAGGCGGGGCTGTATGCTGGTTACTCGCAGCCCAGTTGGCCGCAAACTAGTGTGGCTCACCACTAATTCTCCTGGTGCTTCCTATGGCCTGTCCACCCCTGCATTAGATACAGAACTGACACTGTAGTCCCATCAATTTATTACTTTTTAAAATTAGTAAATTTAGTTTTTTTTACACAGAAGATGTGTAAATGTGGCTTTTATTACCCCATTTGTGATAGCTGGTCCCTATTTTGAATTGTGGTTTATACTGGACACTGCACTAAGATTTATTTTGTTCTATTTTGTCTATAGACATTGTGCCATTAATTTTAACACTCGAAGGTAAAACCTACACAAAAGTATGGGGAAATGATGTCTCATTATTGTGTGAACACTTTGCATTCCCACGTGCTAATGTTATCTGGTAAGTTACCAATTCTCTATTGTTCCATAAACTTCCAGAATCATGATAATCAAGTTCAAGTTTAGGGTCTTGTCAAAGTAGGATTGTCCTCACTTCTGTTTAGTCAGAGACACAGGAGCTGTGCAGGGGTTAGAGGAAAGGGATCAAACTTCTCCAATTTATGCTGAATCCCTAATTTTATGGATGGATGGACGGTGTCTGAGAATTATGCAGCCTGATACAGTACATCCACACTAGTGGCTGGTGCTTATGGTCCTTCTCCTTGTCAGCTTCTGTGTGGGCACCTATGTGGACTACATAAAATGTTCAGCCCCTGTCTTCTCCACTATGTCCAAATGTAACAAAAGATTCTTGGCTCGGTCATTACAGGAACAGAAATAAATGGATAATTACCCCTTCTCCCTGCAGATGCTCTGGCTCATGCTGATCCGGGGTCCTGTGGTGTGCACGCATCCTTGGGCTGCATCTCCCATTTAAAAGTGAAAACATCACCGCCCACACCATTCACTGCAGTGGAGGAGGCGTGCCAGGCACTTTATTTGATTGGTTAATTACCGCACTTACATAATAAGTTTCATAAGAGCAAAGTACCAACCATTTTTAGAGGCAAGAACAATATGTCAAGCACAAACTCATCATTGTGACTCAAAGAAGGGGGGGGGCAGCTGCTTAGAACAATTTATAACCTGGGAAGTGCACGTGAGCAGGGCGGTAAAAATACACAAATCTTAAAGGAGCCACATCACTCAACCCTGTTAGCTTGCATCCAGTCATATAATCCGTCTTTAAATTCTAGGTGCATTTTTTTCTTATATTGGCAAGTGTTTTTTTTATGTAAACTGTTTTCACTACCTGCAGTCTTTTGCTAATGGCAACTGTACACAAATTCTGTACACTAAGACCTTCAAGCAGAGAGAAGTGAGTCCATTACATACAGAATGCTGCTGCTGGGCATCTGTAAGTATTAGTGAGCTCCCTCACCTCAGAAATAGCCATAGCATCAGCGTTCTTTGTATAAAGGGCTCATTCCTCTCTTCTTGTAGAGAACGGCTCATTTATCTCAGAGCTTGGTGTACAGTTGCCAATGCAGATAGTGAAATCTGCTCAGCACCTTGAGGACATCCTTTTGGCACAAAAATATACAGTGCACTTTCACAAATGCCACTTAAAGTGAACTCCCCCTGAAAGGCTGTTAATTCTTAAAATTGAACAGGCCCTGACGCTTGATAAATGAGGCTCTTAGCTACAGAGCACATTAAAACAGTTCACACATTAACAGACAGTAAAAAACAGTAACACACATGCACAAAACAGCCACATCCGCTAAGCTACTACTAGTCCCGGGGAAGAGTGAAGATATCCCCAATAGCTGATTGTTTCCCAAAAGCCACATTTCAGGAATCCCTGACAATACAATTGTACAGTAAAATTCCCCTTTATTTTCAAACCAGGTATCACGGAAAACAAATTGTGCATCCTGTAAAAGGCCGCATCACGCTAGATAAATCTGGAACACTACATATTCAGAAGACAGAACCACAGGATGCTGGTTCTTACATTTGTGAAGTATCAAATACTAAAGGGAATGCTTCTGTCCTCGCAAATCTGATGCTTCGAGGTACATTTGAGATTATGGCTCTTTGTCTCTTTTTAAACATTATGTCAAGCAGTTTACTAAAAAAGCTTCTGTGTTTTTCCACCAGAACCTACAAGGGCATACGTGTCTCCTGAGCATCCAAGGGTTAAGAGAGGCCACAGCTTAACACTGACCTGTCATATTCACTGTGATTCTCACCTCCTGCTGTCATTGAGAATCACATGGGAGAAAGATGGAATTGAACTAACAGAGGATAACCAAAGGTTTTTAGCATCTCATCAGTAACATGTCACACTAATTATTTACTTTAAAGTGGACCAAAACCCAGGATTTTGACAATCCTGGTTTTTGGTCTTTGCCCCCTGGGCACCCTGATCGGGGATGTCCTGCTATGTGAAACCCCCGAGGTCACCCGATCTCACTCACCCTTCCTTGGTCCTGCGGCACACGCACAGCCCTCTTGTCCAGTCAGCTTGCTTGGACCCGCTTCTTCCAAGAGCTTGTCTAAAGTGAGCAGATCCGAGCTTGCTGGCGACCACATCTCCCACTACCCACTACCCACTACCCACTCAACAAGGAGCGTGCATGTTCCCTGGTAAAGGCATAGCGGGGATGCGGCTGCTGCTCGTACATGCAATGTTGGACCGGGAGAGAAGGTGAGTTTTTGGGCGACATGGGGGATTTGACACAGCGTATCACCTTACTGATTTCCACAGATCAATTAATGTCTGATTGCGTTGCTTTAGTGATTTCTTGTTCACAAATGGCCCATATAACCCATCAAACCCATTTTCACCATGGGCCACATCAGCATTATAGATGTGCCCTTATGGACTGGTTAATGACAAACTCAAAACAAAGGCACAACCATTCAAATGTATGAGAAAAATATAAGTAAACCAGGTTTTTTTGCCAAGGCACCCACAAAATTAAGAGTAGTAAAAAATTCACTTCATGAGGAAAAAGCTTGAAAATGTCACTGTTGCTGAATTACCTGATAAAAAGACAATGGCAGTCAATGACACTTTTTACTACAGTGTAAAATTAGCAAAAAGCTCAATAACTTTCTTAGGAGTAAAAAAATGTCATTGACTTTTATTGTTTTCCTGGCTAGTAATTCAGTAACAGTGACATTCTCAGGCGTTTTTCTCATAATGGGAATTTTTCACTACCATGAGAAATCTTTTCAATTCCTATTAAATCAAGGCCATAGAATGAATTTGCTCTGGACAGATGCATACAGTATACTGAATAACTTTGCCCAGGACAGCCCTACGATCAATTCATTTTCCACTCCACAATAGTATAGTAAGAACCCTTTGAAGAAGCTGCCCTTTTCTGTGGCAGTTGGGTGGATGGGTTAGATGGGCCCTTCTTGTGTGGAACTGGTTGCACAGAGACACAGTAAGGCACAACGTACAGGCGCATCACTCAGTGGCACCAAACACAGGTGTGATGGTGAGCTGTGGGTATCAGCAGCCTTGAAGTGGCCAGGCCACCACCCAGCTGCTTCTGTCTGTCACCTATCAGCAGGCCACATAAAGAGGCTTGAAGGCCCAAATACGGGCCCCGTGCCTTGAGTTTCACACATGTACTCTAACTTTTTCCCTTTTATTGAGTCCCACATTATTTTCAAATAAATCCAGAAATAGTCCTTATTTCTAGGAAATATTTTAAAGCAAGTTTACTAAACCGAAGACCTTGTCGGACAAAGAGGGCTTAGTAATTTTGAACAATTAGTCTTAAACCGGACCAATAGCCTAGCACAGTTGAAAAGGAAAACTCCCCATAATTCCGTTGCCTTATATGCATACATGATACTGAAGTATTAAGACAATAAATATAAAAATACACAGAGCTATAAAGAATGTCTGTAAAAGTCCAATCAAAATCAGAAAAAGAAAAAATATATATAAAAGGTGAATGATGATTTTCTTGAAAAAATATATAATTTTCTTCCAAACTTCAATTACACCCAGTGATTGGCATCAATTCCTGTGCAAATCCACCACCTATTGAATGGGAGGCTTACCAGATGTAAATCATAGAAAAGCTTTCTTAACACTGTAGATCCCAAGACAATGGCACATCACCTCCCAGGTTGCAGAGAGATATATGGAACAGGCAAAGAAAAAATTCCAAATCCACTCAAACGAGAGCCCAAGCTCATCATCCAGATGTGTATGGGGAGATAAAAGGATGACATATAGTGCAACACCGCTAATACTAAAAAGCGTTTAATTAAAACAAAATGCACTCACATGTTATCAATAAAAATGAAGCATTGAACAAAGTTTGAATGTCGGCGACTCTCACCACCAGGCTTTCAAAGTCCAATGTAAATCAATAAAACCAGGGTTACGTCCTATGTCCTGTAGCTGCTACCCAACGCGTTTCGCCCCCGGTGGGGCTTTAACCAGGTTTGCAGCTTATGGTGGAGAATGAATTTATATCTCCAATATGTCACTCTTCACCCGGAAGTGTAATGAGTGCTTCCGGTTCTACTAAACCAATCTCCAAAGTTCAATATTCAGCCATTATCACATACAGACTGTATTACGCAGCCCCACTTGTAAAAACCATATAAACGGCTTTTAATTAGAAAAACACTTACCACTATATCGATATGTGTTGCGTTGCCACCCGGAAGTACAATGACTACCTCCGGTCCCTCCGTATGGGCCTCAATGCGCAGCCGCCAATCTAAAAGTACGGGCAGTCGCCAATGCGCAGGCGCCCGTTCTCAGGTCCGAGGCAGCTCTCACTGCGCACGTGCCAACACAACACCACCAATGAAGCTGCTGACAGTGACGCCACCTCGGTCGCCCGGCAACCCAAACTTACACACGCGCGCACGCGCCAGCCCGGAACCCTGACGGCCACCGCACCCGCGCCTCTCATCATTCAATAGCAGCAATTACAAGCACTACGCATGCGTCAACTCTTATACCATAAAAACTACTTCACACAGTAGCAGGGAGACCTCTCACTATTGAGCATATGAAAAATCGCTCATAGAAAGCTAGAAATAGACTGGACTAGACTAAATTGAACCGATCCTTATGATAGTCTGAGGCACATATAAAATTATTCATAGAATGAAGCCTAGACCAAAATTCAACTCCCATAGGAGAATGTGACACCTCATACATAGCTCTCTAATGAGCTAACAAAACTAGAGTTCCTTTAAGCGGCTTGAGGCCCGCTTAGCAGTAACAATCCAGAAATGGGCCCTAAAAACTTTTTAATTACTACTCAAATCAGTCAATTAAAAACTACTTTTGATTGGATTTTGATTGGACTTTTACAGACATTCTTTATAGCTCTGTGTATTTTTATATTTATTGTCTTATTAATTTTCTGGGTGGAGGATTCCAGTACAAGCTTGGTTGCTTGAAGATAGCGCGGTTTTCTTTTCTTTTGATACTGAAGTATTGTCAGCAGTTACATTTGCTCTTGCATCCACTCAAAGCTAAAACACAGCCTCACCGATTTTCTAGTGGTAGTGGCCATCTTGGAGCTTCCCAGCAATGCTTCTGTCTAAGGTTAAAGTGATTGGCAATTCAAAAGTAAAGAAAAAAATCAGTAGCTTACATTTTATTGAACTCTAGGACTGTCCTTCCACTCCTGCCTGCCTTCTTAGTGAGGAAAATCACTTACTCAGTCTGGTTTCCTTCCCCACCCCTCCAATGTGGTCTACCAATCAACCTTCGGGAGACTCAGAACGAAAATACCCCCACTCCCTTCCCAGACGTCCTGAGTGGATGCCTTTCTCTGCAGCTATAAAACCCCACCCTCCTCGCTCCTCTCTGATCTTTTTTTTTTTTACTATGATATAAAGCAGTCTCGGCACACACATTAGAGACCGCCCATTATAGTGTGTAAAGCACACAGGGTGTGTACATCACATCTCTGTTGCTACACCCACTGCTTCTCCCCAATGTTTCTCTGCATCCCCTTTGCTCTAATACTTTTACAAATAACTTAGGAACTACAGGTCTTTTTGAAAACAGTGCAACATGTACTGCAAGGCAATGGGACAATTAGGTTTGTCTTTATATTTAAAAGGCTTAAAGGTATCACCTTATTTATTCACTTTCTGTTCTCAATGGCTAACATCGTACAGAACATTATTGCTATACATTTTCAGTGACAGGCAGCCATAAGCAGACTAGTGCCTATTTAAAATACACACCAGGCTACAATTGAGTGGTATCATTGTGTAAACCCTTTATCACATCATTTAAAGGGCTGTTTGTGGCCTAAAACAAAAGCACCCCCTCACCCCACTTCACATTTTCACCTTCTCCCCACAGCTGCACCACCTAAGTTGCAGCAAGGCTATTTAGGAAAAGCGATGGCGTTCTGACCACTCTGAGGTATTTACAGGAGATTGGGAGAATGTTTTGTTTTAGGCCACAGATGCCCTTTTATAATGGTTTAAATAGTCTGACAATTTGTTTATTCCCCTTTCCCTAATCTATCTAAAAAACAACAACATTTAAGGGGCTGTGAGTGAACTGTTTTATAAATTCTATAGACACAGTGCCCGATCCTTGTTAACATTGTGCTTTGGAAATGGGTGGGTGTCTAGATATTTCAGGCCCTACTACAGGCCCCCAAGGTGCTTAAAAAATCTTACTTACTTGATATATTTATACTTACATGAAATATTTTAACTCATATGGACCTTTAGTAATTGTGAAAAAAAGTTTTTTCATCCGTGTCTATTCATGTCTATTGAAAGAGCAAGTCATTTGCTGTGTAGCGTGATAGAATTGATTGAGGTTAATGGCACTGGCAGCAGAAGAGCATATTCCACATTTATTTCAAATGTATTAATACATTTAAAGAGGAACAAAATCTGGGATTTTTATTATCCTGTATCCTGAATGTAGAGTTCCTGCACTTCCTGACTCCTTAGCGTACATGTACTGGTATGGTTAATGCAGGCCAAAACCAGGATGACACACAAAGAAGACCACCAGCCCTAAAGACTACTAGGCACCTCTTTGCAAAATATGCCAGTTTATGTGGGAACTTTCATCAAGGCTGAATTCCATTTTTACTGGAGTTCCACTTTAGGGACCTTTAAAGTACCAAGCTCTATGTTTTATTTTCTTATACTTACACTCTCCTTATTATTCTTACTGTTTTAATCTCTTTTTATTTCTTATGAAGAATACATGTGCAATCACATATTTTGTCCATCAATAATGTAAGCTGGGAAGATGCAGGGACCTATTACTGCACTGGAAGCACTTTGCTGGACACCACAACGGCAGAGAGTTATGTGAGTGTGCAAGGTACGTTTAGCCATAGTTTCATCATGTATATAAATTGATCTACTGTAAATAGTTACATATAAAAATGCTATATATAAAGTCATTGTGTGTATTTATTTTAGATGTTCCAATGCCTCCTGAAGATCTGCGCATTTTGGAAAAGCATGAACGAAGTTTGTTGTTGTCATGGGCACCCGGTGACAGTCATAATAGCCCAATCTCAGGTTTGTTATCTTACAGTTCTTACTAGATACAACGTATTTCCCCTTTCCTGGGAGCCACAGGCCTCTAATTATATTCAGGGTGCAGCACACAGCTGCTACTTCAGTGTAAAGAGGGTTCTTTGCCCCTTCTGTTGCTGACTTCATTCAGTTACTTGTCCCAACCACTGCACTGTGTTCATGTATAGAACTTTTTGCTTATGGGAATTGGGAAAAGTAGGCTAAATACTGCACCCAGTTCTGATGAAGAAGGGGAACAAAGGGATAAAGAGGTAGACATTCACTCATAATACAGCTACAGATATGAAACTGACAACTTCTTAGGAACCATGCCCAGCGCTCTGGGGCACCTGCTCTCTCCATACCAGTCTTGGCTGACCTACTGTACTTGCCTTCAGAGTAACTTCCAGAGGATTCTAAAATCACACTTCCTAGTCACATGCAGTTCATTTAAAAAAAAGCCTTATCACCAAGGCCAAGGGCAAATTAACAACACTGGCTTGGTGGTGAAAAGCAATCAACAGAAATTAGAGCGAAAAATAAATCTGATTGCTATTAGAGCCTGAAACAGATTCTTTACTAGAGCTAACTGGGGTGTGCTTTGTTTTTTTTCTTTTATGTAAAGAACATTTGCCATGCTCACCCATTCCCTTCAAACTTGAAGAACATACACGGGGAGGCCGATTTATTAATAGCGTCAGTAGCGGCATTTTCAGAGCGCCCGCTAGTAGTCGCTGTGCTTGGCCGTTGTTCGGTAGTTGATAGCGACTCAGTCGGTTTGCCGTAATGTTGAATATTGGGTGAGGAGTCGCTGTTTGAAAGGTTCCGCGCTGTATGGGAGCGCATGATAGCGACTGGTCAGAGCGACCGGCTTCCACCATATTCATTAACAAATCACGCTCAAATAATTCTCGCGCTGTAAAATGCATGTTTAAACCCCAGAGCGCTGGCGGCGATGGGTTAAAAGTAGTTTTTTAACCCCCAAACAACCATATTTTTGGAAAGTTTTTTAAATAAATTTGTAATATGAATACATTAATATCAGACCTGTAATATCAATTCTGTACTTTTTTTTACCTTAAAAAAAGTGGTCAGAATTTTTCACATTTAAAAAAAAATAAAAAAAAATTAATAACAATTAATTATGAATATTAAAAGATTGTTCCATTGAAATGCATTGGAGAGCGCCAGGTAGCGAGAGGTCATACCTGTCGCTGTTCAAGGTCGCTCGCTGGCGCTGTGGGCTGAGGCTGGAATAATGATGAATGAGTGGCTATATGGCGCTATCTCAGTCGCTAAGCAGGATCGGCTTGATAAATGTGTGATTGTGGTGAGGAGCCGGCGTTCTCGTGGCGGGGCCCGTCATTACCGGTCGCTCACTAGTCGCTACCTGTCGCTATCCCTTGTTAAATAAGGGCCTATGTTTTTTTTCGAACTAAATATCTAGGTTGGTTCAGCCAGATTACTGCAAAGGTATTTAAGGGACAGTAAAGGTGCTTATGTGCTCATACATGCAATGCAGAATGTATTTTAGAGGTAGATGCTTACATGAAAAAGAAAACCGTAACAGGAATAAATCAAAAAAACATATACCTCTTGATTGATGCAATTCTCTTTTCCATACAGAGTTTATTATCCTATCAATTAAGAGCACAGAGAATGGGGAACAGTGGCAAGAGGAAACCAGCATCCCAGGAAATGAGACCGTAATGCAATTATACCTAAGTCCTAATTTTAACTATCAGTTCCAAGTGCTTGCTGTGAATGGTATTGGCAAAAGTCCTCCAAGTGTTACTTCTGAGATTTACAGCACACCACCAGCAGGTAAACACTTCACGCAATTTCCCAAAGATACATAAAAATAATCATGAATGAATTGCCCTTCCCCTTGGATCAGCCTTACACATATGGACAATTTACCAAATAATGACTCCCATATGGAAACAATTAAGGCTATAAAAGATGTGATCGTGCAGGTTTAACATGGATTTCTTTAGAGCTGAGCTGATGACAGTGGACAGGGGTGTACTGGCCATAAGTGGACCATGGAGGGCAGCAGAGCTTTGGGATGAGCTGCTTGCCACATGCACTATTACAAATGATCAGCAGGGTAAAGCAAGTAAGGTCCCTAAATAGAAATCAGAAACTGCTGACATAGAGGCAGGATAAAACATATTTCTTTAGACGAGCATTTCCTGTACCCAGGAGCACTGCCACAGCTTCTCAATATCTGGGTGCCCTAAAAAGGAAGGTCAGACACAAAATCTGAACACAGAATTCCAATAGTTCATACACATTGTCTAATGTTTCTAATTCTTATAGGGCGAGAGAGGGTTAGAAATACTGCATTTTTAATATAAATTGGTAAGCACACTCGAAAGAAATACCTGGGTACGCTATAGCTTAGTGGGTGCATTCATATATAAAGGGGTGATATACCCCTGGTATACCATAAAGAACTATAAATAGAAGCACACCTACAACTCTTATGTGATGCAAAAGGTAACAAAGTGATTTATTTTACACAGAAATACAATATATACAAAAATGAGCAGAGGTTTAGGTCCACTTGAAGGCAATATGGACACTAAGTATAAAGAGACACAATTTATCTTAAGCCAATGAGTACACTATATATACTATATACAAAAAGCACACCGAATACCATGTGGAAAGTTAGTTCTGCTGTTAATGTTTCTTTAAGAGTGAATAGTATTCGGGGAAAAAAGATATTTATCAGATGTATTGAATCAGCTGAGGTGGATTTCAAGAAGTAATGAAGCTTGTTGCCATGCAGAGAAGAATATTTTTCTTTCAATATAGTCTTTGTCAAAAGATTGCAATACCTGGCAAACTAATGCTGAGGCACTCCTGCTGGGTGAAACGGCTGATGCAAAGGCTGGGTGGTCCGCACAGGGTTAATCAAGCAAGGTGATGTGGCAGAAGTAGCCCAAATAGCTAGCTCCGCTAACACATGTTTCAGGAATGATCCTTTCTTCAGAGCGTTAGAACAAGATGCAGATAGCTGGTGCGGTGAAGCAGGGAGAAGCGGTGCACCGCTTCTCCCTGCTTCACCGCACCAGCTATTTGCATCTTGGCTTAAGATAAATTGTGTCTCTTTATACTTAGTGTCCATATTGCCTTCAAGTGGACCTAAACCTCTGCTCATTTTTGTATATATTGTATTTCGATGTAAAATAAATCACTTTGTTACCTTTTGCATCACCTAAGAGTTGTAGGTGTGCTTCTATTTATAGTTCTTTAGAAATACTGCATGACTAGTTACCAGCAGTAATGATAGGGACATACTTTGACAAACCTTTGATCAAAATGACAGCCATGGCTTTTTTGCTTTCGATAAACAGAAATGTGAGGCTTAATTGCCAGAGTTGGCAACAAAGAGTGTCACCAACCTGCTTAATAATGCCTAATAATAATAATAATAATAAAATAATACTATAGCCTGGAGTCTAGCCATAAGCAAAAGTCCATACAGTTCTGTAGAAAGTATTATGAGGGTACCTAGAGTGCAATCAGTAATAGTACTTTATTTCTGAGAAGATGGCTAGAGTAGGAAGTTTGTTTGGAGAGAGATAAATCTTGTCATGCATGTAGGCTGTAGGATACACTAACCATAATAATATTTGTGTGATTGAGAAATAAAATGCTAGACATGCTAAAAATAGGATGTGTTTATAACCAAAGGTTGTTCACAATAAAATGTGCTACCTATCCCACTCATTACCGCAGCAGCGATCAGCAGCTTCAGAAACCCTCTCCTTAAGGCTCACCAACAGGCCAGGTTTTGCAGATCTCCACACAGATGCTCAGGTGGTGCTCAGCAAAGTTGCAGATTGGAATGTACACCAACATGATCTGCAGCAATGGGCAGGCTGATTCATTACTAGCGGCAGGTAGCAACATCTGAGCGTCTGCAGCAGGCATTTCAGAGCGTCCGCTAGTAGTCGCTGTGCTCGGCCGTGGTTCGCTAGTTCAGAGCGACTCAATCGCTGTGCAGCATTGATGAATACGTTGTGGGGAGTCGCTATATGACCAGTACCAGTACAGCGCTGTATGGGAGCGAATGGTAGCGACTGGTCAGTGTGACCGACTCACACCATATTCATCAAAAAAACAGCCTCACACACCGCCGGCGCTCAAAAATGCTTCGCTGTAGCCCAGAGCACCGAGGCTGTGATTAAAGGCTGTTTTTGAACATGTATCCACCAGTAACAAAGCAAAAACATATGGAATTACATTGTAATAACATTGTGACATGAACACATTAATGGCAGACCTGTCATGTCAATTCTGCATAAAAATATAAAAAATATTTTCAAGGCCAGGAGAGGTCCCAACATTATTTGAGACTAAAAAAAAAATAATAATAAAACCCCCCTGTTTAACCCTTTCAGTGCCAGCCTACCTGCAGCATTTGCCACTCCCTGTTGCCAGACGATGTTTCACTATTTTGCGCTCCCCATGTTCAACTGTCATTTTTGAAAGGATTTCCAGGGATTTCCCAGGAAAATTATATATTGTTTTTTTCAACAGAGTCTGGGCTTTAACATGAAATGTCTTGTTTGTATTTTTTAGGTGTATTCTCAATATTTTTGGGTGAAATGTGTGAAAAAAAAATAAAAAAAAAATATTTTTTTACAATTTGTAGAGTTTTTTGTAATAAAAAATGTAAGTTTGTCAATAAAATCTTATTGCGTGAGAAACCCCAATTTCTCCCGGTTACAGCGATACCACATATGTATAGGTAGACACCCTTTCCTGCCCAGAAGCCTTTTATAGCTGCTGGATGACAGAACACAAAGGGTTAATTAAAAAAAAAAAATGACATAGGGTCCCCCTTCCCGGGGAGGGGGACCCCATTTTTTTTTTGGATTTTTAAGGGTTAAAAACCCTTAAAAATCCAAAAAAAAAAATGACGTGGGGTCCCCCTTACCCAAAGTAACTAGCCCGGGACCAGCTATGGGGGCTTGTAGGCACAGAGTGGGGGGGCCAGCTTTGGTGGCCCCCCCACCCTGCAGCCTACGAGCCCACATAGCCTATGTGGGCCCGGGCTCTTCTGCCCCCCCCTGGCCTTTGGGGAGGCAGGTAATGGGGGTGCGGGGGTTAATGGCAAGTCACCCGCTAGGGCAGGTGACTTGCCACCCCCCCAGCCTTGTGAACTGGTATAAGGGGTCTCATGGACCCCTTACCAGCTCACAAAGGGTTAACTGTTAAAAAAAACCACGACACAATAATAAAAAGTATTTTATTAAAAAAAAAAAAAATTTTTTTTACTGTATTTACCTTCGATTGCAAGCTCTTGTCCCTCGCCGCTCAGCTGACAGATGCCGGTGATCGGCATCCAGAGAAGGAGAAGGCAGGAGATCAGAGGATCTCCTGTCACCTCCTTCCCCAGCGCCGATCACCGGCATCTGAGAAGCTGAGAAAGCTGAAGCCCGTTCGGGGCCGGGATGACGTCATAAGCCCCGCCCCCTTGGGGCAAGATGGCGGCCGCCATCGAGAAGAAGAGAGGAGAGAGCCTCCCAGGCTCTCTCCTGAAGATCGGTAAGTCCTGGGGGGGGATCGGAGGCCCCCCAGGTGAAGAGGAGGGACAGCGGGAGCCAGCGCACACACAGGTAAGTGAATGTCATTTTTATTTTTTTTTTTTTTTACAGTTAGCAGCTGCTGCTGCAGAAGCGGGGGGGGGGGGGCGGCCTATTCCGGGGGCTCTCCTGGAGCCATCCGACCCCCCACAGGGGATCGGATGGAAGAGGAGACCCGGCCGGATCCAACAAGGGGTCAGGTGAGTATTTTTTATTTTTATTTTTTAAACTAGAAGCGAGGAAAGTCAAGCACGTAACACCTACGGGCTTGGCACTAAGGCCCAGCCAAGCCAGCACGTAGGTGTTACGGGCTTGGCAACAAAAGGGTTAAAGAGTAAAAGTAAAAGAACGTCCATTGAAATGTATGGAGAGCGCCAGGTAGCTAGAGGTAAGACGTGGCGTTCTGCAAGGCTGAACGCCGGCGCTGTACGCTGAGGCTGGGATAATGATGAATCGTACGCTACATGGCGTTGTTCCAGCTGCTTGATAAATGTGTAATTGTGTGCCGTGTCCGGCATTCATCTGCCGCTACCTGTCGCTACCTCTCATTTACAAGGCACTACCTGACGCTATCCCTTCATGAATAAGGCCCCTATACTTTACTATACCAAACAAAACTGCTCTGAAAGGTGCTGGAAACTAGTTCTGTGCAGCTTCTGGTTAAAGGTCATTTCTCCCCAGTCCCCACTCACTGACTTCAGTAGTGTCCAGCCACCAAGCCTCTTGTAAAGATGGAGCAGTTCCAGGGCTGGTAACCACTGGGCAAGCTTTAGACGAAATAGCAAACTTGTCCCTGTGAATGCAGGTGCTGCCTATTTACTCAACTTATAACTGTAAGGAATTAATTTGTGCAAACAAAATATTGTAACATTGCTTAAACTATTTTTCCAGCACCTGACAAGAATCCACATACCGTTTACATTGAAGCAAACAGGCCTGATGAAATGACCGTGAGGTGGGAGGTAAGTCTTTAATGTGGAGCCCAAAGCAGTCATACCAGTAAACAGTAGCATAACTAAATGAGACTGGGCCCTGGTGCAAACATTTAATTGGTCTCTTTCATTTTCAATACATTTTATTGAAAGTATTACCACAAAGGTGCACATGACACCACAGAAATAAAGCAAACATCTCTGTTACAAAAAATGTGCAGAGACAAAGGATTATATACAAAACGTACACATTTCCCACTACAACATTCCCCTAACCCACACATAAACCCACCCCCATATCACCCCAAGATACTATATAGTAGATCAACTATATAACACACTATAAAAGGGGATCACATACTAACTTAATGCAGTTATGTACTTAAAGAGGACCAACACCCAGGGGTGATCGGCCCGGAAATCTATAAGATTCCCGGGCCGAAACCCCCCAGAAACCCCAAAAACATCTTACCTGATCCGCCGCCGCCTCCCGCGCGCCCCTCCAGACGTGCGCACGCCCGCGCCGGCCCTCTGTGAATGGCCGGCGGGGGCGCGCGCCGAGAGTGACGTGCGGGAGGCGGCGGAAGCGGCTTGGACGTTCCTGATCCCCGCCTGGACGTTGGCGGGGATTGGCTGCGGCGTTCACGTGGGAGCGTTGAGAGGTGAGTTTTTTGGGGTTTCTGGGGGGTTTCACACAGCGGGGTGCCCCGCCGATCGGGGTGCCCCGCCGAAATGGAACAAGACCCAGGATAGTCAAAATCCTGGGTGTTGGTCCACTTTAAAGCTTGCATCCATGAGAAGGGAGAAAATGAAAGAGGCAAACACGCACCTATGCCTCCCATAGGCATTTTCGCCCCCGGCCAAAGACAAATATCTGAAGATACTTACTCGAGAAAAAAAAAGAAAAGAGAAGAAAGAGAAAGAAAGCCAGGAGCAAAGAAAGAATAGCGCGTGCCCAGCATCTTCCTCCCACAGCACCTACCACCTAGACTATCTCATGGATCAAAGCACCCCCAGGCATGGCCACGTGGGCCCTCAAGTCTTTTTGCTTTTGCTCCAATAAAATGGACATTAGTTATTTGTTCACCATCATGCCATTAATTCTACTTTTAAACTCACTAAAATCTAACCCTGAGTTGAGCCAAGCCTTAGCTATCGCTTGCATCACAGCAGTGAAGATAAAGGTCACCAGCTTGCACTTGTGAGACCTAATATCAGGAATCTCCCTGAACAAGGGTTTTCCTTATATTTTGGTTCAAAACTGAATCAACCATATTATACACATTAATCCACAATCTCCTGACCTTGGGACAATCCCAAAATATATGCAACAGGGACCCCATTCCACCACAGCCCCAAAAGCACTGCGCAGATGCCCCCGGCTGGAAATGAGCTACCCTCTCAGGAGTGAGATACCATCTGAACAAAAGCTTATACCCCCTTCAAGAGTTAATAAAGTTTTTGGCTAAATCTGTGGTAATGTCCGATCAGTCAGCTGGTGTGAGACCCTTCACAAAATCCTCCTCCCATCTTACTTTATATGGCAACTTCCCCGATGTAGATGACATAATCAAGGAGTGGTAAAGGGAAGATATGAACTCTGGTTGTAAGGGATACTCAAGGCACCTTTTTTCAAATTCAGTCAGAGGCATAAGGTCTTGATTATCCTGAACCAGAGAGCCCACAAAGTGCCTTACTTGTAAATAGCGAAAAAATTCCCGCTTTAGAATGGCGTATTCTACCAAAACCGTGGGAAGTCCACCACCCAAAAGGATCCAGGCTCTAAAAACCAGGGGGAAACGGCGGGAACCCAAAAATACAAGCTAAGGGAGTGTGTGGACATGAGATTACCTGAGTACCTGTGGGAATCCCAAATAGCCAAATAATGCAGTAGGGGTGGCAAGAGATTAAGGGTACGAATGGCTGCCCAAACCAAACCAAACCCAAACCAAAGCAACCTGCCCAAATTGTATATTCTTAGTATACAGTACGTCCTGCTCCAGATAGATTACTTACACTTGGGTTATCCTCCACCAGATGGCGCTGCACTGCAGAGACATGTAAAACAGGCTCCTCTCGGCCTCTCAAATACCCGGGGACCTCCCACAAATCCCCAGATTTCTCTGCAGTGCTTACTGCGAAGACATGAAATTATCACTCTCTCGCAGGTGAGCGGGGCTATTAGCCTGCGGCCCTGTTGGACTATTCCCACCCGTTCCTCGTGTGATGTGCCTCCCAGCCTGGGCTGCGCTGGTCGGGTGAAGGTAGGCAGCACCATGTGTGCTTAAGGAGCGCTGCTCCGCCGCAATCCCCCACCAAAGGGTAGGCGGTATAGGCTGATGGTGAGCCTTTATGGGATGCCCCTCCCGCATTATTGTCCCATGCCCCGTGTAGTGGTGGGTCCTGTACAGAGGGCCGCCATCCTCCCTCATTCTCCCTGTAGCTTTCGAGGGGAAAAGAAGGGGGGGGGGTGAGCATGTATCGTGATTCGTGCATACGGCGTTTTGTCATGTTTTTTTGTACTAGTATATGTGGTGTCAGCCGCCGCGCTGACTTGTCTTTTTTACTATTGCAAATGCCGCCGCCGCGCGCGTCTTTTCCTTCATTTAGATGTTCCGCGCGGGGCGGCGGCGTTACCTCAGATGCTTATGCGTTCTCATTGGCTGCTTGTCTGTGGGCTTCACGCTCTTCGGGGGGGGCGGGGCCTGGCTCGGCAGGCTATGCATCACGGCTCGCTCTGGCCCGCCCTTCGAGTTACTCTCGGCGCCATTTTGTCAGGTCGCGCGCGCGTGTGTGATGGTTCTACTTACCGTGGTCCGTAAGTGCCCTCGCGGGCGGCTTTATACTCATTTTAGTGTGTGTGTGGTTCTGACACCCCCTCTTCCCATTGTGTCTTTCAGACGGGTGAATCCATTGGCTTCTCCCGGCCCGGTGTAATTGATAGTTGGGCCTTGTATAATTACTCCCACTTCCCTAGCGGGTCATTGGGACATCCTGGGTTGCTTATAGCATCAATCCCTACTGGCATATCGTGCCTAATAATCACCATATGGAGGCATCCCAGGATAATGTTACCAGGGTCCCTTTGGGACAAGACCGGCTGTGTGTAGCGTGTGGGCAGCCTCATGCTGACGCTGACAAGGCGCGGGTCTGTGTACCCTGTGCTGAGCAGGTGCTTGCATTGCAATCTGGCCTGCCAGTGGCTGCACCTCGTTTCACTTCACCTACTCCCCCAAGCTTAAATCTCACTCCTGTTGAGTTGGATGCTAGTGGGGATTCTCAGCCTGAGGTGTCTTCTAGACTGGCTACTGTTGAACAGATTATTGCGAGGTCTTTAGTGTGTAAGGGCCCTGGTAAGAAGTGGCACTTGACGCCTAATGTTACTGTTTTCCCTATGGGAACTGAGGAGTTTATGAATCTGTGTGGCTATACCCAGTCTGATGAAGGGGAGCTCTTTTCTGATTCAGGCTCATCTGATGAGAGACCAAGGGGTCATGACGATTCTGGCTCTGACCCCTGGGCCCCAGATGACACTGACAGATTATTGACCCAGATCTTTGAGGTTCTGTCTATCTCTCTCCCTGTTGAGGCTCCCAGGCAAAGAGGGGAGCTTTTCCATACAGCAAAATCATGTTTGGAATTTCCAGAGCAGGCACATTTCCATAACCTTGTGCTCAAGGAATGGGAGCGCCCCAGTAAACTTCCCGGGGTTCCAAAGAGTTGGGATAGGAAGTATCCCTTTCCTGCTGAGGTGGTTAAATGTTGGTCATCTCCCCCCGAGGTGGATGCCCCGATCCTAGGGCTATCTAACACCTCTGTCATGCATTCCCCTAATTCTACCACCCTGCGGGATGCTGAGGACCGGCGCATTGACCAGCTGGCCTCCCATGCCTTTGCATGTGCGGGGACGGCACTGCGCCTGGTCTGTGCCTCTGCTATTACTGCTGTGGCCACTAGAACCCCGTGGCATCCCAAACCAATTGTATTTTTTCAGGTTTTAACTTTTTCACCAAGTGTGGCTTTTCCCATTTAACATTAAAACTACCTCAAGGGTTTATTTTTTCTATATTTTTTGGTAATTTGGGCATTTTTTGTTAAATATAATTTTTCTCTAATAAACAATAGCCTAACTTTTTTTTAACTGTTTCACTAAATGCTGCTTTTTAAAGCATCCCATTTAACATTTTAAACAGCCTATGGGTTTATTGTTTTATATTTTTTGGTAATTGTTTTGGCATTTTTCATTAACGGAAAAATATTTGTCTGAATACTTCCTTGCCTTTGTCACTTTCCCGTGTTTTATTCAATGCCACTTAACCAGCATTCATTAAAGTGGGATGAAGGGAGAACACAGGTCCCCCCTTCTTTCATCCTCACTACGCAGCGAGGGCAGGGGGAGCCTGGTTTTATACTTGGAGGCGTGGCCTCCATGGATTCTCCCTGCGCCCTGCATGGATTTCCCGTGCCACCCCCTCTAGGCCCTTTCCCTTTTGTAATGTCATAAGCGATGTCAGGGAGATTTCAGAGAGGCCCCGACTATTCATAACTCCCCAGCGGTTCATCATGGAATTCCCTGGCCAGGAGCCTGGATGAACGGAGGGAAACCTGTGTTCCCTCCTTGCTAAAAATGCCACCAGAGCATGCTTAGACGCCCTGGCATTTAAGGGAGCCTGTGTGGGAGGAAAACAGCACCCTGCAGAGGACAGCAGATGGAAGCCTGGGATGGGTGAGTATAAGTTACATTAAGAACAATAAAACTATTTTTTGTGTGTTATCGTATTTCTTTGACCCCCCAGGTCGCCCCTTTCACTTACCTTGCTTCCCGTCCAATGGCGCAAGTGCGAGCCGCGGCCTCATTTGTGAATGGCCGCCGCGGGCACGCTCTCTGTTAGAGGGAAGCGGGGGATGTGGCCGCCAGTGTGCTTGGAGACGCTGGCCTTAGACACTGGCTTAAACTACATGACTTCAGCGTCTCCAAGCGCGCTGATTGGATGAGCGGCCGTGCATGCGCTGTAGGACTGGGAAGAGATGAGTTGCGCTCGTCGATCTGGGGGGTTTCACACAGCGGGACACCACCGTAAATGGGATGCCTTTAAAACCGCATTTAGTAAAACAGTTGAAACCTGAAAAAATACAATTAAAAAATTAAAAGTCAGGTTATTGTTCCTTAGATAAAAATTATTTTATGAAAAATTAAGCAGACACCTCATCTTTATAGCAGACACTGTGGCAGAATTCCCCCCTCATCTTTATAGCAGACACTGTGGCAGAATTCCCCCCTCATCTTTATAGCAGACACTGTGGCAGAATTCCCCCCTCATCTTTATAGCAGACACTGTGGCAGAATTCCCCCCTCATCTTTATAGCAGACACTGTGGCAGAATTCCCCCCTCATCTTTATAGCAGACACTGTGGCAGAATTCCCCCCTCATCTTTATAGCAGACACTGTGGCAGAATTCCCCCCTCATCTTTATAGCAGACACTGTGGCAGTATCACCCCCATCATCTTTATAGCAGACACTGTGGCAGAATTCCCCCCTCATCTTTATAGCAGACACTGTGGCAGAATTCCCCCCTCATCTTTATAGCAGACACTGTGGCAGTATCACCCCCATCATCTTTATAGCAGACACTGTGGCAGAATTCCCCCCTCATCTTTATAGCAGACACTGTGGCAGAATTCCCCCCTCATCTTTTTAGCATACACTGTGGCAGAATTCCCCCCTCATCTTTATAGCAGACACTGTGGCAGAATTCCCCCCTCATCTTTATAGCAGACACGGTGGCAGAATTCCCCCTATCATCTTTATAGCAGACACTGTGGCAGAATTCCCCCCTCATCTTTATAGCAGACACGGTGGCAGAATTCCCCCTATCATCTTTATAGCAGACACTGTGGCAGAATTCCCCCTATCATCTTTATAGCAGACACTGTGGCAGAATTCCCCCCTCATCTTTATAGCAGACACGGTGGCAGAATTCCCCCCTCATCTTTTTAGCATACACTGTGCCAGGATTCCCCCCTCATCTTTATAGTAGACACTGTGGCAGAATTCCCCCCTCATCTTTATAGCAGACACTGTGGCAGAATTCCCCCTATCATCTTTATAGCAGACACTGTGGCAGAATTCCCCCCTCATCTTTATAGCAGACACGGTGGCAGAATTCCCCCCTCATCTTTATAGCAGACACTGTGGCAGAATTCCCCCCTCATCTTTATAGCAGACACTGTGGCAGAATTTCCCCTCATCTTTATAGCAGACACTGTGGCAGAATTCCCCCCTCATCTTTATAGCAGAAACTGTGGCAGGATTCCCCCCTCATCTTTATAGCAGACACTGTGGCAGAATTCCCCCCTCATCTTTATAGCAGACACTGTGGCAGAATTTCCCCTCATCTTTATAGCAGACACGGTGGCAGAATTCCCCCCTCATCTTTATAGCAGACACTGTGGCAGAATTCCCCCCTCATCTTTATAGCAGACACTGTGGCAGAATTTCCCCTCATCTTTATAGCAGACACTGTGGCAGAATTCCCCCCTCATCTTTATAGCAGACGCTGTGGCAGAATTCCCCCCTCATCTTTATAGCAGACAATGTGGCAGAATTCCCCCTCATCTTTATAGCAGACAATGTGGCAGAATTCCCCCCTCATCTTTATAGCAGACAATGTGGCACAATTCCCCCCTCATCTTTATAGCAGACACTGTGGCAGTATCACCCCCATCATCTTTATAGCAGACACTGTGGCAGAATTTCCCCCTTCATCTTTATAGCAGACACTGTGGCAGTATCACCCCCATCATCTTTATAGCAGACACTGTGGCATAATTCCCCCCTAATCTTTATAGCAGACACTGTGGTTGAATTCCCCCCTAATCTTTATAGCAGACACTGTGGCAGTATCACCCCCATCATCTTTATAGCAGACACTGTGGCAGTATCACCCCCATCATCTTTATAGCAGACACTGTGGCATAATTCCCCCCTAATCTTTATAGCAGACACTGTGGCTGAATTCCCCCCTCATCTTTATAGCAGACACTGTGGCAGAATTCCCCCTCATCTTTATAGCAGACACTGTGGCAGTATCACCCCCATCATCTATATAGCAGACACTGTGGCAGTATTCCCCCCTCATCTTTATAGCAGACGCTGTGGCAGAATTCCCCCCTCATCTTTATAGCAGACAATGTGGCAGAATTCCCCCTCATCTTTATAGCAGACAATGTGGCAGAATTCCCCCCTCATCTTTATAGCAGACAATGTGGCAGAATTCCCCCCTCATCTTTATAGCAGACACTGTGGCAGAATTTCCCCCTCATCTTTATAGCAGACAATGTGGCAGAATTCCCCCCTCATCTTTATAACAGACAATGTGGCAGAATTCCCCCCTCATCTTTATAGCAGACACTGTGGCAGTATCACCCCCATCATCTTTATAGCAGACACTGTGGCAGAATTTCCCCCTTCATCTTTATAGCAGACACTGTGGCAGTATCACCCCCATCATCTTTATAGCAGACACTGTGGCATAATTCCCCCCTAATCTTTATAGCAGACACTGTGGCAGAATTCCCCCCTCATCTTTATAGCAGAAACTGTGGCAGGATTCCCCCCTCATCTTTATAGCAGACACTGTGGCAGAATTCCCCCCTCATCTTTATAGCAGACACTGTGGCAGAATTTCCCCTCATCTTTATAGCAGACACGGTGGCAGAATTCCCCCCTCATCTTTATAGCAGACACTGTGGCAGAATTCCCCCCTCATCTTTATAGCAGACACTGTGGCAGAATTTCCCCTCATCTTTATAGCAGACACTGTGGCAGAATTCCCCCCTCATCTTTATAGCAGACGCTGTGGCAGAATTCCCCCCTCATCTTTATAGCAGACAATGTGGCAGAATTCCCCCTCATCTTTATAGCAGACAATGTGGCAGAATTCCCCCCTCATCTTTATAGCAGACAATGTGGCAGAATTCCCCCCTCATCTTTATAGCAGACACTGTGGCAGAATTTCCCCCTCATCTTTATAGCAGACAATGTGGCAGAATTCCCCCCTCATCTTTATAACAGACAATGTGGCAGAATTCCCCCCTCATCTTTATAGCAGACACTGTGGCAGTATCACCCCCATCATCTTTATAGCAGACACTGTGGCAGTATCACCCCCATCATCTTTATAGCAGACACTGTGGCATAATTCCCCCCTAATCTTTATAGCAGACACTGTGGCTGAATTCCCCCCTCATCTTTATAGCAGACACTGTGGCAGAATTCCCCCTCATCTTTATAGCAGACACTGTGGCAGTATCACCCCCATCATCTATATAGCAGACACTGTGGCAGTATTCCCCCCTCATCTTTATAGCAGACGCTGTGGCAGAATTCCCCCCTCATCTTTATAGCAGACAATGTGGCAGAATTCCCCCTCATCTTTATAGCAGACAATGTGGCAGAATTCCCCCCTCATCTTTATAGCAGACAATGTGGCAGAATTCCCCCCTCATCTTTATAGCAGACACTGTGGCAGAATTTCCCCCTCATCTTTATAGCAGACAATGTGGCAGAATTCCCCCCTCATCTTTATAACAGACAATGTGGCAGAATTCCCCCCTCATCTTTATAGCAGACACTGTGGCAGTATCACCCCCATCATCTTTATAGCAGACACTGTGGCAGAATTTCCCCCTTCATCTTTATAGCAGACACTGTGGCAGTATCACCCCCATCATCTTTATAGCAGACACTGTGGCATAATTCCCCCCTAATCTTTATAGCAGACACTGTGGCAGAATTCCCCCCTCATCTTTATAGCAGAAACTGTGGCAGGATTCCCCCCTCATCTTTATAGCAGACACTGTGGCAGAATTCCCCCCTCATCTTTATAGCAGACACTGTGGCAGAATTTCCCCTCATCTTTATAGCAGACACGGTGGCAGAATTCCCCCCTCATCTTTATAGCAGACACTGTGGCAGAATTCCCCCCTCATCTTTATAGCAGACACTGTGGCAGAATTTCCCCTCATCTTTATAGCAGACACTGTGGCAGAATTCCCCCCTCATCTTTATAGCAGACGCTGTGGCAGAATTCCCCCCTCATCTTTATAGCAGACAATGTGGCAGAATTCCCCCTCATCTTTATAGCAGACAATGTGGCAGAATTCCCCCCTCATCTTTATAGCAGACAATGTGGCAGAATTCCCCCCTCATCTTTATAGCAGACACTGTGGCAGTATCACCCCCATCATCTTTATAGCAGACACTGTGGCAGAATTTCCCCCTTCATCTTTATAGCAGACACTGTGGCAGTATCACCCCCATCATCTTTATAGCAGACACTGTGGCATAATTCCCCCCTAATCTTTATAGCAGACACTGTGGTTGAATTCCCCCCTAATCTTTATAGCAGACACTGTGGCAGTATCACCCCCATCATCTTTATAGCAGACACTGTGGCAGTATCACCCCCATCATCTTTATAGCAGACACTGTGGCATAATTCCCCCCTAATCTTTATAGCAGACACTGTGGCTGAATTCCCCCCTCATCTTTATAGCAGACACTGTGGCAGAATTCCCCCTCATCTTTATAGCAGACACTGTGGCAGTATCACCCCCATCATCTATATAGCAGACACTGTGGCAGTATTCCCCCCTCATCTTTATAGCAGACGCTGTGGCAGAATTCCCCCCTCATCTTTATAGCAGACAATGTGGCAGAATTCCCCCTCATCTTTATAGCAGACAATGTGGCAGAATTCCCCCCTCATCTTTATAGCAGACAATGTGGCAGAATTCCCCCCATCATCTTTATAGCAGACACTGTGGCAGAATTTCCCCCTCATCTTTATAGCAGACAATGTGGCAGAATTCCCCCCTCATCTTTATAGCAGACAATGTGGCAGAATTCCCCCCTCATCTTTATAGCAGACACTGTGGCAGTATCACCCCCATCATCTTTATAGCAGACACTGTGGCAGAATTTCCCCCTTCATCTTTATAGCAGACACTGTGGCAGTATCACCCCCATCATCTTTATAGCAGACACTGTGGCATAATTCCCCCCTAATCTTTATAGCAGACACTGTGGTTGAATTCCCCCCTAATCTTTATAGCAGACACTGTGGCAGTATCACCCCCATCATCTTTATAGCAGACACTGTGGCAGTATCACCCCCATCATCTTTATAGCAGACACTGTGGCATAATTCCCCCCTAATCTTTATAGCAGACACTGTGGCTGAATTCCCCCCTCATCTTTATAGCAGACACTGTGGCAGAATTCCCCCCTCATCTTTATAGCAGACACTGTGGCAGAATTCCCCCCTCATCTTTATAGCAGACACTGTGGCTGAATTCCCCCCTCATCTTTATAGCAGACACTGTGGCAGAATCCCCCCCTCATCTTTATAGCAGACAATGTGGCAGAATTTCCCCCTCATCTTTATAGCAGACACTGTGGCAGTATCACCCCCATCATCTATATAGCAGACACTGTGGCAGTATTCCCCCCTCATCTTTATAGCAGACGCTGTGGCAGAATTCCCCCCTCATCTTTATAGCAGACAATGTGGCAGAATTCCCCCCTCATCTTTATAGCAGACACTGTGGCAGTATCACCCCCATCATCTATATAGCAGACACTGTGGCAGTATTCCCCCCTCATCTTTATAGCAGACGCTGTGGCAGTATCACCCCTCTCATCTTTATAGCAGACAATGTGGCAGAATTCCCCCTCATCTTTATAGCAGACAATGTGGCAGAATTCCCCCCTCATCTTTATAGCAGACAATGTGGCAGAATTCCCCCCTCATCTTTATAGCAGACACTGTGGCAGTATCACCCCCATCATCTTTATAGCAGACACTGTGGCAGAATTTCCCCCTTCATCTTTATAGCAGACACTGTGGCAGTATCACCCCCATCATCTTTATAGCAGACACTGTGGCATAATTCCCCCCTAATCTTTATAGCAGACACTGTGGCAGAATTCCCCCCTCATCTTTATAGCAGACACTGTGGCAGAATTCCCCCTCATCTTTATAGCAGACACTGTGGCAGTATCACCCCCATCATCTATATAGCAGACACTGTGGCAGTATTCCCCCCTCATCTTTATAGCAGACACTGTGGCAGGATTCCCCCCTCATCTTTATAGCAGACACTGTGGCAGAATTCCCCCTCATCTTTATAGCAGACACTGTGGCAGTATCACCCCCATCATCTATATAGCAGACACTGTGGCAGTATTCCCCCCTCATCTTTATAGCAGACACTGTGGCAGTATTCCCCCCTCATCTTTATAGCAGACAATGTGGCAGAATTCCCCCCTCATCTTTATAGCAGACACTGTGGCAGAATTTCCCCCTCATCTTTATAGCAGACACTGTGGCAGAATTCCCCCCTCATCTTTATAGCAGACACTGTGGCAGAATTCCCCCCTCATCTTTATAACAGACACTGTGGCAGAATTCCCCCCTCATCTTTATAGCAGAAACTGTGGCAGGATTCCCCCCTCATCTTTATAGCAGACACTGTGGCAGAATTTCCCCCTTCATCTTTATAGCAGACACTGTGGCAGAATTCCCCCCATCATCTTTATAGCAGACACTGTGGCAGAATTCCCCCCTAATCTTTATAGCAGACACTGTGGCTGAATTCCCCCCTCATCTTTATAGCAGACACTGTGGCAGAATTCCCCCCTCATCTTTATAGCAGACACTGTGGCAGAATTCCCCCTCATCTTTATAGCAGACACTGTGGCAGTATCACCCCCATCATCTATATAGCAGACACTGTGGCAGTATTCCCCCCTCATCTTTATAGCAGACACTGTGGCAGGATTCCCCCCTCATCTTTATAGCAGACACTGTGGCAGAATTTCCCCCTCATCTTTATAGCAGACACTGTGGCAGAATTCCCCCCTCATCTTTATAGCAGACAATGTGGCAGAATTCCCCCCTCATCTTTATAGCAGACACTGTGGCAGAATCCCCCCCTAATCTTTATAGCAGACACTGTGGCAGTATTCCCCCCTCATCTTTATAGCAGACACTGTGGCTGAATTCCCCCCTCATCTTTATAGCAGACACTGTGGCAGAATTTCCCCCTCATCTTTATAGCAGACACTGTGGCAGAATCCCCCCCTAATCTTTATAGCAGACACTGTGGCAGAATTTCCCCCTCATCTTTATAACAGACACTGTGGCACAATTCCCCCCTCATCTTTATAGCAGACACTGAGCAGTATCACCCCCATCATTTTTATATCAGACCTTGTGGCAGAATTCCCCCCTCATCTTTATAGCAGACACTGTAGAAGTATCACACAGGTTATGGGACACATGACCCTGCCTTTCATACGCTCCAAATTTTGCAGGTTGGATCTGCTCAACACTACTAGTAATGGCCTTCGGGTCAGGGCCGAAGCTGGATATCATCTAGGTAACCACTAGCCAGTTCCGGCATGGATATTGAGGGGGGTTTCCTGGAGAATCTCCCTCCATGTCCTTCCCCTCCAGGGACATCATTTGGTGGCCAGAGCTATTCGGTACCTCTGAAGGCTGGATACTGGGGACTCTTTGTAGGAGGGCTTCCGAACCAAATTGTCCCCAACCGGGTCATCGCTATTCATTTCCACTTTTAGCAGTATCAGTTTGATGCTTAATGATTCAAAGCTTGTTCTGACCTTTCTAGCATGTCTTTATTGGTTGTTTCAGCCTCTGAATTTGGATGACCATAATGGGCCAGGACTGCAATACAAAGTGAGTTGGCGGCTGCAAGGAGTGGAGAAGGAATGGCATCATAGAAAAGTTAAACATTCTGAATTTGTTATAAAGAACACTCCAGCCTTTGTTCCTTATCAAATACGTGTCCAGGCTATTAATGATATTGGAAGTGGACCAGAACCTGAAATTCATACTGAGTATTCAGGAGAGGACAGTGAGTATTATTTGATTACAAGTAAATCCAAATTGACTGCTATAGTTTGCTGACTTAAGCTGATGGTTGTGTAAGATATAGCTCAATGTTTACTGTGAAGTTCAAGACCCAAGTCTTTGGCACCATATGCATTATCACAAGGCACCCTCCATAGAAACGCTGATAAAGGTTTGGTAAATAAAATAGCTAAACTGAGTGAGGCATCTTATACATATGACAGTGTGTCTTTTTCTACAAATGCTGTAATTGTTTGATTAACCCATTACTAGTTAGACATTTACTGTATTTGGAACACTTGCCTCTTCCTTACAAGTTAAATTAACAGCAAGGACTAATGTACAGATATCATGTCCCATGGATATGGAGTCCCAGCTACTCTTCTATCTGTTACTAAAGACAGATCCCTTTTAGAATCGCTGTTTGGATTAAGTTGAAATTAAATTTAAAACAAATTAGAAGTGAATTAAGACCAAATCCAGGTCAACCCTCTACATTTAAAAAAAAATAACATGGGGCAGGGTTACATTTTAAATCATTTTCCCACCAACAATGTAAAAACAAATGCATGGGGTCCCCCCTCTAAGCATTACCAACCCAGGAAACCAAATATAGGGGCTTGCAATTCCAGGGCTCAAGGGCCAGCCTCTGGCCCTGAATAACACAAGCCCATATGCCCTATAGCACAAGTCCGGTGCCCAGCATCACCAGGTTCATCCGCACCACCCTGGCCATAGGTGGTGCGGCCATGGAGTATGAACTGGTATAGGGGTCCCAGTTCAAAGTGAAAGTGTAGTAAAAAACACACACACACGTTTTACAAACAATACTTTATTAATCCTAATTAACTTATACCTTACCTTCTCCATTAGGGCTTCTGCACAGGCTCCTTTAAATGTATGCCATCGGGGCATCAAAGGATACTCCACCAGCATTTAGCAAGGAGGGGAACACCTCTGTCCATCCTGGCTTCTGGCTGGGGGGGGTCTCTATGATAAGCCGTTGGGGAGCAGGTTTATATTAAGAGGTGTGGCCTCTCTGGAAGCTCGCTGACGTCACTTATGACATCACAAAAGGGGAGGACTAGAGGGGTGGCATGGGAAAATCCCCTATAGGCCCCTCTCCTTCTGTGACGTCAACAATGACATCAGGGAGATTCCATGGAGGCCATGCTTCCAAGAATAAAAGCCGGCTCCCCCAGCCCTCGCTTTAGTCCCTCGCTGGGCATCGAAGGTGAAAGAATTATGGAAATTATGCAAATTATGGCACAGTCTGCTGGGCTCGGCGGGTGCCATGTAGGTAAAATGACACAGAGCCCCAAGCCCATATCAAAGGACATAAGGGCTTGTAATTTGCAGGGACCACCAATAACACGGCCTCTGAGCCCTGGGTTACAAACCCTTATGTTTGGTGCCTGGGCTAGTAACCTTTGGGGGGAACCCCATGTTTAAAAAAAAAATGTAAAAAACATAAAAAAAATTAATAAAATACCCGCTGTCACTTTCCCAACTTTAAGTAATGGAAGTTAAGTGAATTCAATAAAACAAGGGAAAGTGACATAAAAAATTAAACATGCAGGCAGTTTAATGTTAAATTGTATGCCTGTGAATGCGGCATTCAGTAAAATACTGAAAACTGAAAAAATACAATTAAAAAATAAAAAGTCAAGCTATTCTATATTAGATAAATAAAAGCACCAAAAATAGAAAGATAAAAATAGAAGAAAATAAACCTGCAGGCATTTTCAATGTTAAATTAAATGCAACACTGAAAACTGAAAAAATACAATTAAATAAAAAAAGTCAGGCAATTCTTTGTTAGATAAAAATTATATCTAATGAAAAATACCCCCAAAAGAACAACACCCATCATCCACATAGCAGAATGTGTGGCAGAACAACCCACATCATCCCTATGGCATACTGTGTTGCAGAACAACAGCCACCATCCCTATAGCAGAATGTGTGGTAGAACAACCCCCATCATCTCCATAGCAGACTAACCCCCATTACCCCCTTAGCAGACTCTGTTGCAGAACAACCCCCATCATCCCTATAGAAGACTGTGTGGCAGAACAACCCCATCACCCCCCCTAGCAGACTGGGTTGCAGAACTACCCCTATAATCCCTAAAGATAATGGGGATAGTTCCCCCTAAAGTGATCCTATACCCAGAAAGGAAGTTTATGTCATCATCTTCAACCAGCCCAGTGCCCCAAAACTGCCTGTGTTTCTTTATATACTAACGCCTTTTAGATTCCAGGATGGCCCCTGGTAGGTTTTGTTCCGCTTTAAGAGTAAACACTGTGGAAGTAGCAGAGACCAGCACCCTTCAAGCAAGGAAAAAAACACTGGGTCAAAAGCCGCAGAGACCAGAAAGAAGCCTCTTGAAACCTGCAATCAAGATGAACCAGAGAAAAGAAGATGTTTTGTTTTGTGTGTGTTTCTTTCAGTATTAGTAAACTGGTATGGAGTACCTTAATGGAGGATGCTTAATCCAGTTCTAAAAGTGGGAGGTGGAAAGCCACCTACAGAAGACGCCCAGTGTTGGGTGGTATGCCAGACATCAAGCCTATGAGCCCTGGGGATACCAGCCCCTATGCCTGTTAATATAATTATAATACTGTATAGTTAAAGCATAGTAGAGTGAGATTGTTTTGAATTTACTTTCTGTCCCCACAGTTCCTGATGCAGCACCGATGAATGTGTCAGTGAGCTTGCTGAATCACTCTATAGCTAATGTGACATGGACAGAAATCTCACAGGACAGAGTACGAGGACATCTCTCTGGTTATAAGGTAATATCAGTATATGAAATAAACCAAAAAATGCCCACACATACATTAGCACAATGTTTTTCTTACCTGCAAGCAGGGCCGGCGTCAGCACCCGGCAAGCCTGGTCAGCTGGGGGGCACAATGACAGCTGGCACAATGTAGTTAAAGAATTTAAACTTTTTTGCCACTAATATTGCATCGGGCCCCTGCGCTGCCGCCCCTTAGAGAGCCAGGTCATCACTAACCTCGTAAAGAGGCTGAGCTGAATGCTCATTCATTGGCAGTGCAGTCCCTCGTCTCATCCCTCTTCCTCCCAGCTATCTCTCCATCCATCCATTCCTGCCCTTCCTGTTTTCTCCATCCCTCTTCCTCAATCCTCTGCCCATTCATGTGGGGCCAAACTAAAAAAACAGCTCCAATAGGGGGTTGGAGGGCAAGCAGCCCTTCTTAGTTTTGGCCATGGACTATATAGATCCCTGACCCGCGACTCTCCACCTCAAAGGGGCCCACTGAGACCATGCCGCCCAAAGGCCTACATAAACCTGGAGCCGGTCCTGCTTGCAAGTGAATAAAATTGCCCCTGATGTTGACCTGCCATTGATCTTTGCAAACTGAAATTTCAAATAAAGATTTATAGTAGGAAGGACTTTCTTCGCTCTCAACATCATGGGAAACTGTGACTGTTATGTGTTCATAGCTGTTGGTGTGTAGTGTATTTAGAAGAAGATGTATTCCTGCATACAGCTGAGCTGTGCTGTACAATCTGCCCACATGCTGCTGTTCTTCAGGGTCAATTGTGTGAAGCATTAGTAGTTTGTGTGCAGCCATGCAGTTATTTGTTAAATTAAGCCACACTCCTCATTGATTGATGGATAGGAGATAGGCTGTAACAGTTACAACAATATAAACACTTTGAATCGGCAAATTAATCATTTATTGATGCAGATCTGCATGTAACACCTCAAATAAGGACAGAGAAGAACAATGAGGGACAGAGGTCCATAGACTCAAAAGAGGGACAGTCCCTCCAAATCAGGGGCAGTTGGGAGATATGATGTATGGATACAGTCAAGCAAGGTCAGGTGAGAGCTAGGTGACAATAGAAATCACAGAAAACTGCAGTGCAGCACCTCACAGGGTGTCCTGGATGGGCCTGGGTTCGAAAAACCATGTAGGTGTTCCAAGATGGCGAGAAATTGGAGCAGGGTTTATAACATGTAGATGCAGTGTAGGACTGGAGTACCTTGGGCCCACCAAAGGAAATCATTCTTGGGTCCACCCTCAGCTATATTGTAATAATATAAGACCACAGTATAAAGTGTAATGTTTGTAAGAGACTCTGAGTTATATGCAATACCCAATAACAACCCAGGGCACTTTGTTTACTTTACTCCTTTTCTTTTATTTCAAGTCTCATGTAAAACAGAGCTACTGTTTCTCAAATTACAAGTAAGAATAGTGTCCATACATAATAAAATGGGGTTCTAAATGTCACAGTTCAGGTTAATGGAGAACTCTCTTCATGCACATATTCAACATTATCCCCTCGATTCAAAGAGCAAAAGTTAATTGATTTCGGATCGAGAATCGTAAGTTTGGGTGGGTGTTAGTCATTTTTTCCTGTTTTTTTGCCCATTTACGACTCGCACGAGCCTACGTTCGAATGCGTATATGCTCTTACGATCATCGCAAGTTCGTTCCTAAATTTTAGGATCAAAACGTAAAACTTAGGATCAAATCCTAAAACTTAGGATGAAAACGTAAAACTTAGGATAATTGGATGTGTTTAGGTGTGATTCAGAGAACAGTTTTCAAACCTCTAAACGCGTTTTAAAAGAAAGCCACTGCCGACACCTTTTAGCAGTCGTATTGCTGTTCTTGAACAGGTTTTTTGGCTATGTGGAGGAGTCTGCGCGTCTTGAGCTCCAATGAACTGCATGTATCAGCATGGCCGAGGCCATAAATTGTATGGCAATGCATACCTGATTCATGTATGCCTTATAAAAGCATTTTAATGTGGACCTTAATTAGTCCTTTGCATGTAAACCTTTATTTGGCAATATATTTGCGTTAATTAAAGAAACTTATGTCCTTTGTTATTTATTTTTAAATTGATGTACTAGAATAATATTTTTAGATTGCATTTATTGGTGTAGTTGTTTACCTTTGCTTTGTTTAATTATTTAAGCACATCTTTGGTCAGATGCATCACACTTACTGAGGAGAGGAGAGCGGAATAAAGTGCAGGATGTGGGTTACTGCTGTATTTTGCACAGACACAGCAGAGCTGGGGGCACGGAAAGGTCAGAAATCAAAGAATCCAGAGCAACACAGTCACAAGGCCCTTTCTGTTTGCAGGCTGCCCGATAATACCTGAGCCGCCATCTTGGCTGTTTCTAGGCTCATAACATGCAGAAGTTGCTGGGTGTTTTTTAATATTTCCGAGCAATCTGTATGTAGAGGGTGTGGGTAACCACACAAAAAATTTAAAGTTGTACCATTTGAAGCATAAATATTAAAATTAAATCCACACGTAAAAAATGCAAGTTAAGTAAAAATTAAACAAAGTAAGATTTACTTATGCAAATGCATTCATTAATGGTTGGTTACTACAAAATGAATGAAATAAAGAAAAATAAAAGACCAAATATTTAGAATGCACTTTAATGAGGTAAGTTTGTAGTGCGGAGCCGCAAGATCAGAAGGATTTACGTCCAGACAAAAAAGGAAAAAGGGCAAAACCAATGTTGCAACCTGAGAAATGAAACAGAAAATTCAGGATGGAAACTGACATAGGTCTGATTCCCGAACTGCCATACGAACGGACGTATATTTTAGGATAGAAACGTATTTGCTTATAGAATCACTCGCAAGTTCATACGAACGCACGAGCGGACGTGAAAAATAGGATGATCGGCACCAAAATCCAAGCTGTTACATGTTTCTTTGAATCGACCCATATATGCCATTAGATGGCACTCTTAAAATTACAGTCCAGAATAGTAGAAACAAGTTTAAAAATAATGTCTGTTTCCCCAGGTGCATGGGCAATGGAACCCAGAAACTTCTAAAACTACTGGTGGGACTCAACTGGTGGTTTTAATTTTTTTTTTTGCAGAATTAAAGTTTGTTAAACAGTAGCTTCTCAAACCAGTTCATTCCTGCTAAGTACCTTGACTGTGCTTGGGAATGAATTTCTAATTTAAACTTACAACATTGGTGTCCTGCTGAGCCCATAGTGGTGGCCTTATGATCAGAAAAGGCACTGTATGGCCAGTTATCTAGTCCAATGGTGACAATGCTGTGCAATGTCCAATGGCTGTGCACCTCACTGCAGCCTGCCCTCTCTCATATGTAACCTCAGGTGTGCACTCGCTTCTTGCTTTCTCTGCTACAGCTACCTTCTAACTCTCAGCACACCTCACTTCCTCCCAGCATCCCCTGCTGCTGCTGCACAGGGCTTGGTTTATGACCCATCAACCCTTGGCATGCACCTGGGTAATCTCCATACACTGCCTCTGCAGATGACACAGCATTGACCATTCAGGGATCATCCCTCAGGACGGTTCCCCTGACATAGACAAAGAACAAAGCATTAAAACAGTGCACACTTTACCTTTTTTACACATCTGTATCTTTCTGAACACGCATTTTGGGGGGAGGGGGAGGCTCCACAAACATCTGGCAGGTAAGAATATATTTAACCCTCTTATACCCAGTAACAATTAAACAGTGCAAATCTTTTTATCATGTTTGTGTCTTTCTTTTTTAAAAGTTTCTTTTTATTTGCAGTTCAACAAACATCAAAACACAAATACAAGTTACATATCACATTGAGGTGCCGCAGGCACCCAGTTCAGTAGCACAGATTCAATAAACATTTAGACACGACAACCATTCACCCAACACACATACAATCTGGACTCGGATATCTAGTTAACTATTCACCGGGATGGAAGAACCAGTCGGAGAGCCACATCTCCCAGGATGCTTCTCCCGTCTCCCCAGTTCCACTTTAACTCGCTCAATGACTCAACCTACCATAAGTGAGCAGCCTCGCCCCTTTAAGTAATCCCCTTCCCTTCCTAATCGTCCTCTGAAGCGGTGTCCTGACTCTGCAGCCAGGGACCCCACACCTTTTCAAACTTATCAGGCACCCCCTGGCCGTGTATGTCAGCTTGTACATAGTGAGTTTCTGGTTAACTAGAGCCCTCCACGCCTGTACGGATGGTTTGGCCGGGTGCTTCCAATTAAGCAGAACACATTTCCTGGCATAAAAGAGCAGCAGCCTAAATAGTGATTTCAACAGCCTCGACACCGACAGTGTTTCGACCACCCCCAGAAGACATAAGGAAATCGAGCCGGTGATCCGGGTGCCCACCACTCCACCAATCAAATCCATCACCTCTCCCCAATATCTTACCAGAACCTCACAGGACCAGGTCACATGTTCCCATGTACCAGCCTCCCTCTCACACCTGGGACATAAATCATTAGCCAGTAATCCCATCCTATGTAAACGTATCGGCGTGATGTAGGCTTGATGTATCCACTTGGTCTGGATAAATCTATCTCTGGCTTCTATGACCGATGAATGTAGGTTATCTAAGATTTCTTCCCAGTCATCCCGGCCCAGGGTTTGGTCTAGAATTTGCCACTTGCTTTCAACTTTCCCCCTGGGGGACTCCAGCCCAGCAACCAAGCACTTGTACAATGTAGAGACAGGTTTCCCCAAGTCCGTCCCTCTCACCACACTCTCCACCTGGGACACCGAAAAGTTCGGACTGTCCCTGTGGAATTGAGTCTGCAGAGCGTGCCTGAGTTGCAGGTAGCGGAAGAAGTCCCGGTGGGAAATTCGAAAGGTCTCCCTAATTTGGTCGAACGACATAAGCACTCCATCCCTGTACACCTGGCCCAGCGTCTGGAGGCCCCTTCCATCCCAGAACTGCGGATCCTGCATTGAAACCAACTCAGGGAGCTTGGGGTTGTTCCAGAGAGGAGCAAAGGGGGACCAATACTGGGCCTCGTCCGGATTCCTGTTCAACTTGGCCACCCTTTCCCATATGTTACACACTGTCCTCATACAACCGGTTGCCTCCCGGACCCCCCGAACCCCCCTAAACACCAAGAGGGATAATTTCCCGGGAGAACCCAACACCACCACCTCCAGACTTACCACCGGGTTGTTTTGCGGCTGACAGAGCCACCAGTGCACAAACAGGAGCTGCGTAGAATAGAAATACAGTTGCATGTGTGGGACCGCTAGTCCCCCCTCCGCTACCTGTGCTTTCATTATTTGTTTGTTAAGCCTAGGTGGAGACTGCCCCCAGATAAAGCCAAACAGAATTGAATCCAACGTCTTGAAGTGGGAGACGGGCAGCAACACTGGCGAGGCCTGATATATATACAGAAATTTTGGAAGGAATATCATTTTGTATATATTAATTCTGCCCATAACTGACAGCGGCAGGTTCGCCCACTGAGCAACCCGCTGCCTTAACTTTGACACGATCCCAAAGTATTTAAATTGTTGAACTAATTTTAATTGAGACCTTGGGGAGATGTCGGGGGAAACAAGCTCATCCACTAACATTAGACTGGATTTGTCCCAGTTAATCCTCAGCCCTGAGAACCTCCCAAACACTCCAATAGTGTCCAGAGCTGCGTCTAGACACTTATGGCCATCCGCCAGGTACAGCAGTGTGTCGTCTGCATAGAGGGATATCTTTTCCTCCACTGCTCCTAACTTCCATCCAGAGATACTTGGGGAGTTCCTGACAATGATCGCCAAGGGTTCAATAGCAAAGGCAAAAAGCAGCAGCGATAATGGGCACCCCTGTCTTGTCCCCCTATGCAACGCAAATGAATTAGAGTAACACTCATTGACCCGTATCCGGGCAGTTGGCCGTTCATATAACAATTTGATGTATGTAATAAAACTAGCAGGAAGCCCAAATCTTTCTAAAACTGCCCAAAGATATTCCCATTCTACCGAATCGAAGGCTTTCTCATCATCTAATGATATAACCACCCGTTTCCCATGGTTATCATGTATAATTTGGAGATTGGACATCAGTCTGCGGAGATTCACACACGTGGCACGCCCTGGCATAAACCCTGACTGATCTGGCCCGATCAAATGTAGAATAACTTTGTTTAGCCTAGTGGCCAGTATTTTGGCTAATATTCTGGCATCTTGGTTCAACAGGGATATGGGACGATAAGACGCGCAGGAGTCAGGGGGTCTCCCTTCCTTATAAATGAGGACCACATGTGCCTCATGAAAAGAGGCCGGAAGGCACTCACTTTCAAGCGCTTGTTTCAGCACCTCCCACAACTTTGGAGTCACTCGGCCGGCATCCCATCTGGTCCCGGCGCCTTCCTGCTAGAAAGCATCCTAATTGCGCCAGAGACCTCGTCATGGTGATAGGGGAGTTCAAAGCCTCCTGATCTTCCTCAGTCAGCCTCGGAAAGACAATCTGATCCAGATAGTTACCCAGATCAGTCGCCCCATAGCTCGCCCTCGAGGAATACAAGGCCGAGTAGTACTCCAGAAACCTCTGGGCTATCTCCTCCCCCCCGTTACTCTCGTCCCATTATCTAGGATTTCAGCAATGTGGTTGGGTTGGCTTTCAGCTCTCGCTAGGTAGGCCAGGGTCTTACCGTTCTTATCCCCTTTATCAAAGATTGTTGCCTGCTTATATAGCAGTAATTTCCTAGCCGAGTCAGTCAAAAGCAGATTATATTCCCTCTTTAATGCCAACAGTGTTGAATGGTCCTTGCTGTCCGAAGTTGTACTAAACTTCTCCTCCACCTGTGCAAGTTTGCTTTCAAGATCTGCCACTTCCCTCCCCTTCTTCCTCCTAGCTGTAGCGATAGCGCTGATGGCCGCCCCTCTGGTAACAGCTTTGAAGGCATCCCATCTTATTTCCACCGATGTCTCCACCGTATTACAGTCCCAGAACGCCTCAGTAGAGGATTTCAGACTACTCTTAATGTCGGGGGCTTCCAACCATAGAGGGTTCAGGGTCCATCCCACCCAGTTCTCCTGCCTCAGTGACAGTCCGGCTGTGATCAGTAAGGGTGAGTGGTCCGAGACCCCTTTCGGGAGATAACTACAGGTCGCCACCTTGGTTAGAAATTCAGGAGAGGAGAACGCAAGGCCAATTCTGGACAGGGACTTGTGTGTAACCGAGTGACAAGAGTATGCCTTGTCGGTGGGGTGCTTCCACCTCCAAAGCTCCTGCAGCCCCAGCGTTTCTGCCCAATTTGCCAGTTGGGTCTTGGGACCTGGATTCTTACTCAACCTGTCCAGCGGCGAATCCAAAACCATATTAAAGTCCCCTAATAGCAGTATCGGGGCTGGGGGGTAGGAAAGTACTTTCTCCATTATTCTATCCAGAATCCTAGCAGAAAATGGTGGGGGAACATACACTCCGACTATTATCATAACAGTATCCATTAGTTTGGCATGAAGGATAACATAACAACCCTCTCGGTCAATGTGTACTGAGAACAACATAAACGGGGTACCCTTAGAGATCAACACTGATACTCCTCTTGAGTAGGCTGAGAATGGGGCATGAAAGGAGCTCTGGATCCATGGCCTCTTCAACGCCAGCACTCTCTGGCCCACCAGATGGGTCTCTTGGAGAATAACTACATTCGATTTATGCTTCTTAACAAACTGGAGGACAGTAGCCCTCTTAATCTTATCGTTAAGCCCCCGGACATTCCAGGACAGAAATTTACACTCACCCATTATTACCGCTTAAAGTGCTACTATCAAAGGTCACCTCTCTGCGGTTCACCATCCCCCCCAGAGATCTTCCTATTACTCGAGTCCAGCAATCATACATCGCAGTCATGCCCACACACAGACAACAACTCACAAAACAGATAATACAACATTTTAACTGTAAACCCCTTTTATCCAGGTCGTGACGAAAATAGTTGAATTGCTCCTGTAGAGTGTCAAATTTAGTCGTAAGGGCATTTTGACAGGAGGCAATGGCAGCCATGATTGCCGCTGTGTCCGGATTAGAAGGCTCCAGCCCGGCTCTGCCTGGATCCTCCATTGTTTGCGTGCTGCAACTGACCACTGTGGATTTACGCTTCCTATTTCCTGACATACGTGAGAAAAGGCGTACAGGGTTCAAGGATCTTGTTTTGCTTCACAGATGTAGGGTTCAAGGAGCTCTAAGATGCTGCACAGATATAGGGTTCAAGGAGCACTCAGCTGCTGCACAGATATAGGGTACAAGGAGCTTGTTTTGCGGCACAAATATAGGGTTCAAGGAGCTCTCAGATGCTGCACAGATAGAGGGTTCAGGGAGCTCTCGGCTGCTGCACAGATATAGGGCACAGGGAGCCTGTTTTGCGGCACAGATATAGGGTTCAAGGAGCTTTCAGATTCTGCAAAGATAAAGGGTTCAAGAAGCTCTCAGCTGCTGCACAGATATAGGGTTCAAGGAGCCAGTTTTGCGGCACAGAGATGGGGGTCCGGGGAGCTTGTTTTGCGGCACTGAGATGGGGTTCTGGGAGCTTGTTTTGCGGCACAGATATAGGGTTCAAGGAGCTCTCAGCTGCTGCACAGATATAGGGTTCAAGGAACCTGTTTTGCGGCACGGGTATGGGGTTCGAGGAGCTTGTTTTGCGGCACAGATATGGGGTTCAAGGAGCTCTCAGCTGCTGCACAGATATAGGGTTCAAGGAACCTGTTTTGCGGCACAGATATGGGGTTCGAGGGGCTTGCTTTGCGGCACAGATATGGGGTTCAAGGAGCTTGATTTGCGGCACAGATATAGGGTTCAAGGAGCTCTCAGATGCTGCACAGGTATAGGGTTCAAGGAGCACTTAGCTGCTGCACAGATATAGGGTATAAGGAGCTTGTTTTGCGGCACAGATATAGGGATCAAGGAGCTCTCAGCTGCTGCACAGATATAGGGGTCAAGGAGCTTGTTTTGCGGCACAGATATGGGATCTAAGGAACTTGCAGATGTTGCACAGGTATAGGGTGCAAGGAGCTTGCAGACGCTGCACAGGTGTAGAGTTCAAGGAGCTCGTTTGCAGTACAGATATAGGGTTCAGGGAGCTTGTTTGCGGCACTGATATAGGGTTCAAGGGGCTCTCAGATGCTGCACAGATATAGGGTTCAAGGAACTTGTTGCTGAGAATCCGAGGAGCTTACTGCGGTGGCCCAGATAAATGGCAGTTGCTGCACAGATATAGGGATCAAAGAGCCTCTCACTGCTGCACAGAAATGGGGGTTGCAGGTACTGCACAGATATGGGATTCAGGGAGACTTGCTGCTGTTGCCCAGACGCCAGGAGATTATAATATGGAGAGCTCAGCTGCCACCCAGGGCTTCAGAAGCTTGCCCCTGCGCTGCACCTATATGGGGCCTATAGGGCTAGCTGCTGCGCTGCCCCAACGGGGGAGTCCGTGGAACCCACCACAACCGCTCCAGTATGGGGTTAAGGAGCCTCCAAGCACTTTCAGAGGATCTTATTTTCTCTTCAGGCCGCCCTCACTTCACACAGAAGGGGTACAGTGGCATGAGCAGCCTAAGATGCTACAGGCTTCCTTTGCACAGTCTATTGTGATATATATGCCCCAGTGACAGCCGCAGCTCCCCTCACCATTCCAAAATGGCGCCGGCCTCTCACCCGATTTCACGCCAAACTGCTGCCTGCTGCGGTCTTCTGCGGGGAGACACCTAGCACCCCTGGGGGGATCCCCAACGATTGTTGCCGCTGCCCGGATTATACAGGGGCAGATTCTTGTCCGCCGCCGCTCCTCCAGCTCACGATGGTGCCGGCCGCCCCCTCCACCGGCCGACCGCCGCCCGGACTACACTCACCGCCGGCAGCACCGCGGGGAAACACTCTGCAATCTCCGGGCGCTCGTCCTCACTCTCTCCGCCGCCCGGACGACTCGGGGACTGATGCCCTGCTCACCCACCTCCGGCCGCTCTCCACGTACTGGGGCCACGCGCCTCCACCACCAGCCCGCCGCAACTCCGGATCCTCCAGGCCGCCGACAGCACTCGAGAGCCGCCTTCACCGCCGCACAGCCACAGGCTCTCACAGCCACAGGTTCGGTCCTCCAGCCCGGGTGAGTAAAACTGAGGTGTCCAAGTGTGTCCAGAATAGCCCAGAAGGCAATCAGATCAGGATGAAAGCAGGAGCCCCTAGCAGACACGTCCGTCTAGGCGGCCATCATAACCACGCCCCCCCATGTTTGTGTCTTTCTAAACACTCAATATGGGTGGGGGGTCCACACACACACCTGGAAGGTAAGTATAATTAATAATGTTTTAAACATTTAAACCTTACATGTTTATTAATGAAACTCACTATAACTCACTATAACTTACATAGCTGGTTGAATAATTAATAAACCCACAGGAAAATAAACACATTAGGAAAATGCTTTGATTGTGGTCTTAGTCCTGGATCCTGGGGCCTGCTGGAAGATCCACTGGTAGACAGATGTAAGTTGAGTGTTATATTGGGTGTTGGTCCTTTTTAAGCCTTTTTACTCTGTCTTTTTTGTAGATAATATACTGGAAAGTTAAAGGTCTTCGGGATGAAAAAATACACCATGGACAACGCCATGTTTTACCTTTCCCTGGTCAGAGGAATTGGGCTGTTATCCCAAAGATTCACCCATTCAGTGAATATCAGATGTGTGTGGCGGCATATAATACCAGGGGAGATGGACCAGAGAGTTCCCAAGTGACATTCCAAACTCCAGAAGGAGGTAAGCAAAAAGTATGGGTTATCATTAGTTAACTTTTATACTTGTAAACTGTAAAAAAAGGCACACATATATTTTCACTGAAAGTATAGTAGACACGGAAAACTGCCTAAGCCATAGGTGCTCAACTTTTCTCTTTAAGGACCACCAACAGGCCATGTTTTGCAGATCTCCACCCAAGTGTAGTAATTAGAGATGAGTCTATACCTGTGCATCTGTGTGGAGATCTTGTGGTGCTTGAGAAGAAGAGTTGAGCATGTGTGGCCTAAGCCCTAGTTACAGCTTAAAGCGGTCCCACGCCCATTTTCTACCTAATGATCCCCGGGCAAACTGCGGCTCTGCGATTGGCCATCAGCGACAGGGAAAAAGAAAGTGACGATGACGCACAAGCTGAAGTTAGGATCTCTAACCCTACTAAATCCACGGCAGGAGCTGAGTCTGTACAGCTTCACTTCAGGAAGCAGAGCTGTTATACATGCATGACTGACAGCTTAGTCAGCGTCATAGTTTTATTTCAAACTGAATAGGATTTCATGGTAATGGCAAATAGTACACAAGGAAATACAAATAATGTATTTTAGTAATATCCAGTATGTTTTTTATTTTATAGTTCCTGAACAACCACAGCTACTGCGCATTGCAAGTTCTGACCTGGAATCTTTTACGTTAAACTGGGAGGCTCCAAAAAGGATAAATGGCATTCTAACCAGCTATGTCCTACATTACCAGATGAGTATGTATTTAACTGATGTCCAAACAATGTGGTGTAAATGCAAACTTTGATTTGACTTGGCACCCTATTATATGCTTGAAAGGTGCTAATGCTCCTGTCTGTCCTCCCTAGCTACCAGAGAAATTAAGGTCCCACTGCAGGGAGGGGCATTTATACCCTCAGAGCTTGTGATTTCCCAGCATTCCCCTGACATCACTGTGAAGCTAGGGAGAGTCAGAAAAACACCTCCTCCTACTATACCCGATGGTGGTACCTGCCCTATTGTTAAGTATTGTGTCTGGTTCAGGTAAACCGACCGGCCATCGGCAGTCACGCACGATGTGGAAGCATAAGTAATATTGCTTTCTGTCGATTTAAGTAGAAGCGGTAAGGGATGAAGTGGCCCCTAGGACAGTGACTTTAAGTATTTTGTTAAGGTTTTTGTCTGAAGATAGATTTCTATCTGTTATAACCCTATTTAAATGGGGTTTCTCATTATAAACTCTCAGTACTTGTGGATATCTTTGCCTCATGTGGAGAGAGCTTAAACCTGAATAGAATACCAACATAAGGCTTTATACCATATGTGGAGAATATCCCCACTTCATTGGAAAAAAACACTGCAACACATCTAAAAACCTGAAGAAAAAGCTGAAGAGGTGAACACTTTAAATGTTAGTAATTCACCTCCTTACTATTGACTGACCCACTGCTATTGCTGAAAGTCAGAACTTTAACTGAACATTAACTACCTTAGTTAAGTTTCGTAACTTAAACTTTCTTTCTGTAACATCATCGTTGGTGTTTCTCAGTTAATGAAAGCAATGGAATTGGAAACATGAGTAATATCACCATAACAAACCCAAATGCTGTGAGCCATAAAGTTCCACGTCTTGAAGTTGGCACAAGGTACAAGTTCTATCTACGGGCCTGTACGCAAGTGGGCTGCGGAAAGCCTGCAAGTGAGGAAGGATTGACGCTGACACAAGCAAGTAAGATATTTGTAATACTGTACACGTGTATAACATGACATGGACAAGTGACTTAGCCAACCAAAAGTGATTATATCCAGTGGGCTGAAACACTTCTATTCTTCTTATGTCATCAGGAATGGTGAAGGCCCACTTCAGGTTTGTGACATTCTACCACTGAGATTAGCATCTCATACTGACCAGGCTCATGGAGCACCTGCCTGTCCAATCAGTGAGGGAGTACACTCCTTTGTGACAGAGAATAGCGGTGCTCACATAACCCAGGACTGGCAGCAAAGAAACTACAACAATTCTGCATTCAAAAAATATGGTATTTTTGTTGTTTGTTTTACACAGTGGGGCATCCAGCTTCAGGAAATTCCCAGGTTTGAGACAGCTTGAGACAAGCTTTCACCTTCGGGGGTAATCTTGCCAATCTCTAAAATGTAATCTAGCAAAGCTCTCGACAAGGAAGTACAGCCTGTCCAAATATAAACAGCAACCTAGAAATGTCGGACATTGTAGTTCTTTGCTGGGCCAGTGATGGTGCATTCAGCTACTATGATATTGCATTATTGTAACATTTCTAGGTCAATTTCAAATGCAGTGTAATGCATAGTACATCAATCAACAGCCTCTTTCCCACAATCTTCCACATGATTATAGTAGTAATCATTGTCCTTCCACTGACAATTGTAAATACATTGTATTTCAGAATGATATATCTAGGGACACAGATTTCCCTAACTTGAGGCTTTATCCCCCCCCCCCCCCCCCCCCACCACTGGGTCTTAGTCTAGCACAGGAAGTGTCCGTCAGCCTACATAAGAGATAATTCATCTTTTAGAGTCTCTCCAATTTTAAGGAGAAGCATTTCTGTTGCAGTACATGACCCTGCGCATGGGCTTTGTCTCTGGTGTATAGCTGCCCTGACCTATAACTGGAGGGGGGAGTTAACAGTACTAACAGGAGGTAATCTTTTCACACCAAAATACCCCTCAACACTCTCTCTGTCTAACATTTACTTGTTTAAAGTATCTGCCATTCTTCAACTAGAAACTCAAGAGAAAACTCAAGGGAAACCAACCCGTTTTTGTTGGTGTCTTTTTCAGGGCAGTGAGTTATTGGTTTATTTCAAATGTATGTGGCTTAAAGTGGACATCTAGAATAAAGGTAGCTGATAGTAGGTTCCACAGCTGCTTCTTAAACTTCAAGGTGCATCTCCCACACACACAATATGTGTACCAGAGACCAGACAGGGTTACAAGAACTCAGAACATGAGGTTTTAACTCGTACCTAGGCCTCACAACCCCAGATCTTCAGGAAGCAGTGCAAAACAGACATGGTTTGGAGCATAAAGGAGCTGGGGGGTTGTTTTCAGTAACAGACACAAACAGATGTCCCTCCAATACTACTGATCTAGGGACTGGTTCAGTCCATAGTGCTTCCCACAGTAGTAGCAGCCACTCTGGCGGTTCTAGTGAATGTTCATCTTAAACCCCTAGCCAGTGGTGTAATGAGGGGGGGGGGGGGGGCAGCACAAAATCTCTATATAACTTGTGCCCCTATACATTGTACTGATGTTGGAGGCGATATGGAGGGTACATTGTGGGATAAACTGTTCTAGCATTTAATGTTAATTACATCCGTATTTTCTTAAAATATAATACATGTGCTTACTACTCTGTCAGCAGAGGATGCTGGCTTTATTAGCTATACATGTCCCAACAATTTTAAAAAGAAATATCTTGCTTGTGAATTTTTAACAGGACCACCTGTGGTGAGAAAATATAAAAATGTCAGTTTGTCTCTAATTATGAGGTTGAAATAGATGGCTTGGGAGAAAAATGTCACACCCAACATTACCTACTATTATAGACCATGAATCACTGGTGCTGGTTCAGACTGGGATTCTCATTCAGAAACCTGGCTTTTTAACAGTAATCAGACATCTGGCGTTTTTGAGCCATTCTCATCCAAAAAATATCTAAGATGTACTAAAGGATACTGTTTTGACATGGAATAGCTTAATTTCTATTGCCCTCAAAATGTACAGCTTGATTGATGTCCTTATAACCAGTTAAAGCTGGCCATACTTTAGGTAAATCTTCTGAAAAATAAAAATAACCAAAAACATTGCAGTGTTTTTCAAAGAGGGTCGTGTGTGTATGGCCTGCATTGATATTGCTATATACCAAAAGATCACACCTACACTAGCTTGTGCAACCTATCATGATGAGTCCAAAATCCATGTGAACATGTGATTAAGTCAATTCTTACATTTTTTCCAGGATTTTCTACTATTCCTTTTTCCCCATCTCGTACTCCTGCTTTTGCTGCCAAGGTTCCTGCTATAGGTTTGTGCTGATGCTATGTATGTGTTTGTGTTATTGCTCTCTGCGCTATAGTGCAAGAAATAACTTGCACTTGTCTTCTCTACTTCTTCTATTCTCCTCTGCCAAACTAGTGTATTTGATACAGCAATTTGGAACATCGTTTAGCACTCTGGCAGGGAATTTGGTTCAATACCTTTTTTGTGGTTCAGTTCTGTTAGTGAAAGCAGTCCAGTAAAAAATACAATTTCCCCCTCACCCTAACCCCCCCCCCCCCAATCTCTAATGTTTTACATGGTAAAACAAAAATAAAACACTAACCTTGTCCCAGTTTCATGCAGGGAGGAGGTCACTACTTTCCTGAGTTCTACTTTGCTGAGCTGCCTAGGGATAAGTAATAGTTTAATCTATTCACCCAGTTACTTGGGTGACTACACCATCACTTCCTAAGCTCAGCAGCCAGCAGCCAGCCAAAGCTGCAAAAATGTGGGCCACTGGTGCCTTTCTTCTACCTTGGGAATGGGGAAAAGCCAGGAACTGGTGACTTTTTCATTTGTCTCCTTGGGCATCGATAGTGAGGAACAGTGGGAAATTGAATCTTTCACTAAAGTCATGTCACCACTCAATCACCTCAGTCACTCGTATGACAACTAATGACAGACAAACCTGTGACTGCTGCCAAGTATTCAGGTTTGACGTGCAAGTCCACTCGGCAAACCCGAAATCATGTGATTCACAGCTATGCAATGAATTAGGAAGTGGTAAGCATTGGCTGAATTAACTTTACTTCCTTTTTAAAAGAGAAATAAAACTTGCATGTGGCCCCTTAGAGTGACTACCCCAAGAGTGCATACCGATTTGGGATGTCTCTGCAGTTCAAAACCCCATCAGTTCACTATTAACTTACCTCGTTCCTCAATCCCACAACAAATGTGTGGCCCTATCCTGTCATCACTCCATGATCTGTGGGGAAACGTACATCTATGATGACTTGGTGTAGTTTTAAACTGTGGGGCACATCAAGGCAAGCTTTAGGGTCTTTTAGACTCTAGGGCTGGGTTATAAGGGTATTTGTCCCCTTTAAAGTGGACCAACCACTTGCATGGTCTGTCCTGAAGTCTAAAAGTAATGTGGGGCAGATTTGCGATGCCCTGCTTAGCCTTTTCTTGGGCTACCACATCACGCTCGCTGTGCCACGGCTGCATTCCTATCGCCCCTGTAGTTTAGGCGCCATTCAGATAGGCTGTGCACACCACAAGGACCCAGGGATTCACCTGCTCCCACTCCCTTATGCTAGGCTCTCTGTTTATATTATTAAAGGAGCAAAATTGTGTAATATTAACTTATACACCCTCCTACTTCCATTAAAATAAAAAACAAATAAGTCTGGCTGGATACGTATTTCTTGATGCCGGGTGTAAAAGTGGGCCATTTTTCGCGATAGTGCTCCTTTAACTAATATAATGAAGGAGTCTAATACACCGTTTAATGCAGATCCTGAAAAAAACTGGATCAAAAAGTTTAGCATACAATTTTTTCTATATACAAATTGGCCAAAAGGTACTATCCTCCAAAGAAAACACACCTCACATTGGCATAAATCAGAATTCATTCAAAAGTTCAGCTGTCCATGTGATGTGCTAGTGACAGCAGACCATAGAGCTATAACAGAAATACGCTGTGGTGGTGACATATCATTTACAATTTGCTATTGCAACTCTACTAAGAAAAAGCTCATACCTATAATAAGGTGTAATAGTTAATTGTATATTCTACATCTCACTGTTTGAGTCTTGCTTGTGATACATTATTTTAGTTTCTGCCAATGTAAAATAGCTTTGCTTCGGGGGATTGTGCCATCTTGTGGGCAATCTGTATATAGCATCACAATTAACTTTTCAATAAGATTCTTTTCATGATTGGCACTCAATGGTGTATTTGCTACTTCATTGTATTAATTAACCTCTGTTGGTAGCTTGGCCAGTGATGGTGAAACTTTTAGAGAGTGGCCAAATTGCAACCCAAAACCCACTTATTTATAGCAAGAGTGCCTATGCAGTCATGTGATCGGGTTTGATTTCACAAGGGGAGCAGTTTAAAGGTAAGACTTTTGTTTTTGTGGGTGTTACCTGTGCAGGGGGACACAGTCGGATACCCCCAGCTTCTCAGCAGGCCCAGTGTAATCCATTTCTTGCTGCTGTGTGCAGGTGTCAGGGTGGGACTGGAACACAGAATAGAAGGACAGATGTGGGATCACTTTGACGCTTCCACACACTTCTATAGACTTCTGTTAAGTCCAGCAAAGCACATTGGAGGGAGGGGATTGCAACTGCTGTTACCGTCACTGTTTCCAGACCACACACTTTCTCAAGCACTCTGCAAAAGTGCTCACATTGCCACAGAAAGAGCTCTGCATGCTGCTTGTGGCCCGTGTGCCATAGGTTCGCCATCGCTTCCATTGGCACTAGGGGTAGCCTGAACCCATATACCTTATTACAAGTGGCCATGGACAGACACCACGGTTTTGTATTATTCTGCAAGGATTACAAATGTATAGCTACCCCAAAGTGTATATCCTGTAACTTTTCATTTGAGCTTGCTAGGGAGGTTGGAAACCCAAGTGATTAAGTAGGGATGTCTTTCTTTAAAGTGGACCAACACCCAGGATTTTGACTATCGGGGGTGCCCCGCTGTCTGAAACCCCCCCGAAAGCCCAGAAACACTTACCTCCCCACGCTCCCACGTGACCGCTCCAGCCAATCACAGCGCTCAGAGCCACTGTGGTATGCGCGTCCAAGGCCGCTTGGACGCGCATAGCAGCTCAGCGGCTCTGAGCGCTGGAGGCCGCGCCTCGCGCTTCCCTCTAACAGGGAGCGCGCCTGCGCCGGCCAATCACAAACGGCCGGCGCGGGTGCGCGCCCTGCTAGAGGGAAGGGTGAGACGCGGCCACGGCTTGCGCATGCGCCGATGGAACGGGGCTGAGGTAAGGTTTGTGGGCCTCCTGGGGGGTTCCTCCCCACGGGACATCCCGATTTCGGATGCCCCGCGGGGAGGGATCTGATTGGTCCGGGAATCTTATAGATTCCCGGGCCGATCCCCCCTGGATATTGGTCCACTTTAAGTGGATTGGATCAGGCACCCCTTTAACAACGCGGCTTATACATAGAGCCTGCAGTGTCTAACAGCAAATCCAGCCATGGATCTCAGTCATTTCCATCCACCCCTTGGCTATGTTATGCAGGCACACAGGAAAACCAGCTGCAATTTACAGAGCCCCTCCTAATTTATTACAATTTTGATATTAAAACATGAACTAGAAACTTAAGTGAAGTATGTTTCAGATCTGATCTGAGCATTAGGCTGGGTTCACACTGCAGTTTTGTGGTACAACAGTTACTCCCTAGGAAATCACAATTCTCAGTCGCAATTGCACACCAAATGTTAAATGTTTGCAATTGCCCTTTAATGGACTTGAATCACTATCGATTTGCTCAAAAATCCCTGCAGGCAGGACTTTTGCCGGACGTATGGGGCATTTGCTTACATAGCAGTGATTTACTTGCACTCGAAATGTAATGTTGCAGTGTGAACCAGGCCTAAGGCCTACCACAATATAACAGGGAAAGCCCAAGTAAAGTCACTAAGCCCCCCATACTGTATATCATAGTTTTAAGACAATGATATACAATAATTGTGGACCGATATCCGATCCTCTTACCAACTGTGCAGTTTTGAGTAAACTCAAAACTGGCAAGGCAGGTTATGGTCAGGTGAACAGAATGGAGATTACACTCTGTGCCACAGAATCAAAGATGGCTGTGGAGTCACCCGATGAACAGCAATGCTTCCCAGGAAAGGTACTGTAAGTTGTTTTTTATGTAAATCCCCCGCTCTATTCAGCACCTGGGGAGGGTGGCTGGAAATAAATCTAGAGACATCTGTCTGGATTGGCTCTTTAGTGAATATAATCCTTATTGCAACATGTGTCATTGTAATTCTATGTCATGCAGTATATTTCTTTGTTATTCATTGACTGATTTGAATTGCAGCATATGCAAATGTACCTAATGGCCTGTCATCACAAGGATGGCTTATTGGAATCATGTGCGCTGTAGCTCTTCTCACACTCCTGATGCTTGTGGCTTGTTTTGTGCAAAGGAACAGAGGCGGGAAATATGCAGGTAAATGGCAACAAATGTATCTGCTCTTTTCTTGTTAAATATTTAGGCTCCTTTCACACTGCTGCACTATTGCCCTACACAGAGTTGTGCTAAATCTCGTCCAATGAGAGTTACTACGTCATTCAGCAGGCGGCTCTCATTGACTTGAATGGGGGGGAAGGGGCCTATCCGAATGGCTGGGATGTGGGAGCCACATGCCAAATGATGTAGTCACAGCAGGTGGCTCTCATTGGACAAGAGCCCACACATGCGTAGTTAAAGCCTGGAAATGTGAGTTTTTATGGGTATCCCAAACTGGAGAAAAGCCAGAGGTTAGCCTTGGAATCCTTTAGATTCCAGGCCATCCACTGATGGGTTTTGTTCAGCATTAAGTCACACACTTTTAAACATAAGGTAGAGCTCACCTCGCTTCCGGCATCCTAGATGTGGAATCTTTTGAGCGTGCAGCATCCCCAGCTCTCTCTGATGACTTGATGTGAACCCTTAATCAGTGGCGTTGCTAGGGCTGGTGTCACCCGGGGCGGTAGGAAATGGTGTCACCCCCCCCCCCCCCCAAAGAAAAAAAATTTTTGTATGTTGAAAGAACTCAATGTTAATGCTCTTAAAAAATAACGTTTATTTTAAATGCAACCTTTACTGAATAAATAAAAAAAATTACTTAATTAAATAACAAAAAATTCAACAGGAATAAATAAATAAATAACACAAAATTAAACAAAAACAAATGCAAGTGCACTTAAAAGAACATGCCAATAAAGTACAAACTTTGTTTTTCTGGTTTTCAAAGCTGCAAAACTGTTAACTACTTCATCAAAATCAATGGTTTGCACTAATTCGCTTTCAACAGACAACAAAGCAAGGTCAGAAAGCCTAGACTGTCCCATTGTAGATCTCAGATAATTTTTGATAAGTTTCAGCTTTGAAAAGCTCCTCTCGCATGAAGCCACAGATACACAGATTGTAAGAAATAATTTTAGACAAAGTGAAAGGTGTGGGAGAGATTCAATAAAATCCCATTCAGCTATGAAGGTCAAAACTTGTAAAGCTGTCCAATCTGTGACTTTATCTAGGTCCAACTTTGCAGCTGTTAGGTGTCTTCTCAGCCTTGGTATCTCCAGTAACAGCTCACTCTCAGATACCTCATCATAGAAATTGGTCAGTTTCGGAATAGACACCTTTAATTCTTCTTCAGTGGCAGATATGAGACTCTTTGCTTGAATAGCCTCAAACATACCTGCTACTTCCAGGATGGCTCTTAATCTGGTCTGGAGTTCCAAATGAAAGCGATCAATGCACTCAAGCATCGCTCTCTTATTTTCTTCTTGAAGACTTGTCCTTCCAGCATCTCTTGCCAGTTCCCCTGCCATCCTTTTCTTGAACCTGGCTCTTCTCTCTACTGCAATTCCATACTCATCAGCTTTTAAAAGTGCCTGCTGAATTGCAGTGTCGACCAGGTGACTGCGCTCCTCACACAGAAAAAGTCTTAGTGACTCAAGCTTTGTCACCACTTTATCAAGACTTAAGCCCTTAGTCTGTAGGTACTGCTGTGCATCATCAACTTCCCTCAGGACATCAGACCAAAAGTGCAGGTAGCATAGAAAAGTAAAGTCACAGACAGCAGGTAGAAGACCCTGTGCTGCTCCTCTTGTGTCCATATTTTCACATGGTTCACAAAGAGTTTCAAGTGCCGACACAAACATGTCAAATTTGTCTTTTACTGGCTTAACTGCTGCATGATGAGCACTCCAGCGTGTTGTAGAAAGTCTTTTTACTGACACTCCAGTACGCTCAATTAACACATCCCAACGATGAGTGCAAGCGGCAAAAAAAGAAAACATTGCCTGAAGAGTTCCAAAAAAAGTCACACAAGATGCATTTTCAGCAAAAGAGTGCCGACCACACAAGTTAAGGGAATGGTCAACACATCCATTAAAAACAGCCTTTCTGTTTTTTTCCATTAGAATGGATTGTACACCTCCATGGATACCAGCCATAGTAGCAGCATTATCATAACCCTGAGAGCGGCACATCATTATGTCTAGGCCATCACTTTCTAATTTTTTAAGAATGTCAGAACTGAGGTCAGTAGCCTTTTTCCCTTTTAAAGGGAAAAATCCTAAAAATACTTCTTTTACCTCAACTTTCCTAGTGATGTGTACATATCTGATCACTTCAGACATCTGATCAGTATGTGATACATCGGGTGTGCTGTCAAACATGATGCCAAAGTACTTTGCAGACTTTATGTCTGTTACAATCTTCTCCTTCACATGATTTGCCAGGACACTTATAAACTCATTTTGAGTTTGTGGAGAAAGATAGGAGACAGACACGTTCAGTTTACAGGTGTGCCGCTTTAACCTAATTAGGTGTTCTTTGAGTACTGGATCATACTTTGAAAGCAACTCAACCATTTCAAGAAAGTTTCCTTTATTCAATGAAGACTCATCTTCCTTGTGGCCTCGAAATGCCAGATTTTGCTTGGCAAGAAACAATGTGATGTCAAGCAATCTGTGCAAAATGTCCCTCCACTTTTTCTTCTCAGTCTCCATCCTAGAAAGAGTTTGGGCATCAATGGTTTCATGCAGCCTCAGTCCTGCTGCCAAAGTTTTCCATTTTTCCAGGGAGTTTAAGTGCTCTTCCGATGTCTCATGACTATATACCTTTGGGTTCAGTTTCCACCACTTCTGAAACCCAGTGACAAATTTGGATGTTGTACCTGTAATACAGACGGCAAAAAGACGGCAACAAAAGCAATATAAATTCCTACTGACAGGTGAGTAAACCATCCATGTCCTCAGAATTTTCTCTCCGTTTGGCATGACCTTGTAGAACCACACTTTTGAATGTTGACGTTCTTCTCCCTTTGTTGTAGCTTTTGCATGAGGCCTTTTTGTGACACTAAAAGGACCATCTTTGTTCTGAACAGAAGCACTTCCTCTTTTCACAATTTCTACCCGAAAATGATCTGGAACAGGTATCTCCCAGAAGGACACATCAGATAAAATTTGCAGATCTTTCTCCTTGACTGCACTCATCTCTTTGATAGTATCAGGACTATGGCTTGCATCACTTTCAGCAATCTCTTCAGTTTCAGATTCTGTAATTTCCATTCCTTGCCCTTTTGCTTCTATTTCCGCTCCATGCTCTTCTTCAGAGTCTGCCATTTCCACTTCTTGCTCCTCTGTAGAAAGATTTCTAGAAAACACTTCCGACTCGGCTTGGTCAATTAGCGCAATGTCTTTTGAAGAACCCTGGCCATCATCTGGTCTTTTGACATATTTGAGCATGGATCCAGCAAGGGTTTTAACCGATTCCATTTTTGCTTCTTTTGCTTTCCGTTGCTGGTATCCACTTGGCCTTTTTGACTTATGCACTCCATGTGGCATGGTGGAATGTTCCCTTAGCAATTCAGACTTTGCTTTCTGAGACCCAATCGAAAAAAAGAGGACAAAATGAAAACATATAATTTGTTTCTTAGGCTTCTGATATGTTGCTAACGGTATGGATAGACTGGTTTTCCTAGGGAGTAATTTCTCATTAGTTGGATGTCTCATCTATTTGTATGGCCTGTCTGACGATAGTACACAAACCATATATTACACTATCCCTTGGTTTAAACCACCCACTTTGTGGCATCAGCATACAATTTTTGTTGTGGTAAAAGTAGAATGGTCGTTGTATATGTTTTCTTTTGTATTGGGTGACTTAAAGGGGTACTCCCCTGGAAAACATTTTCTTTTAAATCAACTGGTGCCAAAAAGTTAAACAGTTTTGTAAATGACTTCTGTTAAAAAATTCCAATCCTTCCACTACTTTCCAGTTGCTTTTATAATCCACAGGAAATTCAAAAGGAGAAGAACTTCCTTTCTGCCTGACCACAGTGCTCACAGCTGACACCCCTGTGCAATTTAAGTAACTGCTCAGAATAAGAGGTTTAATATAGGGATTCCTAAATTGCACAGGGGTGTCAACTGTGAGCACTGTGGTCAGGCAGAAAGGAAGTACTTTTCCTTTTGAATTTCCTGTGGATTATAAAAGCATCTGGAAAGTATTGAAAGGATTGTTTTTTTTAATAGAAGTAATTTACAAACTTTCTGGCACCAGTTGATTTAAAAGAAAATGTTTTTCAGGGGAGTACCCCTTTAAATAATAGATAGCGGAGGTGCAGTAGACATCACATATCTAGATTTTAGTAAGGCTTATTAATGTTTTCCAAATAGACTTATCAACAAACTGCAGACATTGATCATGGCCTGGGACCACGGACCCACCAGCAATGTTCCCTCTAAGCCGGAACAGCTGCTGAGCGGAATCGTGAGGGACCTGGGCAATGCTCGATGAAAGGTGGGCAATCGGAAAAAAATAAGATGGTACATATACTAAAAAAAGCAAAGCGCATTAAAGTGGACCAACACCCAGGATAGTAAAAATCTAAAAATATTGGTCCACTTCCTTGGGGCTTCCTGATCAGGGTTGCCCCACTATGTGAAACCCCCCAGATCACCCTAAAAAAAACTCACCTTACCTCGCTCCTACGGCACATGCGCGGGCGCTCATCCAATCAGTGAGCTCAGAGCCACTGAGCTATGGACATCTAAGCTCAGCGGCTCTGAGTACGCTGGCAGCCGCATCTCGCGCTTCCCTCTAACAGGGAGCGCGCCTGCGCCAGTCATTCACAAATGGCCGACGCGGGCACGCGCCCTGCTAGAAGGAAGCGCAGAATGCAGCCGCGGCCCGCGCATGCGCTGTTGGAACGGGGATCAGGTAAGGCATACTGGCCGTCCTGGGGGGTTTCACATAGCGGGGCATCCCGATTTCGGATGCCCCGGAGGGAGGGATCGGATAGACGATTCCCGGAACCATCTGGCCTGGGTGTTGGTCCACTTTAAACACAAATATATAATGATATTTAGTTTTACTTTCAAGAATTGCACTTTATATAGGCAACACGGAAAGTCCAAAACACAGTAGAGGGTCTGTAACATTACTGAGCCTGTTTGTATGTAAGCTTTAAAGGTACATCACCTAGAGGTAAGAAAAACAGATACATCTGTAGTAGGTCTACAAAATAAAAAAATATACAACTCGGTCCAGCCTTAGCCCCAATCTCTGTCCCTCAGTACAGCCAGTAGGGCATCCCTCAGGACAGTCAGTGGGGCATCCCATCCCTAAGGACAGTCCGTGGGGGCATCCATCATAATAAGACAGCACTTTAAGGTGGACACAAAGCCCAGAAAATGGGAAAAAGGGTAAGCCAGGCCTTGTTCTGACACCCCCTGCTATCACTCAGTCTGCATCCCGCACCCCCCATTACTCACTCTGCTCCTGTACCCTGGCATCCCCCCTGCCATGAGTCAGCCTGCCCCACATACCCCAGCATCCCCCCTGTCATCACTCAGCCTGCACCCCCATACCCCAGCATCCCCCGTCATCACTCAGCCCGCACCCCCATACACCAGCATCCCCCCGTCACAATAAGCCTGCACCCCCATACGCCAGCATCCCCCCTGTCATTACCCAGCCTGCACCCCATACCCCAGCATCCCCCATCATTACTCAGCCTGCCCCCATACCCCAGCATCCCCCCTGTCATTACTCAGCCTGCATCCCATACCCCAGCTTCCCTCCTGTCATCGATCAGCCTGCACCCCCATACCCCAGCCCCCCTGTCATTACTCAGCCTGCACCCCATACCCCAGCCCCCTGGCTGTCATTACTCAGACTGCACCCCATACCCCAGCCCCCCTGTCATTACTCAGACTGCACCCCATACCCCAGCCCCCCTGTTATTACTCAGACTGCACCCCATACCCCAGCCCCCCTGTCATTACTCAGACTGCACCCCATATACCCCAGCCACCCCTGTCATTACTCAGACTGCACCCCATACCCCATACCCCCTGTCATTACTCCGACTGCACCCGATACCCCAGCCCCAGCATACCCTAGCATCCCCCACACACACCATAGCACCCCCTGTCATCACTTATACCAGCCAAACCCCCGCCCCGCGCAGCACAGAACAGCTTTTGACTTACCTTACAGTCAAGTGATGGGGAGGTCACGTGATGCCGCCAGCGAGTCGCGGGTGTTCTTTCCTCTCCAGCAAACGAGCGCCTGCGCCTGTGATTGGCCGGTGCCCGGTGGAGCCACGCACCAGCCAATGAAAAGCTGAGTTTTGAGTTTATGGGGAGGGGCGGGGTTTATCAGGAGCAGGCGCCGAAGGAGAAGCGGCGCCTGCGGTGTGATGCTTTTTTTTTTTTCACACCTGCCCCGGAAACGCGCGGACGGCGAGCGCAGCTGCGCGGGGAGGCGGGCACGGGTGCGCGGCCGCGCGGCCGCGCAGCTTAGCGGGAACACTGCCCACCAGGTCCCATGGTAGGGCCGGCCCTGGGTGTGCGGTGTCACCCTCTAGGTCTGGTGTCACCCGGGGCGGTCCGCCCCCCCCGCCCCCGGGTCGCTACGCCACTGCCCTTAATCCTGAATGGCCCAGCAAACCCAAGTTGCTCTTTAATGCTCTATACCCTCTCTGTCAAACCGGGTCATGTGATCTGGAGTCCTTTCAGTGGAGGAATCCTTGACTGGTGGCGACACAGTTTTGCTGAGGCAATAAAGGGATGCCCCCCCCCCCATATGCTTGCATTGGGAACCAACACCCATTCTGAGCAAACTTCCAGTAGCCCTAAAGAGCACAGAGGCCCTTAGAAATGCCCAGGGAAGTGGGGACATGCTACAAAAAGAAGGCATGAAACTTGTGCTGTGAAGAGTGGAGCTGACAATAGGGCTTTGCCCTATTTCACCAATGTTTTAGCTTTGTACATAAACAAAAAAATAATAGTCAAATCAAGAAATGTAAGCATGTAATATATGGTGTATTTTACTTACAGTAAAAGAAAAAGAAGAACTCCACCCAGAAGCTGAAGTACAATCTACAAAAGATCCATTTGTTGATGATTACAGGTAAATGAATTACTATTTACTGATTATTTTTCATTTATGCAATCTCATTTTATTCCATGTAGTTTGTAAAACAATACACATAATTTAAATGCAGAAGACAACAGCAAAAACATACCCAGTGGTCAGGGGCAGACTGGGCTAAAATCAGCCTGGGATTCTGCTGGTTCATGACCAGCCCATGACATTTACTCTGAGCCCAGCATTAAAGGGTTATTTCACTTTCAATTGCATTTTAAAAAATGTCCATTATTGTGTGCCAAGCTTATCTGTTATTTTTTATATTTTCTATTTGTTTGCAACTCTGTTTTAAAAAGAAACAGTTTTCTCTAGCAATGATGTGCTTACATTAGAAACGTACACCAAAGTGGTGTTGACTTGATAATCATCTGATAGATGCTAGATGATGCTCCACATTCCTGGGCTCACGGGTTCAACCCCTCCTGCTCTAATTCAGCCTCTTCAAATGAGAGGATGACAATCTTGTGTTCCAGTTGCTAAAGGGTTGCTGCCAGCATTCTCATCCTTACCTCTGCCTGATTTTCCAAGTTCTGCTTTGTGGGGGGAGGCCCACGGTTGTCAGTGGAGGGATTTTAGTAAACAGGTATACTAAGGGCTTTACTCAAGCCCAGGAAAGCCACTCCCAGTTCATCAACACATAGCCACAGGAATAATGGAAACAGCATGCTGCTAAGTAAATCACAGGAATAGGGGGCATAATCCTAACAAAAACAAGGCACAACACCAAAAACCTGACTTAAATTTAGTCCTCGTTTAATAGGAACAATATGATTATTATTATTATTATTATTGCTTATTTCTAAAGTGCCATCATATTCAGTGGCACTGTAAAAATGAGTCTATTGATGTAGAGGAACACACATAAAAAAAAAATAGTTTAAAGTGGACCCCCCTGGGTATCCAAAATTGAGATGCTCCACTGTGTGAAAGGTCATCCCATTCACTGACATTCGTTCCCGGTCCAACGGCACATGCCACATCCCCTTATCCTTCTAGCAGGGCGTGTGACCATGCCAGGCATTTGTGAATGGTCAGCGCGGGCACGCTTCCTGTTAGAGGGAAGTGGAGGATGTGTCCGTCAGCGAGCTCGGAGCCGCTGTTCTTAGACAGAGCCTTGGGCGGCATGACGTCAGCGGCTGATTGGACTAGCGGCTGCGCATGCGCCATAGTACCGGGAAAAGGTGAGTTGACTTAGGCGATCGGGGGGGTTTACGCAGCAGGGCCCCCTCGGGGGTGCCCTGGGGGAAAGGACCAAAACCCAGGATAGTGTGGGGCATGATCCACTGGTGGAAGATGATAGGATGAGATACCATCATGGTTGTTGCTGACTATTATGTGCTCGAAGAGAAATTTCAGAGACAACAAATAAACAAGTGATTTACTTTGTGAAGTTATATAATTACCCACTAATGCCTTATGTACAATGTGTTTCTTAAACCGGACCAACATCCTGGCATCCTCTCCCAACTGACAATGCACAGTAACAGGAAGGCCATCAGCACTTCCTGTCTGCAGGTGACCTGCAAGTCCATGAACCACCATTTTGTTTTTAAAGTTTACCACAGGAGGAGTTAGAAAAAGATAAATGAATTTTTATGTGCAGCAATCTAAATTGCCCTGGGCAGGGGGCATATAAGCACTGTTTGGTCTGGTTTAAGTCGTTTTTAACTGTTGGTCCGCTTTAATATTTATTTTTACTATTGCAGTGAGAACAAAGCATTAAATGGAAGCATGGACTCACTGAGCCTGGACACGAAAACCTTTGACAGTGTAGACAGCCTTGTCCAATACAGTGATGGGGAGCACAGTCACTTCAATGAGGATGGTTCCTTTATAGGAGCGTACACAGAATCCAAAGAGAAAGGTACAGAAGAACAGAATACAGCAGCCTGACCTATACAATAAAGAAAAGACATTACATTCAGGGGAACTCTGTATAAACATATATATATACAAGAGAAGCCATGATATCATTTCAACTAAACATTTGTGTTCAGCTGCATCACCTTCAAAACTCTGAATAGGAAGATCATCAGCCACCCTCCTGTCCTGATACAACACTCTTGCACACTATTTGTAATTGTTTCACAGAAGTGGTTTTACTCCTGGATAACAATAATCATGAAATGATTAAATAGAGAAACAAACTCAGCATTACTTACTGAAAGTACAAGCTAAAGTCAAAATGTATATTCTGGCATTTACATGTCACACTATAAGCACACCTAACTCTAGTTCTGGCTGTCAACAAATGTTTCCTAATGTTTTCAGATCTGTTTACTCAATACTCATACTAAAAATGTCAAGACATCACTGCCATAAAGGAACCCCTTGCTCCTTTTATCTGAGAAAAGCCTTTGTGGTTGTCACAATTTACACACCCTACCTGTAGATCAACTTTTCATTTTGGGCCTTCGTTTGGGACCCAATTTACTACTATAATTGAGCTCAAAGCAGACCAAAACCTAACCTGGGTGTTGGTCTGGTTTACAGGGCATCCTGGTTTGGGTGCGTGAAACTCCTTGGTTGACCCATTAACTCGCCTTGATCCATGCTCCCACCGCACATGGGCAGGTTCTTGTCCAATCACTGCTGTGCATAAGTATGCCTGCCAGTTAGTTGTGAATTATTGCTAGGCCCTGCCCGCTCCCCTCCGCTGCGCGCACTTGATGTCAGCCATTCAGATAGGCTGCTGAGGGTGAGTGTATGGGAATGAGAAGTGTTGGGAATGCAGCCGAAGGTCCACACATGCGCTGTGGGATTTATTCCTGATATGAGCAGGGGGTTTCACACAGTGGGGAATCTGAAATCCGGATGCCCATGGGATCAAGTTCAATGGGTTAAGAGGGTTTTGGTCAAGTTTCCATAAAGCACACACTGACACAGCTCACTTTTAGCCACACTGGCTCTGTGTGCTCTTCTCAATTGATTTCTCCTGCCTCACTTTGAGGCTACCAGCAGACACTGCCGGCAATAGGGGCTGGGTTCTCTTTAGGGGAGAACACTGGGCCTGCACTAATGGGGATAACGGCAATTCATCAGCTGCCATGCTGACTAGTAACATGCTGCCCCCCTAAGTTTTGAACTAGTATAGAGGTCCCTGAACCCTTTACTAGTCCAAGTGACAAAGTAAAAAAATGCACAAAAATATTTGATTGTTTTAAATTTACACTATACTTATTTTCACACTCACCCTGATACCCATTTTCATCCAGCAGTGGTGGGCATTTTCCTCTTTCTTTCTGGTGTCTCTGGGGTCTTTTGAAGGCCCCATTCTGCCACAGAAGGTGGTCAAAATGGCCACTCTGCCGGCGTTTAGTAGGAAGGGGGGGCGAGGGTCTCCCTGCCGTACAGGCTGGTAATCTGCTTTCTTCTCCCTCCCCACAGAAGAAAGGGGTATTTATTGGCTGCAATGGGAATCTCCCTAGCTGCCAAAAACACAAGGGGGATTTCTGTGAAGCTACACCCTGGGGTATAAAAACCCCTCCCTTAAGTGGGGAGTGGACAGAGCCTGGCACAGTGCCAGCTTTTAAAGAAGAAGGGACTTTGTCCTCCTTCAAAGGCCAGCAAAGAAGTCATTCTGACCACTTTTGCTGACAGAAGAGGAGCCGATGAGGGACCCTAGAAGCACTAGAGAGCAGCATCTGCAATGGGATAGGTTGTCAAGAACCAGGTGATTTTTTTTAAATATTATCTTATTTCGCCCACCTCACTGGACATTTTGGGGAGGAGGGCTGTGGGGAATAGGATGGTAGATTTTTTTACAGCATTGGACAGTCATTTTAAAGCAGTCTTCTGCAATGGCCTTCGGGGCTTTAAAAAAACTCAGAGAAATGCCTGTAATCAGGTAATGAAATCCCCTCCACACCCCTACGCCTCTCATAGCTTGAAGTCAATGGGGTTTCCCAGTTGAGCGTGCATGGTATCAAATACAGCTCTGTGCATGCCTGTCTGGTGGACCATATGTGACAATGACACACAGGAGTAATTAGACTTTAGGTCTGTTTTAAGTAGGTTATACATTAAAATATGTTGTTTTCTATCTCAATTTGTCAATTTCTGCTTGTCACCTGCATAACTTCTCGAACTAAGCACACAATCAAGTTTGATGGAAGTAGATGGAAAAAAATGATAAAAGGTATTTAGAGAATTTACATGGCACATGCAGACCAACAATAACAGGCTATACCCATTATTATTAGCAAGTAGGCAGATCCATGCTTATAATCCCTTTTCATTTTAATGCTAACCTGAAACTTTACCAAAAAAGGCAGGGGCAAATACTAAGCTCAATTTCATGCTCTCACCACTTCTCCTCATCTGACTGACTGATTATTACCCCAGCCACTGAACTCATACAACAAGACTTACTTCCTCCATTATTAAATGTGCTGCGTGTGCTGAGGATTGAACACTGACCAACTCGAGCTACATGAATCCGAGAACTTTGTATAGTTAATATCTGGTATGTTTGCAGTCATGTTCTTGAACCAGAACATAATTATCCCATCCTGTCTAATCTTTGTCACATCTGTGCCCAGCTTCAAGCGCAAAGCTACAAAGTGGAGACACGGTTGAATTTGGGGGCCATGTTTCTTCTAGTCCTCATTGGGTTTTGAACCCATAAGCTCAGTAAGTTACAATCTCTTTTGCAAGTCAAGAAGAGTCAGTCCTCTGCAAATGAAACTGTCACATTAAAAGATGGAACTTTTGATACATATCTCTGTAGTATATTGCCAATATTAGTTCTGGATCCAGAAGTGGTCACCATCAATTTATCTAGGCATGTTCTGTAGATGTTTTGTGATCAATAAAGTCTGTGTGACATACTCCATGATACATGTGTATGTATGAAAAACAATATTGCTTTATACTTGCTTCAGTGAGTTATTGTGTGCAGCTACTTAGATGCCAAATGTGTAACAGGAGCACTATCACATCAAATGGAGAATGGCTAGACTGCATTAGTTAGCATCTGAAGGAATTTTAGATATTTTTGGTATCCAAGACAGTTGTATTTGCCTTCAAAGATTGTTTTTGCTTTTTTGGAAAAATGTAAATAAAATAAAATATAACGTCTGTTTTGCATTTTATTGTATTTGTGACGAGGGAGATGCAACCTCAGAGGTGGATCAGGAGGCAGGGCAGTGAATATAAGGGGAGCAAGTGAATGTATGTCTATAATAATGGGAAAGTCCAGGGAATACCAATAATAGGACAGCAAGGAGTTCACCTGAAGCCTCATCTCATGTGAATCTCCTCCATTTCCTGCTGTAGTAGGTCTCAAAGTTTCTCCCTCATTTCCAAGCTCAAATGCTCAAAATGTGGTAGTACATCCACCCATGTCTCTAAACGCTTCCAGCATGCGGCTTGCTTACGTTGGGAGCGCTGGGAAAATGGAGTAGAGACACTTGGGACAAGTTTCAGGTGATCTCCTTGCTGCCTTAATATTGCCATTTCCAGGACTGCCCCTTTAAAGCAATTCAGCCTATCTGACTGTCTGGGCAGGGGGGTGCACCTCAGCTCTGAGATGCTGGAGATGCGGCTAACATTTTTTTTGCAGTGTAAGCCATGTCAAAGGTCAATACTGAGTCAGAACCCTGCCATAACATGCTAAGTGGCAGCATCCCCCCATTATAGGCTGAGTGAATCCTCCACAAAACATACAATGAGGCAGAACCCCCCATAACATACAATGAGGCAGAACCCCCAATAACAGGCTGAGTGACAGAATCCTCCCATAACAGACTGTGAGGCAGAACCCCCCATGACATGCTGAGTGACAGAATCCCCCCATAACATGCTGGGTGACAGAATCCCCCCATAACATGCTGAGTGACAGAATCAGCTCATCACATGCTGAGTGGCAGAATCCCCTCATAACATGCTGAGTGGCAGAATCTCCCTATAACATGCTGGGTGGCAGAATCCCCCATAACATGCTGATTGGCAGAATCATCCCATAACATGCTGAGTGACAGATTCCCCCCATAACAGGCTGAGTGACAGAATCCCCCCATAACATGCTGAGTGACAGAATCCTCCCATAACAGACTGTGAGGCAGAACCCTCCATAACAGGATGAGTGACAGAATCCTCCCATAACAGACTGTGAGGCAGAACCCCCCCCCCCATAATATGCTGAGTGACAGAATCCTCCCATAACAGACTGTGAGGCAGAACACCCCCATAACATGCTGAGTGACAGAATCCTCCCATAACAGACTGTGAGGTAGAACCCCCCATAACATGCTGAGTGACAGAATCCTCCCATAACATGCTGGGTGACAGAATCCCCCCATCCCCCCATAACATGCTGAGTGACAGAATCATCTCATAACATGCTGAGTGGCAGAATCTCCCTATAACATTCTGGGTGGCAGAATCCCCCCATAACATGCTGAGTGGCAGAATCCTCCCATAACATGCTGAGAGACAGAATCTCCCCATAACATGCTGAGTGACAGAATCCCCCCATAACATGCTGAGTGACAGAATCCCCCCATAACATGCTGAGTGACAGAATCCTCCCATAACAGACTGTGAGGCAGAACCCTCCATAACAGGATGAGTGACAGAATCCTCCCATAACATGCTGAGTGACAGAATCTCCCCATAACATGCTGAGTGACAGAATCCCCCCATAACATGCTGAGTGACAGAATCCTCCCATAACAGACTGTGAGGTAGAACTCCCCATAACATGCTGAGTGACAGAATCCTCCCATAACATGCTGAGTGACAGAATCTCCCCATAACATGCTGAGTGACAGAATCCCCCCATAACATGCTGAGTGACAGAATCCTCCATAACAGACTGTGAGGCAGAACCCTCCATAACAGGATGAGTGACAGAATCCTCCCATAACAGACTGTGAGGCAGAACCCCCCCCATAACATGCTGAGTGACAAAATCCTCCCATAACAGATTGTGAGGTAGAACCCCCCATAACATGCTGAGTGACAGAATCCTCCCATAACATGCTGAGTGACAGAATCCCCCCATAACATGCTGAGTGACAGAATCATCTCATAACATGCTGAGTGGCAGAATCTCCCTATAACATGCTGGGTGGCAGAATCCCCCCATAACAGGCTGAGTGACAGAATCCCACCATAACATGCTGAGTGACAGAATCCCCCCATAACATGCTGAGTGACAGAATCCTCCCATAACAGACTGTGAGGCAGAACCCTCCATAACATGCTGAGTGACAGAATCCCCCCATAACATGCTGAGTGACAGAATGCCCCCATAACATGCTGAGTGACAGAATGCCCCTGTCAGGGAACCCAACTACAAACCAGGGACCTCCGTGCACACAGACAGCGTTCCCAAAACCCTTTGTCCGATACAAGGCCCGAAGCCACGGACACACAGATTCTTGGTTTAAGGCAAACAGATCACTCAAGTTAAAATGTAAGTTTTAATGCTATAAGCACACTAGGCACTGATAACAAGCATTTAACTATGATGTAATATAATATGATACAGATGATACAATTATGCTATTCTGAGATGGTTACAGGATTGAGCGCATTACACAGAGAAACAATAAGCAGTTACCTTAGTATGCAGTTGCAGAGAAGTAGTGATGATGGGGAGCTCTTCACAAGGGGTGTGTCAAGAACTTATCGATGATGGTGGCCACCCCCAGTATGCTGACCGCATATCCCCTCCAGATGAGTGACCATTGCCTGGTTCCAGACCACCCTATTTATGCTGCAAGTGCTCTCTCACCCCCTCCCCTCTGTGGGATGGGCCGTCACCTCCTATGGTTCTGGCGTGTGTTTTTGCCCTAAAACCCTTTAGAGGTTATAACTTGGAGCAGGGGGGTCATATGGCCTTGGAAGCGGTACCAAACTATCGGGCTGGATGTCGTGCTCCCAATGAGTCCAAAAGTAAGGTTTCTAAGTGGTTCAAAACCTTAGATCTCCGTTTACGGGCTTTTCCTTTATTTCTCAGAACGCCATTACCTATCCCCTTATGCAGTTTTGTGAGCCGGTTCTGATTCTGTAACTGGTTTGCCGCTGAGACACATGGGCGCGCAGTTATGGTCCAGTTTCTGTTGGTGCCGGATCGTCTGTGGTTCCCCTGTTTCATGTGACAAATTCACAGCCAGGGATCGACCATCTGCAGACCTAGCGGCTTCTTCTCAGCCTAAGGTGTGACAGGATCAGCATAAAGGTCTGTGAGCTGGGCTGTTCAACATATACATGCTAATTATCTCTTCCTGAATAGAGCTAAAAGACTTGTGCATTTATAACAGGGGGGAATAAAGGAGCACTCCAACCTGGGGTATTTGAGGTTTCTTAAAGTGGGCCAACACCCAGGGGTGATCGGCCCGGGAATCTATAAGATTCCCGGGCCGATCACCTCACACACCGCGGGACATCCGAGATCGGGATGTCCCGCGGGGTGTAACCCCCCCAAACACCCCGAAAAACCTTACCTCTCCAGACGCTGCTTCCGCCGCCGCTGCCTCACTCGCGCTCCTCCAGACGTGCGCGCGCCCGCGCCGGCCATCTCTGAATGGCCGGCGCGGGCGCGCACACGTCAAGAGTGACGCGCGGGAGGCGGCGGCGGGCGCGATCCCTTGTCCGCCGACGGACGTCACTTGTCCGTCGGCGGGCATTGGACAGCGCAGTCACGTGGGATCGTGGAGAGGTGAGTTTTCGGGGGGTTTGGGGGGGTTTTGGGCAGCGGGGCACCCCCGATCGGGGTGCCCCAAGGAAGTGGACCAATACCCAGGATAGTCAAAATCCTGGGTGTTGGTCCACTTTAACTTATGCTGGGCCGATCTTTCACAGCCCCCATAACATGCTAAGTGACAGAATTCCCCCATAACATGCTGAATGACAGAATCCTCCCATAACAGACTGTGAGGCAGAACCCCCCATAACATGCTGAGTGACAGAATCCCCCTATAACAAGCTGAGTGACAGAATCTCCCTATAACATGCTGAATGACAGAATCCCCCACAGCATGCCGAGTGACAGAATCCCCCCATAACATGCTGAGTGACAGAATTCCCCCATAACATGCTGAGTGACAGAATCCCCCCATAACATGCTGAATGATAGAATCCCCCACAGCATGCTGAGTGACAGAATCCCCCCATAACATGCTGAGTGACAGAATTCCCCCATAACATGCTGAGTGACAGAATCCCCCCATAACATGCTGAATGACAGAATCCCCCCATAACATACTGAGTGACAGAATCCCCCCATAACAGGCTGGGTGACAGAATCCCCACATAACATGCTGAGTGACAGAATCCTCCCATAACAGACTGTGAGGCAGAACCCCCCATAACATTCTGAGTGACAGAATCCTCCCATAACATGCTGAATGATAGAATCCCCCACAGCATGCTGAGTGACAGAATCCCCCACAGCATGCTGAGTGACAAAATCCCCCACAGCATGCTGAGTGACAGAATCCCCCCATAACAAGCTGGGTGACAGAATTCCCCCATAACATGCTGAGTGACAGAATCCTCCCCATAACATGCTGAATGACAGAATCCCCCCATAACATGCTGAGTGACAGAATCCCCCCATAACAGGCTGAGTGACAGAATCCCCCCATAACAGGCTGAGTGACAGAATCCCCCCATAACAGGCTGAGTGACAGAATCCTCCCATAACAGACTGTGAGGCAGAACCCCCCCATAACATGCTGAGTGACAGAATCCTCCCGTAACATGCTGAGTGACAGAATCCCCCCATAACATGCTGAATGACAGAATCCCCCCATAACATGCTGAGTGACAGAATCCTCCCGTAACATGCTGAGTGAAAGAATCCCCCCATAACATGCTGAATGACAGAATCCCCCCATAACATACTGAGTGACAGAATCCCCCCATAACAGGCTGAGTGATAGAATCCCCACATAACATGCTGAGTGACAGAATCCCCCCATAACAGGCTGAGTGATAGAATCCCCACATAACATGCTGAGTGACAGAATCCTCCCATAACAGACTGTGAGGCAGAACCCCCCATAACATTCTGAGTGACAGAATCCTCCCATAACATGCTGAATGATAGAATCCCCCACAGCATGCTGAGTGACAGAATCCCCCACAGCATGCTGAGTGACAGAATCCCCCCATAACAAGCTGGGTGACAGAATTCCCCCATAACATGCTGAGTGACAGAATCCTCCCCATAACATGCTGAATGACAGAATCCCCCCATAACATGCTGAGTGACAGAATCCCCCCATAACAGGCTGAGTGACAGAATCCCCCCATAACAGGCTGAGTGACAGAATCCCACCATAACATGCTGAGTGACAGAATCCCCCCATAACAGGCTGAGTGACAGAATCCTCCCATAACAGACTGTGAGGCAGAACCCCCCCATAACATGCTGAGTGACAAAATCCTCCCATAACATGCTGGGTGACAGAATCCCCCCATAACATGCTGAGTGACAGAATCCTCCCGTAACATGCTGAGTGACAGAATCCCCCCATAACATGCTGAGTGACAGAATCCCCCCATACCAGGCTGAGTGACAGAATCCCCCCATAACATGCTGAGTGACAGAATCCTCCCGTAACATGCTGAGTGACAGAATCCCCCCCATAACAGGCTGAGTGGCAGAATCCCCCATAACATGCTGAATGACAGAATCCCCCCATAACATGCTGAGTGACAGAATCCCCCCATAACATTCTGAGTGACAGAATCCTCCCGTAACAGGCTGAGTGACAGAATCCCCCCATAACATGCTGAGTGACAGAATCCCCCCATAATAGGCTGAGTGACAGAATCCCCCCATAACATGCTGAGTGACAGAATCTCCCCATAACATGCTGAGTGACAGAATCCCCCCATAACATGCTGAGTGACAGAATCCCCCATAACATGCTGAGTGACAGAAACCCCCCATAACACTCTGACAGAATCCCCCCATAACAGGCTGAGTGACAGAATAACCCATGATTCGGGTGAATGGGAGCTGTTGCGGGCCGTCGGGTGCTCTGGGCGGCTCCCATTCTCAAGAAGCATTGCCAGAGCCGGTACTAGCATTAAACTAGGGAATCGGCAGCTGGCCAGTGCAGGGGAGGTGTCTGTCTAGTGGGCATTGTCCTGGTGCGCCCGACGGCCATTCTGTCCCTGGCTGTATATATTCTTTATCTATTGCATATAGCTGTGTTATGTAGGACACTGTACACCAAGAGATATATATATATATATATATATATATATATATATACATATATATATATTAAATTAATGTGACTTATAAAACATATAAGCCTTTTTTAGTTAGATTCCTTTGGATTCATTCATTTGCCTATTTAAAGTGTTAATATTGTTCTTACTGTTAAAACCTCTTATCCATCCCTGTGGCCTAATTTAACAATTGTTCCTTTTTTTCCCACCCTGAAAAGATGCCTACAGCAAGATGGCTCCCTCTGGCAGGATGGCCCCGCTGACAGATATTCAAGTCTAATGGATGCGGTAAGGGCACAGAGAGGGGATGCTGGTGGTGGTGGGGGGGGGGGGGATGGTTGGGTGCTGGAGTGTGACAAGCCTGTTTGCAGTCATGTGATTCATGTGTGATCATGGGATGCCCCTAGAAGAAGGATTTATCCCACACCAGTTTCTTTAAAGTGGACCAACACCCAGGATTTTCACTATCCTGGGTGTTGGTCCACTTCCGCGGGGCACCCCGCTGTGTGAAACTCCCTAGAAAGCCCCAAAAACTCACCTGACCCCGCTCCCACGTGACTCTGCGCTGCACCAATCACCGCCGAACGGACAAGCGAGGTCCATCGACGGACAAGTTGAGAGCACCCGCTGCTGCTGCTGCCGCCTCTCGCGCGCGTCCCTCTTACAGGGAGCACGCCCGTGCCGCCATTCACAAACGGCCGGCGTGGGTGCGCGCCCTGCTAGAGGGATGCGCGAGCAGGCGGTGGCCCGCGCATGCGCCGTTGGAACGAGGAACAGGTAGGATTTGCGGGAGTCCTGGGGGGTTTCACACAGCGGGGCACCCCCGATCGGGGTGCCCCGCAGGCAGGGAGCTGATCGGCCCGGGAATCTTATATAATAAGTGACTTAAAATATATTAATTTTAAATGCAGGGAATAGTTTTTCAAGGATTTATGCTTTTCATTAAATGATGCTGAAGGTCTGGTTTAAACCAGACCAACAGCCTGGCAAAGTTGGAAAAGAAAACACCCTAGTCCCGTCTGCATGCGTGAAACTGAAGCATAGTCAGCACTTACATTTGCTTCTGCATCCACTTAAAGGTGAAACAACTCCTGACAGATTTTAGTGGTAGTGGCCGTTTTGGAGCCTCCTTTTCCAGCCATGCTGCTGCCTGAAGTCAACTGACATAACTGACAATGCACAGTATCAGGAAATGAAGCAGCACTTCCTACAGATCCATGAGCCGCCATTTGGTTTTCAACATTTACCACAGCAGGTGTTATAAAAAAGTAAATAATTGTTATGTACAGTAATCTGAATTGCCCGGGGGAGTGATGCATATGAGCGCTGCTTGTTGTGTTGGTCATTTGTGACAGTTTGTCCACTGTCTATTTAACAAAGAAAAAGCATTAGGAGTAGCAGCTTGGAAGAAAAGGTGAGTAGTTGCCTTTAGTGCCGCTTTGTAGGCCTGGGGAATGGCAGGAGGCGTATAGGGTGCACTGTGATGTGACTGCAGGTACAGTATGTCTATCAGAAAGGAGCCATTGCTAGAAGGCAGCAGCGCTATGATCTCATTGTCAGCGGTACAATAAAGTTAGTTGACATACTGATCGCAGTAAACAAACATGGCGGCTGCGGCAGTCGGGGAGAGCCTGTAACCGGGCAATGGCGGATCCGGTACAGGGCACGATGGAGGGTCCGGCAGCCTTCATGGAGGACAGTGACGAGCAGCGGGCGGTCAGGATCGTGGGCTCTGAGTTAGTGGAGAATTACACGGTAAGTGGGCGGGGCTTGGCGGCCTGTCACTCTGTTGTGTCTCCACACCGGCCGATCCTGTCACCTGATTGATTATAGTTATGGCTGTGTATCGGGGGAGCTGAACAATATTCAGTATTACTGCATTAAACCCAATGGCAGCATGCTGTATAACCTGTAGCAGACATGGCAGTGCATCCTGCCATATCCCAGCTACAGGGCTCACTGGCCAATCTGTGTTTATTGTAGCTTATGTAATTTTACCTACTAAAAAGCAAATTAAATGAATTGAATTGGAGCACTGAAAGAATGCCACTTAGGGTTTCACACAGCGGAGATCTCAAGGGATGCCCCAAGGGTACAGAACCAGAGTGAAAATGCTGGGTATTGTTCCACCTTAAAACGGAGCAAAACCCACCACATGCCGGTCAGGATTTTTATTGGGGGCATCCCGAATCTGGATTTTCCACTGTGTGAACCCCCCAGTTCGGGCGTAAAAACTCACCATTCCATGCTCCAAAGGCGCATGCGTGGGCGCTCGTCCAATGAAAGCCGTCTGCTATGAGTTTGTAGTCCGGCAGGCGGCTCTTTTAAGTGGGGAGCGCGTGCTCCTCGGGGCATGTGCGCGCTCCCACCACAGCCATTTAGTTAGGCTGGGGCAGGAGCACACTCACAGGCTGGGATGTGGCAGTGCGCGGTCTCCATTCAAGTCAATGAAAGCGCCCGCCAGATGACATGGTCACGGCAGACGGTTCTCATTGGACGAGAACCTGCTCCAATTCAGGATGGCATGGAACAAAACCCAGGAAAGTCAAATTCCTTGGTTTTGTTCCACTTTAATGTTATGGGTGGAGAAGGCTCTATATACGGTGTGTGTACAGTAGATGAGCTGGAGAGAGTTAGGGGGTCAGAGGTGGAGGTGTAATAGCTTCATAGACACACAGGGCACTACCATTGTATCTTTTCTGTTTTAAAGTTTTTATTCAGTTTTCAAATAGGACATATATATACAGTCATACATACATTGCGTTCGATTGTCATGGCAACAACAATAAACATCAAGGTTGTAACAAAATGATCACAGAGAGCTATGTTGCTATAACAATACAATTGGGGGATGATGATAATCTGTTTGAATGTTGCTGTACCGGCACCCATGTTAATTGGCAGAGCGTATTTAGACGATTGGGCCCAAAAGGTTAAGGAAAACTTGGAACCCATGGAGCAATATGAGGTTCCTATAAGAATCGAAAGAGATAAAATGGGGGTGAATGGGGTGCAAGGAAAGAGAGGGGGAGACTCTCGAGTCTGCTGTGTCTTTTATTTTACTCACAGGAGCGAGTCTGCACATTTTTTTTATGCTTGCCTGCAGCATCTCCAGTCTGCTGCCCTGAACAATTTCTCTGTGCACTTTCACAGCCACAGTGTTTTGATGACTCTACAGGTCCTTCTCAAAAAATTAGCATATAGTGCTAAAGTTCATTATTTTCCATAATGAAATGATAAAAATTAAACTTTCATATATTTGAGATTCATTGCACACCAACTGAAATTTTTCAGGTCTTTTTTTGTTTTAATACTGATGATTTTGCCCTACAGCTCATGAAAACCCCCAAATCCTATCTCAAAAAATTAGTATATTTCATCCGACCAATAAAAGAAAAGTGTTTTTAATAAAAAAAAAGCCAGCCTTCAAATAATTATGTTCAGTTATGCATTCAATACTTGGTCGGGAATCCTTTTGCAGAAATGACTGCTTCAATGCGGCGTGGCATGGAGGCAATCAGCCTGTGGCACTGCTGAGGTGTTATGGAGGCCCATGATGCTTCGATAGCGGCCTTAAGCTCATCCAGAGTGTTGGGTCTTGCGTCTCTCAACTTTCTCTTCACAATATTCCCCAGATTCTCTATGGGGTTCAGGTCAGGAGAGTTGGCAGGCCAATTGAGCACAGTAATACCGGGGTCAGTAAACCATTTACCAGTGGTTTTGGCACTGTGAGCAGGTGCCAGGTCATGCTGAAAAATGCAAACTTCATCTCCATAAAGCTTTTCAGCCGATGGAAGCATGAAGTCCTCCAAAATCTCCTGATAGCTAGCTGCATTGACCCTGCGATTTATAAAACACAGTCGACCAACACCAGCAGCTGACATGGCACCCCAGACCATGACTGGCTGTGGGTACTTGACACTGGACTTCAGGCATTTTGCCATTTCCTTCTCCCCAGTCTTCCTCCAGACTCTGGCACCTTGATTTCCGAATGACATGCAAAATTTGCTTTCATCAGAAAAAAGTACTTGGGACCACTGAGCAACAGTCCAGTGCTGCTTCTCTGTAGCCCAGGTCAGGCGCTTCTGCCGCTGTTTCTGGTTCAAAAGTGGCTTGACCTGGGGAATGCAGCACCTGTAGCCCATTTCCTGCACACGCCTGTGCACGGTGGCTCTGGATGTTTCTACTCCAGACTCAGTCCACTGCTTCCGCAGGTCCCCCAAGGTCTGGAATCGGTCCTTCTCCACAATCTTCCTCAGGATCCGGTCACCTCTTCTCGTTGTGCAGCGTTTTCTGCCACATTTTTTCCTTCCCACAGACTTCCCATTGAGGTGCCTTGATACCGCACTCTGGGAACAGCCTATATGTTCAGAAATGTCTTTCTGGGTCTTACCCTCTTGCTTGAGGGTGTCAATGATGACCTTCTGGACAGCAGTCAGGTCGGCAGTCTTACCCATGATGGCGGTTTTGAGTAATGAACCAGGCTGGGCTTTTTTAAAAGCCTCAGGAATCTTTTGCAGGTGTTTAGAGTTAATTAGTTGATTCAGATGATTCGGTTAATAGCTCGTTTAGAGAACCTTTTCATGATATGCTAATTTTTTGAGATAGGATTTTGGGGTTTTCATGAGCTGTATGGCAAAATCATCAGTATTAAAACAAAAAAAGACCTGAAAATTTTCAGTTGGTGTGCAATGAATCTCAAATATATGAAAGTTTAATTTTTATCATTTCATTATGGAAAATAATGAACTTTACCACTATATGCTAATTTTTTGAGAATGACCTGTATATTATGCATAAATATACGTTGATGTGACCTCTGGTTGCCCTTATTATTGCCCATAGTAATGGGATTTCTATAAATGGCACAACAGAGTTATAATGTTCCCCTTAGTAAGGGGAGGACTATAAATAGCAGAACAGTGTTGCCCTTAGTAACGTGATTTTTTATAAGAGAGCTATAATGTTCCTAGTAACAGGATTTCACAACAGAATAACACAACAGAGTTATAAGGTTGCCCTTAATAACAGAGGACTATAAAAAGCAAGGCAGAGTTGAAGTGTTGCCCGTCACTAGACTTTTTTCCAAGGATCAGAAATACTCCTCCCAGTTTTTTTGAGGAGTATTTCCAGTCATGTAGGAGTACGCAATTTGCAGGAATTAAATGAACCAATACAGAGCTATAAGTGGGGTTATAAAACGGACTATTTATTGCAGGGGAACATTATTAGTGTGTCTATCAATGCTTCCATGCACCTATAGAGAATTTGGGAAATGTTAAACCTATTTTTATCGCTATAGGGGCAGAGAGGCCTCTATAGGCTTATGTATAGTGGTGGAGAGGCCGGCATTGTTTTTTGGCCTCCAACCGGAGAGACTTGGGGAGCTGTTCTGGCTTGTTCACATATGTTTGTATATGGGACGATAGGCACCCTATAATCTCACATTCATACATACATAAGCCTTAAAGTGGGCCAAAACCAGGCTGGTTAAACGCCCTCCCTTGGGGCATCCTGATTTGGGATGCCCCACTGTGGGAAATCCCACCATCCCTGGATACTTTACCTCACAGACAAACCCATAGCGCATGTGCAGCCAATATCACTCGCATCCTTCTCTGGATTTCACGTCCACCCTGAGTGGCTGGTGCGCCTGTGAACAGCCAGAGGGATGCTGGGGGCATCACACAGCGATTTTGAAAGTGGCTAGACATCAGCTGCTCTGGTCGCTCATTAATACACAAAGCCAAAGAAGCCGACTGGACTATAGCTGCACCTGCACCCTGAGAATGCACAGTGGAGCATTCCGGGATGCCCCAAGGGTATGGAGCCAAACCTGGGATAGTGAATATCCTGGGTTTTGGTCTATTTTAATATGATGGATGGTGAAGGCACTGTGTATGATGTATGTATGAAATATGGTGTGTGTACAGTGGATGAGCTGGGAAAGGGGTTAGGGGGTCTCTGGTGGAGGTGTAATTGCTTCATAGCCACACAAGGCACTACCATTGTATGAGACTCACAGACACACACACAACAACTCACTGTACCCCACTACAGACGGACCCTAGGGAGCCCCTTCAGTATAGGTGTAAAAGGTTTTCCAGCTCCTCTGGTTAAAGTGCAAGTAAAACAAAACTTTATTCTCACAAGGTTAAAATATGAGATTTTCACTATCCCAGGCTTTGTCCGCTGCCCAGTCGGCATCGCGATTTGGAATGCAAAATGTATCTTTCTCTGGTGCTATGGCACATGTGCAGGCTCTTGTCCAGTCAGCGCCATATGCCCAGCATATTATTAATCGGCATGCGGCTGTGTTTACAGGCAGAGCTCTGTAGGAGCACCCGCATCCCCAGTGCCCCCTTAGACTGGATTGCTCCCACCCCAAATGGCTGGATGCGGGAGTGCTACTCAGACCAGAGATGCTGGGGATGCATCTGGCATTGTTTACCATGCAATAGGACGACCCCCTTGGGATGACCCAGGGGAAGGCCAGGTGAAGGTCAGCGGCCAGGACAAACCCTCCTTGTGCGGATGGAGACCCTTTTAACCTTATCAAAGTAAGATATATATATATATATATATATATATATATATATATATATACAAGCGCTACGGAAGATGATGGCGCTATATAAATAAACAATAATAATAATAATAATAATATATCTTACTTTATATTACGTTATATTTTGCTCTTTGGCTGGAGGAGCTGGGCAATTTCCACATGTATCTACACAGACACACAGGAGCAGAAACACACACACCCACCTACCTGTCATACCGGGACCTCAAAGGTGCTCACATACTACTGGTGACCAGAGAGCCTCACGCACACAGAGAGAGGAGGAGGAGCACTGGACCTTTCATCCCATGAGCTGTGGCGACGGCATGTACACTGAGAAGGGCAACATATAGGCTCAGCAGTGATCTTGTAGCATCCACCCAAAACTGAAGAAGGTGCCAGGCTGTATCTTCCTTTTTTTGTATCTATTACTCAAAGGAGCACATTGTTGTTTTTTTTTCTTCTGAACGCAGCATCACCGGTCTGCCACCCTGCACAGCTTCTCTGTGCACTTTAACAGCCACATTATCCTTATGCATTGATGACTCAAAGATCCATATTAGAGCATTTTTATATGTATATTATGTATAAATATGTGTTAATGCGCCCTCTGGTTACAATTGCAGAGAAACATGAGTGACACCCAATCACTGCAGCAGGAGATATTAGCTACTGAATTGATTGAATGACAGGTCTACAGTTTATGGACTGTGGAAGTGGACCAAAACCAGCCCTAGCATCTGAGACTATAATTCCCTCTCCATGGGGCACCCCGTTGTGTGAACCCCCCAGTCACCCAGTTTTACCTCTCTGGTGAGCCCACAGTGCATGTGCGGCATCACTTGCATCTTCTTTCGGGTTTGTGCAGCCATGCCCACCTCAACTCAATGGCTGTACTTGGCTCTGCACAGCCGAAGGATGCGAGTGATGCAGCGTACTGTCGATAGGCCATGCCATGCATGCACTGTTGGAATAAGGAGAGATGAGTTTTACTGGGAAATGGCAGAGTTTCACACAGCGGGTTATCCCAAACCCAGGGATGGACCAAAACCCAAAATAGTGAAAATTCTGGGTTTTGGTCCACTTTCAAGGGTTAGGATCTTGTGGCCAGAAGTTTAAATCCTCCATCAGTGTGCCAGGAATGTGTCTGTTCTGGGGACATGTTGCATGTTTGCTGGTTTTGTTCTTCAGCTCTTCATCTGATCTTTCTGGGCAGAGCTCTGTAGTAGCCGCTGGGGGTAGGGCAGGTAGTGCTACATTCACATGACAATGATTTGTGCATGGCGTCTACGTTTGTGTGATTGTCTGTTCATTTCCCTCCAGGTATACATCATCGAGGTCCAGACTGGCATTTACAGCTGGAAAGTAAAGCATCGCTACAGTGACTTCTATGATCTCCATGAAAAGGTAAATGACACAAATATATCAGGACAGGACTGTGGCATGACAACAGTGAAACTTGTATTAAAGGATAAATATTGGCTATGTATCTTTGCAGGTTAGTGATGTACCTGAATAAGCCTTAGTAATCTACCTCTAGCCACTCATTACATAATACATCATGGGACAGATGGCTTATGGTCTATCACGAGTCTCTGAAGAAACAAACCAAATGTTGTAATCATTACTTTTCCATTCCTGACATGCAGTTTGCATTATGACCACTTCCTGAGACTTGCGTCTTTGAGAGCAAAGTGTTAGCTGGGAGAACACATTGTTGGCGGTGTTCTGTATTGGGTTTGTCCTAACATCCCAGCATGTCTTTATCCAGCTTTAACAGGAACACAACACGTATGGCTGTTCATCAGACTTTTGTTTGTTTAAGTTATCTTTATAAAGGTATGGATGGCTACAATCCTTGGTTCAAAATTATTGAAGCACAAGAGCTCTGTGCAACCTGATGTATGGGGGATGTTCAATAATTTTTCTGCCTGAATATGAAAAGCTTCGGACGTTCTACTTTTAAATGTAACCCCTCTTGACTGTTGCTTGTTTCCTGTAGATGAAGCAGTGGGGTGGGGAGGAGGAGGCGGTGCTCTAGGAAGGAGCTCCAGGCACCTGCCGATGGCTTCCCACGTTTCTCTTTGATTGCTTCCTGTACTGACTTGTAATTGTTAAAGCATAGGTGTCTCCTGCAATTGCTGTCTTGTGCAGCATGAATTCTAGTAATAGACACTTTCTATAACCCAAAAAACCTATTGCCTTGACCCTTCCATTTGACTGCTGCACACACCATTTCTTTGCAGTTGGGATCCCCTTGTGTTTCCAGTTTTATCTCCGGTTCATGGTTGTGGACCTAAGTTTCATCACCCCTAACAATTTGGGGAATAAAAGTTGCCTGGAATTACTCTAAATCATGACGTGTGGTGGGGTTTTGCTATAGGCGGGTTAGTGTGTGTCTGTAGGTGTTGCAAATTAGTGTGTATGATTTTAATGTGTTTGGGAATGGTGCAGGTGAGCCTGCGGGAGCAATACTGGTGGTTGTGATTAATTGGTGGGTATCCTGGGTTTTTGTTTAAAATCTTCATTATGCTATTCAAAATAACAAGACACCTGAAATTCTGAACCATTTCATTTCATTGTGGCACAGTCAACAAATCACTAGGTGACCTGCACACTTGATAAGCATGCGCACCCCTGTTGTATGTCCGATGTATATTTACGAGGGGTGTGAATTGGCAAGAATGTTAAAATCCCTTAAAAATCCCCCAAAACACTGCAGGTGACTTGCCAGCCCCCAAAGCCTTGTGAACTGGTATAGTGGCCTCATGGATCTCTTGCCAGTTCACAAAGAGTTAACAGTAGAAAAAGACAACCCACATAAGAAAAAATGACATTTAATAAAACATTTCTTTACTTACGGTACCTCTGATTGTCAGCTTTTCTGTCCCTCGCCAATCCGATGACAGATGGCGTGATTGCTGGAGGGAAGTCAGAATCGATACTAGTATCCTCTAATGAAATATTGTGATATTTGACAGAATACATTTTTCCTGACACCCCTAATATTTACATTTACTTTCTTGTTTTAGTTAACAGCAGAAAGCAAAATAGAATGGAACCTGTTGCCCCCTAAAAAGATAATTGGAAAGAATTCTAAGAGCTTGGTGGAGAAGCGTCAGAAGGATTTGGAGGTCTACCTACAAGCGCTGCTGGCAAAGTTTCCGGTTACTGTACCAAGAGCCCTGTCACATTTCTTGCACTTTCATTTGTATGTAAGTAATTTTATGTTAAATGTTTAATGTGACTGTAGTAGCCACAGTTTTGCTGATAACATAGAAACCGGACCTGGTCATAATTCTACAGGAATGAAACTGACTAGGCCTGAAATGACTAGTTAAAATTCCACTAGTATTAGATTTGTGCTATCAGTGCTAATTAAAAGCAGGTTCCGCCTCATTATTGTCATTTGCATGTCATGTCTAACCTACTAAAATGTATGATAAGTGTGTACAGGCAAAGAATGTAAACTGAAGCATGTTTAGTCATGTGATGGGCCATTCATGTCCCTCACAGAGCTGTTATTGTCTAACTGTTCCTGGTAGTTAACTAGTGCTTGTCTGTGCTTTCAGGAGATTCATGGCATTGCTGCTGTTCTGGCTGAGGAGCTTTACTACAAGGGTAATATATGCTAGATATATGTTTTTAAGTTGTAAAAAACTGAAAAAAAAAATCCCAGCCTCAACAATAAAAGTTTTTGTCTCTCATTGGTTAAACATATTTAGATCTACTAAGGGCAAAGAGCTACAACATCCTTTTTCCTGTTATTTGGTTCATAGTATTAAAGAAATGTTTTTAACTTCCTTGCATAACGTTTTCTAATCCAAAAATAAAGCAGTTGGGTGTGCCTTCAAACACCCGCTTGATTTAAAACAACAGCCAAAACTTGGGCGAGTATTAGGATCTGGCTGCCTGTAGATAGAAGCATTCTCTTGTCACCATTGACATGTTCATACCAACCAGCTCATACAATTTGCTGTTCTTGCTTAATACAACATACAGTGCAGTTTATCTGTTTTTTTTTTCCCCATCAGAAGCAAAATGGTCAGTTCCTGTAAAGGACCTGTGTGGGTCTGTTTTGGTAGATTCTTACTCAAACCTTAACCATCCTACTCGCTACCAAACCCAGTTTGTCACACAAAACCAGTTGTGATGTTACTGGGGAATGTCGGCGACTGCTGACCTTGTCAGTATAATGTAAGAGTTTACGGTATGTATGGTATGAGCTTTCGGGCATATTCAAAAATTGAAACTCTGATCTCAAACCTGCTCTGGAGCTAAGCTGTACCCCAAATGTGATCCATCAGAACCACATTTTTAAACATGGACCAAAATGAGTACCTATACCATAATCCTGAGTCTATGTAAATCATATCAGACCTCCATGGCCTACCCCTCTATTGGGGAGAGAATTATTAATTTTCAGGCACAACTGGATCTGTAATATTCTGCTTAGGTTTAGACTGGCTAATAAACATGTTTATAGGTTGGTAAGGTCAATTGTTTTACCACTTTTAAAGTGATATTTTAGGCATAGCCATTTGTTAGACCATTGTGTCTGGCTACGTTTGGCACTGCCCTAAACTGTTTTCCATTTTTAAATTGCTGAAAATGAATGAGATATCAAGGTTTACAGTTTTACCTCATCATTTCTCTTCTAAAGAATGTTGGCGTGGCCATTGAGGCTGTGATGCTGCAGTATAATCAGCATAATGGTCGAGGTGGCACTGGCAGCGAGAGCGCAGGCTTAGGAGTAGGCTGGGTGGAGAGGAAAGAGGGGGTGGGCTTAGCTGGGCTTAAACAGGGCCAACAGCCTGGCGTAGCTGACTTTAGGGCCCCATAAAAAAAAAAAAAAAGTAAAAAACATACAGACTTACCTGACCCCTCGTGTAAAAAGTGCCAGCGATTCTCTACAAGCATCATCACTTCGATTTTCAATTTTCTGATCTTCAGGAGGGGGCCCGGAATAGCCCCCCCCCCCCCCCCCGCTTCCGCCGCCAACATCTGCAAGAAAAAAAAAATGGTAAATTTTTACCATTTACCTGCGCGATCGCTCTCCCCGAAACGGGGCCTCACCGTCCTCTTCGGGCGATGGTCCCCCCCAGCCCCGCCCACTTGTGGGAGAAGCGGGATGACGTCATCCCACTCTTCATAGTGTCACACCCGGGCTCCGATCTGCCACTTGTCGGTAGCGATCGGAGCAGGGAGGGTGGCAGGCAGGGAGGCTCTGATCTCCCTGCTCCGATCACTGCCGACAAGTGTCATCTGCAGCGGTGCGGGACACAGGATCAGAGGTAAGTATAAGTGAAAAAAGAATAAATAAAGAATTTTGTGTCTGTGTCTTTTTTTTTTTTTTTACTTAACCCTTTGTGAACTGGTCCATGAGACCCCTTATACCAGTTCACAAGGCTCTGGGGCTGGCAATCACCTGCGGCTAGGGGGGACCCTATGTCATGTCATTTTTTTTTTAAGTTAACCCCTTACAACTATGCAATCATATTGCATAGTTGTATCCTATCTGAAATCTCCTAAACTGCTGTTTCAGTTTGGGGGAGTTTCCTGGGCAGGAAAGGGGGTAAACCTATACATATGTGGTACCGTTGTAACCGGGAGAAATAGGGCTTTCACACAAACTTACATTTTTTATTACAAAAAAACACTACAAATTGTAAAAAATAGTTTTTTTTTTTTGCACATATTTCACCCAAAAGTATTGAGAATACACCAAAAAAAGGCCAAACAAGACATTTCATGTTAAAGCCCAGACTCTGCTGAAAAAAACAATATATAATTTTCCTGGAAAATCCCTGGAAATCCCTTCAAAAATCAAGGTTGAACATGTGTAGCGCAAAAACGTGAAAAGTAGTCTGGCAACAGAGTGTGACGAAAAATCTCGGTAGACTGGCACTTAAAGGGTTAAATGGCAGCTCTGAGCATGACAGAGGGGGTGTGATCTGGAACTATTATTGGTGGCCCACATCAGCAGGGCAGATAAGGAAGTATATTTCCTAATTTAGGGTGCCGAGCTGAGAGGAGACACAGCGATGGGGGAACACTTACCAATGTAAGATATTGTTTATGTTTTTTTAATCTTTTGTCTGAAAAATCCGTTTAAGATGTTTATTGCTAACAGAATGCCTGTGTGTTTTTACTTGTGTGGCTACAAGGCCACAGTCCTATTCTCCTGGGTTAGGAATCAGACCCCCCAAACTTTGCACTAAAGGCCATGGGGAGTGGCTGGATAATTTCCTGCTAATATTTCCTCCCCGGAAACAGATTTTTTTTTTTTTATTGCTATGTCTCTCCTAAACTGCTGTTTATTGCTTTTAATGCTTTTGTATTCAATCCTTTTGTTGACAGGTGAACAGTTACTTGTAGCAGGGGAGGTTTTTCATATGAGACCGCTACAACTGTATGCCATAACACAGCTGCTGCGGCATGGCAAGCCAACATGTATTAATGGAGATGCCAAAACTGATCTTGGACACATACTTGATTTTACATGTAGGCTCCGATATTTAAAGGTAGAATATTGAGGTCTTCTGTTAATAATAATAATTGGCCTATAATTAAACCGGACCTTCACCCTGAATAAGAGTCTATCTTATATGTTTCCTCCACTCTATACATACAGATTGCTCACATTAAAAATCATCCTACCTGCATCTACTGCATTTTTGAGCCTTTAAACATCCAAGATAGCGGCCCATGGAGTCTCAGACTGCCTGCAAACAGGAAGTGTCTTCTGACTGTGTTGCTCTGCATTCTGAGATTGCTGACCTTTTCCTGACTACTGCTCTGTGCTGTCTATGCAAAGCACAGCTATAGACCCCCCCCCCTGCATTTTCTCCCCTCTCCTCAGTATGTGATGCTTCTGAGGCAAGATGGCAGCCCCGTATCTTAGAGTCCTGAACAGAATTGCAGCCCAGCCTTTGTAGAATAATTGACTAAGTGACTAAAAGATGCTGGTGAATAGTTTAAGGGTTTGAGCTTTTCACTAAATTATGCTGAAGGTCTGGTTTAACTATGTTGCTGCCGATGGCTTTGATTACAGTAATATACACATGTAGCATTTATTAAACTCCTGAGTTTAATAGGGACTCTCTAGGCAAAATGTAAAAAACGTGATTCATCCGCTTTGGATACTTACTGATGTACCCTGATGGTTAAATGAGAGGAGCTCAGGATGGGTTAACCATCCAGGCTTCAACCTATAGCATTTAAAGGTCCAGTCCAGCCATCTTGTACGTTAAAAAAAAAACGCTTACCTCGTCCAAAATCCAGCGCCAGTGATTGAGCGATCCCAACGCTGGGCGCTGCCATCTTTCCTCCGCCCAGTTCTGCTCATAGGGCGGAGAATGACCGGAGGAAAGATGGCGGCACCCAGAGCTGGGAACGCCCAATCATTGGCGCTAGATTTTGGCCGAGGTAACCTCAGCACCAGAAGAGGGGGACTTTGAAATGTCCATGCGGCTGGATTGGCCTTTTTAGACCCCATATGCTTTTTAAACCACCTTTTAGACCTCCATATAGATCTAGAGATTTAGACTCTCCATCCTGCACACCCATTTGCAAATTAGTCAGCTTCTAGGTTTCCACTGTTAGTATCCTTAACCCTTTCCCAAAACAACCCATTTGTGGTTCTTGGAGGTAGGTTATTTAGGTGACTAGAGAAGGCCCCTGAATTTTACAGTGAATCTGGATTGCTTATGTTGGAGAAGCCCTGCCATAAAATAGTTTGGGGCACAGCTATTTCATATGGTTTCCCCAAACACACTTGTCTACACATTAACTCCCTCCCATGTTAACCTGTATGATAAATGAACATTAGTTTATCAACACATTTTACATAGAAAACACATATTTTACAAAGTAAAATGAAGTCATATAGCCACTGAGACACTGCCAAGTTAAAACAGACCAGCCTTGTCCTATGGAAGGTTAAATTAATAAAAGAAACCTATGTATCAACTCCCCTTAGTATCCTGGTAATGAGTTACCAGAGATAAAAATACTCACCAACAATTTTGCATCATCAATTTATAGAAGCATTTTCACCATCTTCTCAGTGCTATTATTCAGATTCAGAGGGTTCTTTTTCAGAGGGTATTTTTGCTGGAAACGTCTACACAGAATATCAATGGAATTCACAGCTGATACATTTTAGACCCTTTGATTATTGATTTTTAAGCCAATCTATATTTACTGTATCGTTTCTGATTATTGTAATACTGCTACTCTTGGTTGAGATCCTCTCATATTCTCAGAATGCCTCTGAACAGAATTCATATTAAAGTGAGCTGTTCATGTCCTGATTAGTGCCATCAGTTTTCCATGAGCTTTAGTATGCAGTTACTTATGTTATGTATGGTCAAATAGCTTTGTCCAGGATGTATTGTTCCGGAGATCCTGGTCATTGGCTCAGTGTTTCAGAGCAAACTTTAATATTGCCCTGATGTTCTTGTCAGACAGGGAAAGTTTCCTCCTGCACACTGCATTCTTACTAATGAGTGCTCAGACATCAACCTCCCTGATAAAAAATGTTTGGAATCTTAATGTTTTAAGGTTCACTGATTAAACTAAACTACACCTTTGTCTGCTGTGGTTTCTCTTAGATTACTGGCACAAAAGGTCCTGTGGGAACAAGCAACATCCAAGAGCACTTACTATCGTATGATTTATCCCTATTTAAGTCACTTTGTCAAGTAGAGGTAAGAAATATAAAAAATATTTTTACTTTCCAAACATTACTTTATGGTATCTTGTCTTGTATAAAAAATGGAGAAAGACTACACAGATCCTCTGTCTTGCCCTTTCAGTTTCTACCCTTTACACTTACATTTACAATGACCCAACAGGAGGTTATAAACAGGGAATGCAGAAGTTCGTTCCTCCTTTCTGGGAAATTACAAAATATATGAGATGCATATAACTGTTCCACAGCTGTTTCAAACACCTTAGATGCAGAAAATGCAAATAGACCTTTCCCTAATCCAAGAGAGGAAAGGAATATAAAACCCTTGTACAACAAGTACTGCATATAGAATGTAGACCCTCATTTAATGGACTGTCTACGCAAACTTAAAATCCAAACCTCACATGCACGCCAGGCCTTAGGCTCGATGGTCCTGCGTGCTGAATTGGTCTGGTTGCAGTGCTGTTGGCTCTGAACCTGAGAGTGTGTTCTCCATGGACCACCATAGATAAATATCAGTGACGGACATTTGTAATAGTTTACACAATGCCCTCCTGCTGCTAATCGATTTGGGAGCCTGCTCCCACATGACTTACAGTGGAGGTGACCACTAGCTGGGGAGCTCACGCCACTGAGTCTACAGGACTTGATATGATTAAGTTTGTGGTCTGGCATGTTTTTTTTTTTTTATTGCTTGGACACAGATTTTGGGATATAGGAAAGGAAATTCAATCATAATTAAAGAGCACGGATGCTCATAAGGGACCTGAAAGAGACCAAAGTAAGCTTATTTAATCCTTAAAAGGTGAATAAGATCACTGTATATAAAAAAAATACACAATCTAGAACAACTTGTGCAGCAGTTCATAACCCCATCCTTATTTCTAATCTTGAATTTACTTTACATGTGGCATGTGGAAACAGAAATCAGATATAGATAGGACTAGGCTCTAAAAGAATCCAGGGCCGAACGCTAGCCTGCCCAGGGGCATTTTATAGCGGTATGCCCCACTGTGTGAAACCCCTGGGGTCATGGGTAAACTTGCCTTTCCGGCAGCTCCCGCCACACTGAGATCTTCGCTGTCGCATCCCCAACTTCCAGGTAGCTGGGCACGCTCCCGTGCTTAGCCTATTTGAATGGCTGGTCGCGGGAGTGCACATGCTCAAGTCAAAAGCCGGGGATTTGGCTAGGCGGCTTTGCCTACAGCATCCAGCACTTTTGAGATCAGCCAATTGGCGATCTCAAAACCAATGAATGGGCGTGGCCTCGGCAGTGCACAACCCTGTTGTGTGTGTGTGTGTGTGTGCCACCGCCGAGGGAGCTGCATTGCTCAAGGTACTCAGGCAGGGAGGGCTTGTGGGGGTGCACAGGGTGCCCAAGGAGGGTCTTGATCTGCTTTAAATGTGATCCTAAATACGCATTAACAAACATTTGCAGAAAAATCTTCCACATTCGAACACAAGTCGTCATTCATGACTCACATATACGATCACTTTGCAAATCGTAATATGTAAATGTGCCATAAGAGAGCATGCATACTGTTGGAGAGAATTAAAGATATAAAGATTAAGATTAAAGATATAGACTTTTTTTTTTTAAAGGGTCAGTCCAAGTAAAAAAAACAAAACTTCACTTCACCTGCAGGCTTAATCAAAAGATTTTGTTGTTTGGACTATTACCTTTAGTTACAAATTAAACCAAAGTGAAAGTTATTAGGGGGGGGGGGGGCTTGGAAAACCAGTGTATGCTAGACTATTGTACATGGTAAAACTTTTATTAATCCTTTCGCTGGACTGATGTACTGATATTTTTTCACCTGTATCTATAAACATGACATGCATATTATATTTTTTTACACGCCTAGACCATGCCTAAATAGCAGCAATTTGTGGGGAATTTAATCATCTAACTGTCCTAGTAAAATAATAAAAATTCCCAAACATCAAAAAAACAACAAAAATGTGTCTCCATTAGCAGCGGCAGCTCCAGACACAGTACATAGTGTGGGCTCCTGGATTAAGCAAAGCTCCTTTTAGTAGAATGGCAACACATGTCCAGTTAGATAGTTTTGAGACCTTCAGCAAGGCAAAGCTCATAGAGGTGGTGGTACAAGGACTACATGGACTTCACCAGGGGGCGAAAGGATATTTGGTAAATTTGATCATCAGCAGCATCTAGTGCAATAATAATCTAGTATTCTAGAATGGAATGGAATGGAAAAGGAATTACAATCGGGTAAATGTTTATCCCTCATAATATTATGTAATTCTTCAGAAGGTGCATGAGAAATGGAGGATCTGTTTTTTGCACTTGATACATAAGGTGATTTCAGGAGTGGCTTTTCACTCTCATACAAGAGCTTCAGTCAAAACAGGCTGGAGGTCCACTCCCTCTTTAATCGCAGGGACAAGTCGATTTGGAATTTTCCACTGTGCATCCCCTACCAAGACCCCTCATACTTACTCCCCTCTATGGCTGCCGTTCACATGGCAGCCAGCAGCCAAACATACTCTGGACCAGCAGGCACACATTAATGAGCACACCTCCTGGGTAAGGCGGTCTGCTGGCGGACATGTGAACAGGAAGGGACAGTATGGAATGCAAAAAACAAGACAAAGCTTATTATAGGATCCCGGATGGTGAACTACTTTACTTGGAAGTAGGGGGGGGGAGGGGCTGAGCATAGGAAAAGCTTTTTATTTAAACTATGTAGGAGGCAGAACGTGGCCCTGCTACAGAAGAGGCATTTTGTTTCTAGCATGTTATGCACTGGCAAATGAAGAGGACAACCATGATTATCCCTAATAAAATAAGTCTGACAAATTACCTTTTTTTGTATGATCTGCCAGAGCTTCCAATTACAGTAGATGTCTACTCATCAGCATCAGTTATGTGATTGCTCAATATAAGAAAACAATAGATACTAGACACAGGATGTGCTGATCCTTGTTGGAATGCTATCTCTGTTTCCTGCAGTGACAGGTGGTGATTTCTCAGTCTTCGATAAACTTTAAATAACCCTATAATCACTTTCCAGTTCTTCACTGTTTGTCCCTTTTTTTTTGCTGTTTTACGGGAATACTTCCAAATACTTGTCGTGCAGCCAGTGAAAGGCAAAAAGTGTTGCTATAAATGTAACATCTCCTAAAGTTGCTGACTTGGCCTCTACAAATCCCTTAAACTGCAAGTTGTTTTCTGTGGTCAGCATAGATAATTAGTTCAAAAGCTCAGGAAATGCTTTAGTCAACCATTGTTCTCTATCCGAACGAAATGCAAACATGTTATAGCGCTAAACATCTGTCTTTCAGATATGTCATTCTGATGCAAGACTAATCAAGGGATTTACTTCCTGCAAGAAAACCCTGGAAACCATGACAGTTCAGTTTTCTGCATCTTCAATGAAGGTCCAATTTTTTTCAAACATAGATTAAAATTGTATCTTTTGTTTCAATCTCCTCTAATTTATATAATTACACACACACACATCCATACATAGGCAACATTTTTCTGTTTATGGTTCTGCATATTACCACAATGATTTTTAACCAAAACAATTCAGATGCAGTTAAAGTTCAGACTTTCATCTTTAATTCAGTCGGTTGAAACAAATGATTGCATAAAAATGCGAGGAACTAAAGCATTTTTTAAACACAATCGCTTCATTTCAGGGGTTCAAAAGTAATTGGACAAATTAAAAAATTTTAAATAAAAATGTTAATGTCTAATACTTGGTTGAAAACCCTTTTGTTGGCAATGACTGCCTGATGTCTTGAACATCACCCGATGCTGTGTTTCCTCCTTGAAAATTCTCTGCCAGGCCTTTGCTGCAGCTGTTTTCAGTTGCTATTTGTTTGTGGGCCTTTCTGTCTGAAGTTTAGTCTTTAACAAGTAAAATGCGCCAGGTCACTGACTCAGCCATTCGAGAATATTCCACTTCTTTGCGGTAATAAACTCCTAGTTTTGCTTTGTTTTAGGTCTTTGTCCATCTGTGTTATGAAATTCCGACCTGTTTGGCTGCATTTGGGCACACAGTCTCTGAATAGCGCAGAATTAATCCGGCTGCTTCTGTCCTGTGCCAGATTATCAATAAACACTAGTGTATTTTTGGTTATCATTTAGACAACCAGGTTACGTTTCCAATTTAAAGCAGTACTATCGTGAAATTGTGTGATGTTAAAAATACATATAAACATGTTGGCTAATGAGGGGAGGGGTCACTTATACACCTGAAGTGAATAAAACTCTTGCCAAGCTTGTGGTTTACCCTCACATGGAAGAAACAAAATCCAGGGATGACAGGTTTAGTCTATGAAGGGTGAGCCTGTCACCCCGGGTGTCCTTTTCCTTTACAATAAAAGAAACAAGCCTGGCTAGATATTTCTTGATGCCGGGTGTAAAGGGGCCCATCTTCCCACCATCCAGCGTATTTATATGGATTTTTTCCATTGGGCCATTTTTTCGCGATAGTGCTCCTTTAAGCTTATATCATGCATGAGTAAAGCAACTCCCTTACTGGTTTTACATGTCTGTGTTGCATTTTAAATGTTTTAGGGGTATTTGTGACACAGTACAAATGATGTGATTTAATATTTTGGTTTTTGAAGAAGGCATAAACAACAGTTCCTATTTTTTTGTATTGCTAGGAATACAGCACATTGCAGATTGCTAGTGGTAGCCTGTGTACATAAACAGCTTCTCAATGAAAGGGGTCTGAGGAGCAAGTCACGGTCATGCCCAGAATGTACAGTCACGCAAAGTCTAGCCAAATACACAACTGTTGTTGTAAATGAACACACAAACATGAAATATCAGAGATTGACGAAGTGCCACATGTGAACATGTCAACACAATTTTTGCAACATTTGGGTGCTAGAAATTTGTTATATGCATTTGGAAACTCAAAGTAAAATGTTCAATGGGTAATCAACTAGTTTTCTCTGCAACATTTTTGCACAGCCTGCTGGGGTAGTTTTCTGTTTGTATTTGGCCAACTACAGCACAGTGAAGGTCAGACCATTGAGAAACAAGCAGTTAGCTTATTTCATGTTCCATTTGTTGGTTGCCATGCAGTCACATTGACTAAGCCAACTGGCTCTTTTAGGAGCACCTTGGAGAAATGGCAAAATGCGTTTCAAAGTACAGTCGCACTGGACCCTGGTGAGATTAGGTGTGCGTTTGAGTAGAGAGCAGTACATGCTCACCATATGACCCTATTCTGTTTTAAATACGTTTGTATCCCTGTGAAAATGGGCTCAGGTGAAGCATTTTGATTTGTATTAATTTACATTTATTCCTTCACAAATACTGTGGCCCATTTTAATATTTATTTGAAAGAGTTTGTCCCTGAATTATACTGATTACTATGTTTTTTACATTTTTGTCTTCAGGACATCTTGGTGCCTGAGGCCCTTGAGTTCGAGCATTGGGAAGCAGAAGGCACAGTATCAGATTCTCCTATTACAGCTGTTGTTCCCAAATGGAGTTCCCTTACCACTGTAGATATGAGCCACAATCTGATCTCTTGTATTGATGACTCAGTGGTAAGATGTTGATAACCGTTTTTCACAATATTAACATGTTTATGAGATAGATCAAATAGTTTAATACCTGTCATATGTATATTTTTTTAGAAAGTTGCTCCACAAGTAGAGTTCCTGGCCTTAAGTCACAATAACATATACTCAATAGAAAACCTTCAGGTACGTAGTGTGGATATTGCTACTGTTAAGGTAAATGCAAGTAGTTTTTAGTTCATTTTTAGTGCTACTGACTGCTGTATATGTTCACAAGCTTCAGGCTAACTTGGCAAATGAAGTTCAATGTGGATAATTGATGCACTTGGGGTCTAATAACCTGAAGGCCACATATGTCCTTGGGGGAGTAAAACTGGGAGACTCACTAGTTGAGAAGGATGTGGGGGTACTGTTAGACCACAGACTAAATAACCGTATACATTGTCAAGCAGCTGCTTCTAAGGCGACCACGATATCATGCATTAAAAGAGGCATGGAATCATGATACAAATTTGGAATGGATGGTGTTGGAAAGGGTGCAGAGGGGAGCCACCAAACTAATAAGGAGAATGAAGGATTTTAGTTATGAAGAAAGATTACGGGAATTAAATCTGTTTAGTCTTGAGAGGAGACGTCTTAGGGGAGACATGATTGACTTGAGGATGCCTCATCATGATAAGCTGGTGAGATGTATTTATGACGATTTTTAATTCAGGAGTTGATTGACTTTCCTAATCCATCCTGGGGCTGACTGTGTATTTTTACTATATTTTTCTCTTAGGCCACCACCATGGTCAAAGCTAAAGAAAAGGAAAGCAACAGGGGATAAAGACAAGGAGAATCCCAACTTAAAGAATCCTAGATTAGTCAGACTCTGTATTAACTACCCCAATATATTGCTTGACTCGAGGAATAAATCATGTTGTCAGCCGTGTTTGGAACATGGAATGGGGCTGGAAGCCACAGCATTATGGGTGGAAATGCTAGCCATGCGTTCCAATGCGGCTCCACTTTGCAGGTCTGCCGCAGTGCTGTGGAGACATCAGTATCTACCCACAGAGCTCCGCCACCACCAAACCCTCAGATTTCTCTGCCTGAACCCAGTCAAAGATATTTGATGGAAACTCCAGATCCTTCTAAAGCTGAGATAAGCAAAGGGAAAACCTCATCTGAACTGGACTCCCTTGATAAAGGATTCGGTTTAGGGGTTTCAGATGAAGGAGGAGAAGGCCCTTCCCCCCCCTCCCCAGAAATACATTGTCTGTGGAGACAGCCCAATTTGAGGATATTTTTGACACCAAGAACAACCAACGGGTGGACGAGTCCTTATCTGTGCAGGAAGCCATGTATCATAAGTTCTTCTTGAACTAATATTAATGAAAAAGGAGTGGCAATGGCCAGAAAAGAAATTCTCTTACCTGGTTCAGTTAAGAGAAAATTTCCTTTTGAAAATGCGGACATTTCAGCCTGGCCAAGTGCCCAAAGCTGGATGCTTCGCTTCCACAGATCTCTAGATCTTTAGATTTACGTTTTGAAGATTGGAGTACCCTTAGAGGGCCTATGGATAGGCGTACTGGGGGTATACTTAAAAGGGCTTGGGATGCTGCAGCTTTTTCGCTCAGACCCGCCTTAGTGTCAGATTGCGTTAGATAACTTAAGGGTTACATTGAAAGAGATACACCTAGACAACCTTGCTAGACACTCCTCCATCCATGTTTAGAGCAGTTTTCTTTTTAGAGAATGCCTCGGCTGAGGCAGTAAGAATTGCAGAAAAGACCACTGGTCTTTTAAACAGTGTTAGAAGATCTTTTTGGCTCAAAACCTCCAAAGCAAAGGCTGTGCAGCCTCCCCTGTGAAGGTACTCTCATATTTGGATCTGAGTTTGCTCCTAGTCGGTCCAAGCAGGCAGAGCCCAGAAGACAATGGGGCCCTTTGCAGGGGAACCCGTAGATCCAGTTTGGTCTGCACTCCCCCTCTGCCTATGGACAAACCTAGGGCCTGACGCTGACCCCTACCCCAGTGGGAGGCTATCTGACCTTCTTTCTGACAGCCTGGCAGGGCATCTGTTCAAATCAGTTTGTTGTTCAGACCATTGCCAAGGCTGCCATTTAGAGTTCCAGGACAGACCAATAGAAAGGTTTCTGGTAACCAGGCCTCCCTTGGATCAAGAGAAAGGCCTTTCCTCTGGTAATCTTAGATTTGTTCAAAAAGAGAGTTATAGAACCAGTCCCTTTAGAAGTCCATGGAAGGGTTTTTTACTCACACGCTTCAAGTACGGGGCCTTCCGTATGATTCTGAATCTCTATGCCCTCAATCTATACTTGAAGTACAAAAGATTTCATATGGAATCTATCTTTTGAGTCACGAACCTATTGATGCCAGGGGATTTTATGGTAAGCATCGACCTACAATATGCATTGTACATGTTCCCGTCTGTCAGGCCCATCGCAGATTCCTGAGGTTTGCGATTCTCTCAGACACAGGAATCTGTAATTTCCAATACAGGGCATTGCCATTTGGAATCTCTGTGGCACCCAGAATATTCACCAAAATCCTATCTTAAGCAATGTGCCATTTAAGGTCCCGTGGGATTACCATCATTCCCTACCTGGATGATCTTCTATTGTCAGCCAGTTCCACTCTTTGGGAGAACGTGAAACAGAGTTTGTCACTTAAGTCAACAAAGAAAAATCCTGCTTAACTGCATTACAGACTTGCATATTTCTTGGCAACATCTTTGACATTTCTCAACAAATAATTTTTCTACCTCCAGAGAAGCAGGAAAAGCTTGCTGATAACCACGGAGGAGATTTTTCTAAGAGAAATCATGAGAGTACTGGGGCTCATGACCTCCACCATTCCTTCAGTTGTGTGGACACCATTGCAGGCCTTCCTACTGCAGGTATGGGACTGTTCCCCAGACTCACTAGACAATAGGGCAGTGATTCCGGCAATGATCCTGAAGGATCTAGAATGGCGGTTGAACCCTTCCATCCTGCAGGCAGGTCGCCAGTGGCAGCAGATCGAGCCAGTCATTGTGACTACAGATGTCAGCACCTGGTGTTGGTGCAACCACTTGGGACCACATCAGATACAGGAACCAGCAGATATAAGAAACAAGTCCGCCAACTACAGGGAGCTTTTGGCAATACACAGAGCTCTTGTTTGCTTCAGCCACCTAATAAATGGGCAAAGATGTTCAGGTCCAGTCAGACAATGTCGTAGCGGTAGCATACATCAATCACCAGGGAAGCACAAGATCAGTCAATCTACGGAGTTTGGCTTACTCCTTCCCAGTATCCCTTCAGGATCAGACAAGCTCCATTTCAGCAGTCTGTCTAAAAGGAACTCAAAATGGAGTTGCAGACTTCCTGAGCAAAACTGCTCCGCTGAAAGGAGAATGGGTGTTGAACCAGCGAATATTTTTTCAGATAGTGGCAAGATGGGGTCTTCCTCAGGTACACCTATTCTCCACAGCAGAAATCATAAAATACCATTGGTTATTCTCTCTAAGGAAAG